>JBAMHW010000019.1:6260876-6285145 GCA_037177495.1 Rhadinocentrus ornatus
ATATAGATATATATATATATAGAGATATATATAGATATATATAGATATATATAGATATATATAGATATATATATATAGATATATAGATGCATATTTGGTAAATGTAATCCTTTCTATGCATGTTAAAAAACTGTAAATTGTCTTCTGTATCTTGTTTTGACGTGTAATTTGTTTTGCTTCTGTTATGTTTAAAGTTTACTCCATATGTGGACTCATCCACCCTCGATCATTAATGCTGTAGTTTTCTTTTTTTTTTAAATCTATTATTTTTTTATTGGTTCACGGTACAAACAAACATGAAAAAAAATCAAACGTCTGCGATGCTTTCCCTCAGCTCAAAGTCGGAAATGCATTTTCCATAAATAGCAGGAGCTTGAACTGCACTCTTTTGTTTGAGTGAAGCTGTTTGTTCTTTTGCTTCCACCTGCTCTCTGAAGCCTACATACTTCACCACACAGATTGCTGTTTCGATAGAATTATTCTCCCCAATTTGTCAGAGCGCTGTGGCTTCACTTGTAGTTGAACTAAGATGCAAACTGCATGTCTTCAACTTAGAAATGAAAATGTAAGGCGGGAGTTATTCAGAAGTTGTGTTTGTTCATATTTAAAATTTATTTGCGCTTCTGTTGTTAAATGATCAAGCAGCTGCCATGCAGGAGTTCTTCAGTGAAACTGCCCATCCTTTATCTCTAAAGGTAGAAAGAGCCTGCATCATTATCTGTTTGGATAATTATAAGAGAGATAAGAGAAGCTGTCAATCATCTATTAGCTTTGACTTCCAAGTGGCAGTTTTGGTCAGAGTCATAAGCGTATGTGTGCTTCTAGGTCTGGTTGTGCATCACAGAACAGATATGTGCATAATATACTCTGTGTACATGTGTGCATGATAATGTGTATTTTTCTGCGTTGCCTGTTTGAGTCTTGAGCTTCAACTTTATGCTTTTAATCAGCTGTCCATAAAAATACACTGTCACAAACATAAAAGTCACTCTGTGTCTAAAAATAATTACAAAGGGATGTTTATAATAGTCAAAAGCGCAGATAACCGAAATGTCCTTTTGAGCTCCTTACATTCAAAACTTTCTGAAATTCTCAAAGGTGCTGGTGCTGAATGTTTCAATTTTTTATAAAGGAAACTGTTTGTACAGCTCCCTTTGGGCATGCTCTATAAATGTCAGAAAGTTTATTTGTCTTTAAGAAACAAACGGCTTTATCCTGTACAGCACACAGAGTAAAGGATAAGCCTTAAATTTATTCAGTTAAAAAAATAAAAAAACGATTGCTGCCAGTTTATGGTTGTTCCATTAAAAATGCTGCCCATAGATTGTGATGCCAGATGCAACATGAATAACTATAACTGTGCCTGCTGTGATACAGCATGTAATATGAAGGTCAGCTAATGCACACCAGCACTATTCAAGCAACACATGCTTACTGTTTATTTGCTGAACACAAAGATAATTAGCCAATCACATGACAACAAATTACTGCATTTAGTCATGTAGCTGAGCATTAGAATGAGGAAGAAAGGGGATTTAAGTGACTTTGTCCAGGGATTGATTGTTGAAGAGTTTTAGAAGCTGCTGCGGTGGAACATGGATCATGGGTGAGCCTCTGAAGAATGTTTCCAACTCCTTGTTGAATCTATGCCACCAAGCATAACTGAAGCAGTTCTGAAAGTAAAAGGGGTCCAACCTGGCACTAGCAAAATGTACCTGAAGTGGTTGGTGAGTGACTAGCCAGCCGATGGTTTTTCTTTTAAACTTGTCTTATGGGGAAAAAAACAAGCTAGAACTTAAAGCTGGGGTGTCAAACACCGACCCTCGAATTATTTCCCTGCTCCAACACACCTGAATAACATCAAATGGATCCAACAGCTTCTTGCCAACTTCTTTACAATAACCCATTTATTTCAGTCAGGGTGTGTTGGAGCAGGGAAGCAATGAAAACCTGCAGCATTGCAGCCCTCATGGACTAGAGTTTGACACCCCTGGCTTAAAGAATGATTACTGGAGTAACGCTGCGTGTGGAGAAAAACAACAGAAAATGAATTTTATATGCAAAATACAACCCACGAGTGATGTTCTTTCAGTCTGATTATATTTACGGTGTTGTTTAGCTTTCCTTGGCAAAAAACAATCTATATTATTTGAAGTTGGCACAAACCACACCTGGGATCAATAGCACTAGTCCCTCTGCATATAAAATACACTACATATAAGAGGAACCTGCAGAGCAGATGGGCATGCTACACAGTTATGAATCCAGTTAGGGTGTAAGCTGCCAACACATAAGCAGCACTTGGACCCGTTTCACTGACACTTTAAAGACTTTCCCTTAACTCTGCCTTTCTGTACCTTCTAACAGGGCTCAGCTCTTTCCCCAGCTGCTGCTGTGCTCACTGTCGAGACTTGTGTTGGTGGGAAATGTGCTAATTTAAACAGGCAATATGCAACTTTTAATCAGATTTTGAAAACGCTGACTGGTGTTTTTACTGATTCACTGTAGAGATTAGCATTAATAGCAGTTACCTGATGAAAGTTTAAGGGGGGAGGGGGGGGGGGTCTCTGCTGTCTTGTTTCATTTCAATTTGAGGCCAAACAAAAATCTATATAAAATTATTTTATAGCACCAGGGCATAAAATTGCCATAATTAGTCAGTTTGCTAGTTTTATTTGTGTGTGGGTGAATTGTTTCTGCTGTGATTTGTGTATAATTTTATTGCCGCTTAGCTGTGCAACAAATTGCACCCTTAGGGATAATAAACATGATCTTGACCTTGATCATTAAATGCGCTTACACTATCAGGCTGCTTGATACCTAGTTGTACAAATATCAGCAAAACAAGCGAGCGCTGTTTGGAAAATTGTGTGATGGGAAAGTAAATAATCTCATGACAGATGGATTATAAGCAAAATAGTAGATTATTTATTCTTTTTTCCCGATATCACTTAACTGAAAGCAGATGCTCTTTGCTGTGCATCAAATCTGGAAATTAATGGAACAAATTAGCGAGGTAGCAGCATGTTCCTTTAGGTTATGTAATACATTCAATCCTGTTTTACTTTTAACTTTACAACCACAACACGAGCACTGAAAGCCCATCGTAGTCTGCGGCTTAGTGCTGTTAGTTACTGAGAAAGGAAAAACCTTCGGTGTAAGGCTTGTACGTATGGATACCAACCACAGATGAAAATTTAGACTGTAAATCTTCATTCTAACTAATATTCTGCATGGGACAGCTGCAAAATAAATTCAGATTCTACAAAGGTCTATCAGAAACAGTTTCTCACCTGATTGGACCACTTCTTTTTCAATTTATGGCCTTAAACCCTGGTTACTGTATGTTATGTTCCCATTTAGAAAAACAATAAATCAAACAAAAGCACTTTACAAAATGCTTTTACAGAAAGTAAAATAAAACAATTCAAAGTATCTAACAAATAACAAATACCACCCTGTCTAACCCCCCATCTTAACATACTAAAAGGATTGTTTTCTAAACATTTAAAGGCTCATGAGTATGAAGAATAGAGAAACCACTTTCACATTTGGATGTCACTGACCCAAGCCGACTTATGACCCCTACATGGTATCTGGAAGGAAAAAAAATAATAACATGGAGGACAAAAAACAGTTAAGATGGGTCAAAGAATGAAAGATGAAGAGGATGATGGAAAGATGGACGAGAGAAAGAGGAGGAATATTTAGGGAGAGGATGGATGGGTAGGTGAGAAGGAGAAAGGATGGATAAATAGATGCGGGAGGAAAGTTGGAAGAAGGAATGGGCGGGAGAGCGTTGGATGAGTGGGTGAGGGAAGGGAGGGAAAATTAAAGGATGAATGAAGGACAGAGGTTGAGGATGGATGAAGGAGGAAAGGACTGAAATTTATTCAGCTTAATTTGTATAATCGGCAACATTGGGAAAAAAACTCTTTTCTTTTTTATATGAAGAAAAAACTTCTAGCAGGACCCGGATCAGGAAGTGTGGCCACCTGCCGTAAGTGGTTGGGGTGGAAAGGACAAGGATAGATGGGTACGGGGGGAAAAGACGAATGGATGGATGGATTAGGGAGAATAAGGTTGATAAAAGAAATGAATACTGCTGACTGGGTGAACCAGGTATAAGAACGCTTACAACTTGATGGATGTGTGTTTGAGTCGTGTCCTTGCTCCCAACTTAAATTCATTGTAAGATCATCAAGTTCTAAAATTTCTAAAGATTTTGAGATTAAATTAAATGGTTAAATCCAATTAAAAACAAACAGATATGCTAGTTATTAGAACTAATAAATAAAAGAAACAAAACTAAACCACACTGTTTAAAAAATAAAGGGAACATAATCATTACCATGTAACTGAAAGTCAGTCACACTTCTGGGATGTCAGTCTGTCCAGTTAGGAAGTAACAATGTCAACATGTGTAAATGAGAGGCAATTAGCAAGAAACCCCTTATAAAGGAATGGTCCTGCAGGTGGTGGCCACAGACCAGTTCCCTGTTTTTCTGGCTGATTTGTGTCACATTTGCATTTTGCCAGTGTCCTCACCAGGTAACATGAGGTGGTGTCTGCAACTCACAGAAGTTGCTCAGGTAATTCAGTTAATCCAGGATGGCAGAGCGATGCATGCCATGGCAAAATGTTTACTGTGTCTCCCAGGACCCGACGTCCACAAATGGGGCCTGTGCTCACAGCCCAACACCATGCAGCCTGACTGGCATTTGCCAAAGAACACCAGGATTGACAGATCCGCCTTGGCGCCCTGTGCTCTTCATGGAGGCTGAGGCTGTGGATGATTTTCCCGAAGCGGCCTGAACAGTGCCAGACCTTATTTTTGTTTTATTTATTTCTTACAGGACTATTTTTAATCGTATTTTTATGGGATAATAAATAAATTGTATTTTTTTCTTAATATTGAGCTTTGCCACTTGTGGTGCTGTTTGGCTACAGAGATTTCCCAGCTGGAATTCTGATTGAAATTTTGAGCAGGAGTACGTACAACCTACATCCCGTCCTGATGTATGTGTATATATATATATATATATATATATATTTTTTTTTTTCATTATTTATTATATTTTTAACTTTCTGTGGGCTTTAGTAATGATGGGTAGATGAGGCCTTATGAAACATTGCGGCACATTACCCAAGCTGTATTGATACTGTGCTGGTACTGTGTTGCTCAATTATGACACTAGCTGGATCTTAAGCATCATTACAGGCAACCTAGTTAAGATACTCAACTGACATACAGATTCGATGATAGTATATATAACATTATTAAAGTCATTGTGTTTCAAATTGTATTATTTTTATCCTAATCTAAGTTTAAAATATCTTTGATGTCATTAAAATTTAGTCAATAAATAATGTGAACGTTTTTTTTATTCATTTTTTTTCTTGAATAAAAACAATTATTTTTTTTTTCCAATTTTCATGTCATTCAAGTGATGTTTTTTTTATGCAAGCTTTAGACAAGACCAGCTTACATGGCACTGATAAAGCTAGTGTGCATAATAACTGTAGCGACAGCCAGAAGAGGTTTGGGTAGGTGTGCCTTTGGTGTTCTCAATATTTTAAAGGAATCTGGGATCTTGCAATCTTTCTCTCTGACAGGTGATTTGCAAGCAAATAAATGCACAAATAAGCCGATAATACGGAATGACATGCCTGAATTTCAGTCTAATGACTGCTTCACTGCATTTGGAAAAACTACAAAACCTGAGAAATTTAAATCTGGGGTCTAGTGATAGGGTCAACACACTTAATGACTCCAGATTGGAAGCTGAGTCTGTGACTCTGCGCCTAAGGTGTCCATTGACGTGTATTGCTGCCTGTGTGTGCAAACATCAAGCTTTGAGCTCAAGTGCATGATAAAGCTTGTTCATCATGGGGGTGACAACACTGATGGAAAGGAGCAAGCACAAGTGCTTCTCCTATGATGGTAAACTCATCAGCAGTCAGTAGAGTTATGTCTGTTTGTAGTGAGATATGTGCTGTTCCAACGTGTTGGTACCTCATAAGTTTTAGGGTTGGCCATCCCATCTGTTGCTGCACTTCAGCAAGCTTCTCTTTGGCTGTGGTGCTTGATCTAAACTATGTTACCATTTGCCTAGATTTGTGTCTGAAGTAAGTGTAGGGATTTGATCACATGATTTCTTTACTGTTTAACAGTGTGTTCAATGTAAACTGAATGCCAAGTTTGGAGACTTCTTGTAGATGAAATCATGTTTGGTGCAATGTCAGTCACAAGACTAAGATTATCAGTTTGTGGAAAGTGTTGCACTCCCAACACAAATGTACACAACTGCATATTCCCATTAATGTAGTCACAGGTAAGAGCCAGGTAAGCCAGATAAGCCTCCATGTTCACAGATGTCTGCAGACGCTGTTATACTTACTGCCACAGCTTGCTGTACTTCCATTTTTGTTCACTCATATTTTCTGACCAACATTTGACGGTCTGAATAGTAAAAGTTGTACTGAAAGCAAATTAAATAAATCTACTTCTCTAGGCATTTTCTATACAAACCTTTCTGGTTGGCAAAACCTTTGATGGCTCAAGGACCTGAAGCAGTTACTTGAATCCCCTCAGTCTCATCTGAAGCAGCTGTGGTTGTGATTCATTCTTTGGGACTAAAAAGCTGGTTTGTCACAACCAAAACTGACAAAAAACAAAATACCAATTTAAAGTAATTTATTAAAGCAATAAGGATATTAAACTAGATACATTGTGGGGCATGTATGGTCAGCAAAATTGATCATGTAAAGATGTTGTTAGCATAGTGAGTGCAGGTGTTGTCAACATCAAACCAAAAAGAAACCAAGACCTGGTAGATGAGAGCAGAGACCAAGCCTCCTGGAACACCTAAGCTCCCAGGATTTCCATGTGCTCTAAAAGCTAGAGAGATTATGTCAAGTTTGCTTCTTGGACTTGAAATCAAAAAAAAGGTAATAAAAATTTCTTTGACTAATTTCAAACGGTGTCAGATTTCACAGGAAAAAACTCAATTGATGCAATACTTGGAAAGGTTACAATTACTTGGCGAAAGATAAGCCCTTACAAACAATTTAACTCTTCAAAACCCTGAGTTTTACTTACATGCTAATAAAGCTGTCATAACGCAGGTAAGATGGCAGACCCAAGGAGCAGACAAACCACTGTAAATGCAAAAAAATAGTGAGGTTTTTTAACCCCGCTGGCAGGTATGGCAGAACAAAGGAGTTGAGGTCTTCACTGCATGGTATATTCTGCCTGGAAGGAGAGTCAGAATTAGTGAAAGTATTGGTCAAGTCGCTAAAGTTGGAATCTTGAAATAACAAGCCAGTCCTTAGTTTTTGCAGGATCCAGGGCTCAGGAGGAAACGCAGGTAAAGTCCAATACTCTCTGAACTGGGCAGGGTGGCAAGCAGGGCAGCAGAAAGGCAGGTGGATTCTGGTGGATACTGCTGCAGATTGGGAAGACAGGCAGAAGCTGGTGGACACCACTGCGCTCTGGCAAGCAAGGTAGCGGACGGGCAGGCATAGCTTTCCTGGAGCAGTCTCGGGCCGAGTAGAGCAGACAATCTGGCAAATAGCTGCCGTAGCCGGCAGCTTGATAAACCCAGCCTCTTGATTAGCAGATACAAGACAGGCGAGGTAGAGAGAGGAGCCAAACAGGCCCATGCACCTCCTGCAGGTGAAAGCAATTGATCTGAATAGGTGCAGTTCCAAAACAATTACCAGTCTAACCAACCACCCCGTAACAAAAGCTGACACTCAGGATACATCAAATGGTACTTCTGGTAAGGTTTTACATCTTTTGTGAAAGAAACAGAACTTCAGTTGGCATGAGCCAATTGTCTTTAGAAGGGTTAGGGTTAGTTTAACACTCTCAGCAGTGACAGTCCAGCCACAATCTGGTCTGAAAATCTTAACAGGGTACAATATCATTTAGGTAGTAGGGCCATTTCATGGACTTTTCAACTAGCTGCTTTTGTCAAGCAACCAAGCACATGACTCCACGCTGTATTTACCCTCTCTGAGCTGCCACTTGGAAGTAATCAAGCCTGTGACATTAGCGGAAGTTTTAGAGTGGGTTTGCTACTTTTGCACAGCTTTTGATTTAAAGCAAAATGTGGCAGACAGAAACAATTGAAGCGTGAATGCCTAATAAAAGGCATAACGTGGAAAGAGCTTGTGTCTGGTGTTTGGAATTCAGCAAGTGCACTTTAATTTTCCAATGTCATTCAGCTTTAGTTATATCTGCTAGCTGAGGATTAACACCTCCAAAAGCAAACACTGTTTCATCATCTTTACCAGATCACACAGGGAATACTGATAAGATTAGTTTTGGTGTCTAGAGGAGTGATTTTTGTGCAGAATGAGTTATGTCCCACCGGTTTCAGCAAGCTTGCCTCGCACCTGACACCTACATCTGTCTGTCTGTCTGTCTGTCTATCTTAATAAAGCACTTTTTGTACAAAACAATATGGCAATACAAAATGCTTTACATTAAAAACAACAACAGAAAACCATCAAGTCCCCAATACATAACCAAGTTACCAACAAGTCACACACACAAACACATACATGACAAATATCCACACAAAAATATTACCACATGCGCATATTCATAAAATGATGCTCTTAACCAACGTTGTCCTAACCCTCACCAATTGCATTGGGGAAATTAAAACACTGGGAATTTAAATAACAAATGTCAAGCTGACAGAGATAAAAGCTAAATAAAATGGATAATAAAAATAATAACGTAAAATGAAATAAAAGAAGACAAAAATATAGAAAAGGAAAAAATGGGACAGAAGACTTTTAAAAATGGAATAAAATGCTTTCTCTAATAAAACAAGTTAATTAAAAATGTAAATATTATTAAAATAAGTAAAATTCTAATTACTAATGCTAAAACGATAATCAAATTAAAGCTTTACTAAAAGGGTAAGTCTTTTACCATTAAAATTATCAACACTCCCAGCTGCCGTCAGGTCCTCTGGAAGGCTCTTCCACAGACGAGGACCATTTATCTCTTCATATGTCTTTGTCCCTACTTTAGGAATAAACAAGTGACCAACCCCCGAAGACCTGAGGGCTCTGGGAGGTTTGTAACCTAAAAGCAAGTTAAATAAATACTTAGGACTAAATATGTCTTTGTAGATTCACTGGACTTTAAGCATTTTAAAAAACACAATACAAAAACACGTCTTGGTGTTCATTCAAATATCTTCATCAGTTCTTTGGAGCACAGGAAGTAGCAATGGCAATTATAGGAAAGGTCATGTGACAAAGGAGTCACATGACCTGGGTCACATGACATGTGTTAGTCCAGTTGTGTGCCAGAGAAGATGGTCTCCCAGCAGCCTAAACAGATGCTCCTCCCCCCATCTGAGAGGTGGTTGGTTGACCTGTTAAATGTTCTCAAAGCATCATTGTATAATGAGGACAGATGATGTCTCACCCCCCCTCTATTCAAAGAAGATCGCTCTACTTTGACATAGATGACGCCTCTCTCGAACCATCCATCGTCTCTGTCCAGGATGTGGACATCTTTATCCTTATAACTGTGTTGCTCTTTGAGTAGGTGGGTGTAGACAGCTGAGTCTTGTCCTGAAGAATCCTCCTGTGTTGAGACGTGTTTGCTGAGAGGCTGTTTTGTCTCCCCAACATAGAGATCTTTGCTGCATACGCCAGGTTGCTTTTCTCATGTTTGGGAATCCAATCCTTTGTGTGAACCAACCGTTGTCTCTGGGTGTTTTGAGGTTTTAAAATACACGGATGTTGTGCATAGAGAAAACCCACCAGAACTTCTTAGACAGCCCAACCACATAAGGAACAACAACATGACTTCTTCTTCATGAGCTTTGGTGTTTCCTGGTTTTGGCTCATTTTGCTTATTCGTGTGTGTCATGGTGAAAGCCCACTCGAGGTAGTGACACTGTTTTAATGCTAAAACAGAGCACCAAACACGTGATGAAGGTGTTTGGATGAAGACCTAAACATCTTTTGTTCTTAATAATGTTTTACGTCCAGCGTTTTAAAAATAAAATCCTTTTAGAAAAATCTTAGGAATAAACCCCACAGAGCTTTATGAGCTGCTCTGTCTGGTCTTCGTCAGCAGACAAGCAGCTGAGTTCTGTAAAAGCTGTCGAGGGTTCATAGACTAGCCTGGAGGTACTAAGTTTCTTTCTTTTTCTCTCTCTTTCTCACTCTTGAAGCAGCTGCTGTAACTTCTGTGCTGCTTCTTTGTCTCTGTCTGTCTGTCCAGCTCTTAATATTGGCATTTGTCAGGGAATATCAGGGTGGCTGAGCATACAGGGTCATAGCTGACAGAGACAGTGTCGCTGTCTTCTCATCTCTTTTCTAGTTGCTAAAAGAGGCTCTGCACAATGTGTCTGTACAAAGTGTCTGCTCTATTCTTCTTAAACGCTTGAGTTCAGCTTAGATGAATGTAACAGGGTTACAGATAATTATTTCATCCTCTGAAGTGCTCTGATTACATTAGTTATCAGTCTCTATGGAGGAAGCCATATTGTTGAGCTGGTCAAAATTAGCTATGGTTGTGGTTACCTGCTTGACCTTATGAAATATCGTACTAGATGCTTGGAAACTTTGTGATATTTTTCAAGGCTAACTGCTAAACTTGTATCACAGAGGCATGATGTAACAGCTATTGGTCAAGCTACTATATTAGCTTGGTCAAAAAGGTATTAGTGAAATCAATAGCAGAGGCAGAAGAAGCAGTGAGCATTTTGAACTGAAAAGACATAATGAAATTTTGCTTATTTTCTCAGTGACACGTCTCTTATTGTCGGCTAATTCGGCATCCATCTTGCATCCCACCTGTACTGTGAGCTCTATCCAGTAAAAGATGTGCTTATGATACTTATAGTCACCTTTTTTTTAAGTTATTTTATAGTGATTTTGTTGGGACCATAGGACGTAATGCTAGATGGATGACTCATAGTTTTGGTCAGATTGATGATCACAGACTGATGATAAAATGAACTTAGAAGGGTAATTGCCCTGATGACATGGAAACTAATTGATAAGCCAGATTTACTGCCCCGAAAAAGGATTTACAAGATATAATATAAAAGGCCTTCTATAAAAATGTCCTGGATTACATAAATTCCTTTTAGCACTCCCTCGCAGTTCACAATAAGTACTGGGATTTAACTTTTATATTGCTTTTGTAAATGTTAACTTAAACATTTCTAACAACTTATCCCAGCTAGCATCACTCACAAGCCAGAGGATAAACTTTCTGCTATTGTTTTTAAAATAAAACCCAGCTGCTTCAGTCATACTACCATTGATATGCTACACTTACAAACATTAATTGCTCTCTGTTTTATAAGCCTGGAGACTTTGTTCTTATTTCTTTGTTGTGCCACTGCACTTTATCTTTTTTGTATTTTCTCTCACTATTACTAAGATGACCAGTCGTCATCCTCAGAAGGCAAATATTACCCTCCAGAATCAGAGATGGCTGATAGCTGACAAAGAAAAAAGCATCTTGATATGTTGCGTGTTTTCTCTGTAATCCACTCAGCATCACCGACAATGAATGCTTCCGCGTTGGCTCTTTATGGTGTCTTTCAAATGTGATTTCCTCATAAACTTTGAATAGACCCCCTCCCTCCTCTCCCCTCGCCTACCGTGTTTGTGTCACATTAAATATTCACATGTCAGTCATCTAGCGGTGAAAAGTGGTGACAGGTTTAAGCTCTCTTTCTGCGGATATGGCCTAGTAGTTGTCACATTTTTGTGACTTCGGCACTTGGAGGGTTAATATGCTTGGAAAGGATTAATTGTTTTTCTCTTTTACTAATAACGGCACCACAATTCTGAGAGATAGGCCAAAATGTACCAGTGAAGAACAAGCAGAGAAAGCACACAGCACATTCAGATAAATCACAAGCTGTTTGTCCTTGCAGGCCAGAGCTGTACCTTAATTCTTATTCAGCTTGTCCAGTCAGCATATGATTCTGACTCACTGGGTGAAACTTTGCTGGAAAGGTCAGGACCAGTTTGAAACTAAACCATGACTAAAAACTACGCCCAGAATGCATTTTGACACTTAACAAACAACTCCAATGGTGCCCTTGATGGTACACCACCCGAAGAATCTGGCCATGGCCTTTGGCATGAAGCTTGCTGCTTCTGGTAACTCTTTAACTCCCAAGTGCTTACTCTTACTGCTTCTCTATCAAGCTGAACTCTGGATTTTCATGCCTTTTGAGGTCACGTTTTTCTGTTGTTTCATCATCTTTCTTGTGATTCATTGCATACTAAATGTTAACTTTTTTTTATTTGGAGAAAATAGTAAGCATGGGAAAATTAAATCAAATCAAATTTTATTTATATAGCACTTTTAATGCACAAGGCAACACAAAGTGCTTTGCATAATAAAACAAATCATGCATATTGAACATAAATTTAAAAGCCTTCACATCAAAAATTACATAAAAAAATAAAAAGGCACACCTCCTAATTGTTCAAACACAATCGCACACAAACTCACACACATACAAACCAATCTTTATGCACACTCGCCCCGCCCAACCATACCCCATCCCGTACAAACATGAACTCCCATCACACACATCAACAGTCTCTGCAGCCCTGAGGTTCCTGGCAGGCTGTTCCACAGTCCAGGCCCATAGTGGTGGAACGAGGCCTCACCATAAGTCTTGGTTCTGACTTTGGGAACAACCAAGAGGACCTCAGGGTCTGCGAGGGTACATAATCTAAAAGCAGGTCTGATAAATAAGAAGGCCCAAGACCATTAAGACATTTATAAATAACTGTAACAACCTTAAAATGCCAATGCAGCGATTTCGAAAATTAAAAGCTCAAACACGATATTTACCAGGCGTGTAAATCACAAATTTGATACAACCCAATATTATATCAGTTTATTGGACTTAAATTCAGTGCAATTCTATGTTTTGTATACATTAAAGCAACACAAAACAAATTTTCTACCTTAAAACTCTGTTTCTGATTTGTTTTGATGGCCATCATTGCCCTGCACTGACCCCAACCTGAGAAACTATACTTCACAAGTTTGTTTTCCAGCCTAGGGCATCACATGATAACTTGTAGTCTGGATAAAATTCAACATTCGACTGACTTTCCCTGGCTGGAGTGAACTCAGAGAAGAGTTAGGAGGCAAGACAGAAATCAAATTAGACTTTGTGAGGGGGTGTTAAAGTGTAAAAATCTGCCCAATTTCAGTAGTTCTGCTTTAAAGATGTGTACAGTGCAAAACTTACTCCTATTTAGAGTCGCAAATAAAATATTTTTGTGACTTAATCATAATAACCACGCTAATACAGTCTGACTTTATCACAATGAAACACCACAAATTTAAGGTTATCTGCATTTTCCTCGCTGACTTATGCTGGGCTCAGACTGAGATTTAGCAAGACTGTGAATCACTATTTACACGACTACAACTAGATTCTTTCAGCATTTTTTGTGATATATTGGACAGTTGATATGGAACAGGGCTGATCTGCCCTCAGCAAAGCAAACAAGGGGAGAGTTTCCAACACATCATTATTCAGTGTGACTTTGCATCTCCACCAGGTGTTACACCGACTCATCAGAATCTGGAGGGATGAATGAGTTTTCTGTTCTTCTCTCATTTGTTAGATCATTATACTGTAACACACCACAGCGGACATTTGCTTCTTAATAACCATCCACTCCTCTTTCTGGACAATCCACCTACAACGTGTCCTCACCACTTCTTGTTCGTCTAGTTTCTTTTCTTTTTTTCGTCCATTTTTGCGTTTTTGCCATTTTGTTGTTTTTTGTGTGTTTTTTGTTTTTTTTTGCCGGTGTTCTGTTTCTGCTTTTCTCAGAGCTCCTCTATTGGTTGTTGATCGTGTTTCGTCACTGCGACTTGCGATAGTATCAAACATGTTTGATATTGTCGCAGACTCAAGATTAGGGAAAGATTGACATGAAACAGCACAGATTACCAGCTTAAACCTAACGATCGAGATAACGGGAGCGCGTTGTGACTCAAGTAAGACTCCTAAGACTTCCTAAAGACTTCCGTTTTCAGTCTTCGACTGTGAAAATCGTTTGGTGTGAGTCCAGAATTAGAGTAAGAAATTTTAATAACAAAGCTAATTTAAATTTGACACATCATTTCTTAACTGTGTTGAACAAATGATAATTGTATTAATGTTTTATCAATAATTCAATTTGGAAAGATGCTACTGGATCACCTCTCACTATTGTATTTCTACATCTATTCACCTTTTGCTGCACAGAAGAGTTTATCATAAAACAAAAACTTACATTAAGGTTTATACATTTAGACTTTCAGCTGAAATCTCTATATTTGAAAGTTTGTTTTGCTAAGAGGAAAAACAAATGTCCTGTGTTTGGTCAGCTCATCCTTGCCAGAGCTGCGATAAAGAGGAGAGCTTTCCAACCTAACCGCGGGGCTTCCTAATACTGTGAGATTACCACATATTATCTCCTCCTGGAGTGAAATAAAGACTGCTGCAACATCGAGTAGGCCACTTAATCAGACACACACACACTTGCATGAAAGCAAACATACACTGCTACAGCTAGAGTTATATGAGATGTATGAGACTACAATAGAACATGGCACTGTAGGAAGGCATCAAAGAAGATGATCCCTGTTGCACATTAGCATGACGTGACATGAATTTTGATCAAACACACAAACTGGGTGTATGTGGAGTGCTCAAGCACACACGAACACACACATATTTGGCTGCTAATGAGGAGCCGAAGGGGGCTCTCGCTAAGCAGCCAATTATCCTTTCTCTTTGGCGGAGTAGTCAACACGTGTGCATGTGTGTGTGTTTGCAGCCATGTGTGTGCAGATGTTGAAAGCTCCAGCCGGAATCACTCTTTTTTCCATCTATGCCAATATGACAACAGCCAAATTTACATAATCTTTCAGCTTTAATTACGTCTATACGTGCTGCCTATGAAATGTCTCCCACTCTCATCTGAGAACAGACTGCTGAAGATCTTTTGTGTCACAACCAAAGAAAATATGAAAAACTTTGCTGGAGTTCAAGACAAAAATCTGTAGATTGTATAATAAAATCATTTAAATCATAACTTAAATCATTGAAAAACTGCTGGGTGATTGGCTGTTTAGTTATTTGAGCTAAGCAATTCAACAGTTGCACCTGTGAGTGTTTGCATGGATACAGGCAGCTTTGCACTATGTAATGCTGTCAATGTTTAAAATAATGATAATAAAAAAAAAGCTTCCACCTGTAGGAAATATCATTTCAGATTATTTTGGTCAATAATTCAAAATTTAAGTGTCCGACTGATAAAAATCTGCCAGTTCCAGTCACCTGTCTGTGTTTCCACACGCCCGTACACCTACACTAGATATGAAATAGCCACACAAGACAAATGTAAAACACATAAAAGAACATCTTAATAATGATGATCTGAGTTTTTTTAATCTCAAGCATTACTTTTGCTTAACCACTGTAGTTGTTTACATCCCACATCAAAGCCATCTATGTGATGACCAAACCTTAATAAATTATAAGCACATTCAGAATATTCAAACACATTTAAAAAATAAGGCTTTTCAGTGACACAAAAGACTCAGCATGCCAGCTATGAATGTGCGCTTTGCAATTCACTACTGCAAAAATGTGTTGACTTAACACAGTAGCTGCTTCGGTCCTATAGCCTATATGTGTATGTGTGTACATTTGTTTGTTTGTGTGTGTTTTTATCTACCATTCCGCTCTGATTCTCCAAACCTCTTACGGAACAATCACATTACAAAAGGATCATTCTCTCTTCCCCTCTGTTTCATTTCTTATTCACTTAAGCTCATCTAGCTGCAATGTTCCATGGTGGGTGTCGTCGTTTTGACAGGTTTGAATGGGATCTTGTGTGACTGTCAGTGTAGGAGAACTGTGGTGTAAAGGCTGTGTGATTAGTGTAATTGTGTCACTCTGAGCAGGGCTGGCTGGTTGGAAGATGAGGTACTTAACATTAATGCTACCCTCATATCAAAATTGCTTCTATGGGAGTCATTAACATTTTCAAAGGCCACTTTAGAGTGAGGCTGCAAAATATTGTTTCCGCTGTGTGCACAAGTTTAAACACGGGTTTTGTGATGCAAATGCATGCACGCCTCTTTCATGTGTGTGTGTCTGTGTTTGCTGATTTGTGAGAGTGCACCCTCTGGACTCCATGAGCTTGTCAATAACAGTTAAAGGACTCCAGAAGAACAGACGATTCTCCGGGGTCTGCAGTGGCCCTTGAGCTAAAATGCAAAGTGTGTTTGAGAGAGCCTTCACATGCCATTAATCAATACGTGTCTCTGGGTTTGCGTGTGCTTTCCAAATATACACTTTGGCCAAAATGCGTGCAAGTAGTGGTGCCGATTTGAACGCAGGAGGCGTCCCCCCTTGGGTGAACCCATGTGTGCTAAGCCATTGCTATTCCATCACTCTGAGCAATCCACAGCCAAGCAGAGCCCATCATGTTTGTGTTCGGAGAACAGGCTTTATTCCCTGCAGGCCAGCTGCATGCTGATGCTCCTTTTAGCCAGCTTAGATGGATTGCAGCATCCACTCCATAAATCTCTACCTGCAGTGGTGGTGTTTTTGTTTATTTCTTTTTGGAGGTTTGTTTGAATGCCCAAGAATGGCCTCGATGTCAGGCATCTGTATGCTTCAGTGGTTTCAGGGACAACTGACTGCCATGGCCTGAGCGCTGTGTCAGTTACAGGATGACAGCCAGAACTGAAGTTGTCCAGCTTTTGTGACATCTACAGATGGTACTGAAGAACCAAGGATAGCCTAAAAAAATGGGTGATGTAAATCATGCATTATGTTGCCAATTCTATTCATTTTGATCAATGCATGATAGCAGTGTTGAAACACCCTTGAAATACATTTGCCTTTAAAATAGGGATTAAATAGAAATTTGAAGAAACAGTCAAGGACGTTGTCTTTATTTTAGGTCTCTTTGTTGTTTGGCAAAGTGGCATAACCATTAAATGAACGTCATACTGAGCTAGTTAAATTTGTAACAGCTTACGTTACCTTCTGATTCAACCTGTTATCCAGAGTTTTAAAATTTTAAGGCCCGACTACATAACTTTGCCAGATTTTCTCGCTAACGTGTGTAATTCTGCCTCTGTAGCACATCCTCTTTTCTGAGCTCTGTCCAGCGAGCAAAAGTTAGTCTAATGTTGACTCTTGTTCTACATCTTGCTCTGTTCCTTTCTCTCTTTTTTTCCTTACCTTTTCCAATAATTTCCTCGAGTGTCTTTGCTAAACCAGCATGTTCAAAACAATGTATGCCATAACGGAGGATGTAGAAAAAAACTAAAACGTGGCATGCAGTTTCTCAGTCTACGGGCACCTCAGGGCCAGAACAGCTCCGCAAACGTATACATGATAAATGTCACAAAACGAGTGAGAAGCTCAGAGTTTTGAAGTTGCAAAGTTATGTGGTGCCACTTTAATATAAAATCTTATAGTCTAGTGACTCTTATTTGTTGATTTTAAAATAATGAAGTCGTTGACTTAGCTCCAGGAACCAGGCCATGCCACCCACACCTCTAATCATGTGCCAAGTTCTCCAACAGTACATGTCTCATTCATTTGTTTATCCACTCCCACCCCGATTCACCTTATTCTTGGCCCACTCATCCTTTTCATGTAAAGCTCTCCACTCCTTCCTTTTTTTACTCTTTTTGTCTGCCATCATGTGAAGGTAGGGGTGGGAAGTGTTTACATCTATCCATACTTGTGTTTCCTTTCATAATACTTTGGCTCCTTTTTGTTTGTCTGTTATTTTACACTGTTGAGGGTTTGATTCTTGTTAGCGAAGGCACCTCAGAGAAAATTTGCTCACAAGTATTGTACCCTGCCAGTGAAACTAAGACCTCTACTTTCATTTTACATGCAAAGACCTCACAGAGATGTTGTAATTTTGATTTGCACCCTGTTATCAAATATTATCCTATTATCTGAATGTAGCTTTGCAGTGACAAATGGAAAACATTCAGTTTTTATAGAAAGCAGTTGAAAAGGTTTGTCGTACATGTTCAATTGTCTGATATTAGGAACAGGAAAATATTTGGTTAGAATGTAATGAAGATTGATTCAGTTGAATTTAAAGCAGTTTAAAACTCAGTGTTGGTGACCGCAGATTGTAACCGAACACTGAGCCGCAACAAGCCAAAATTCTGCAACGTAAATGGCTGAGTGTAAAATAAATACCAGCTGTTTGATGAATAAAAGCAGAAATTTAGAAGGTGAAAAACTTGGCAAATATAAAGTGAATGAAACTAAAACAGGTGGAAACAGGATACCAAATAAACTTACAGGGATCACATCTTTTCCAGAGCCCTTTTACCAAATAATTCATCATCTTAGACCCTGATTCCAGTCTGAGCTCCATCCAGCCACTAAAAGTCAGTCTAATGTCGGCTTATGCTCTTGTTGGCTCTCATCTCTCACGTTATCTTTTCATCACTTCTTCAATGATGTCATCTTGTCATTTTGTTTTTCTTTCTTTTTCTGAATTTGCCATGTTGTCCTATCATAACAGCCAGTGTGTTACCATCCAGTTACCGGCATGTGACGCAGTGCTGTAAAGCAAAACGCAGCCTTCACATGATGCTAGAAATCTAGAAATCTGCTGTGTCATAAGGCTAGAAATAAAAGTAGTAAAGTGCAGTTTCTCAGCCTCAGGATGTTTCAGGAAATCCAGTGTGCCATCACAAGTCATCAGCACAGAGTTTTAAGAAGGGAAATTTCTCTGGAATTACTTTGAAGATGGTGGAGCACTGAGTGCTTTGGTGTTTGGTGTGTTGTTGTTACTGTTATGACATGTATGATTTTTAATTAATTTATTTATTTTTTTGCATTTAAGGGTTTTTAACTATGTCCAGAAAACACAAGTTGTAATTGTCTATTTACGTTTGTGTATAAATGGTCCACCTCTTGTCTAACCCTTCTAGTGAAAATCCTGGAGCTTAGCTGTGTAATTTTTTTTCAGTTGCGACACCTACAGTGTGATTTTTAGCTGCTTGCTTAGCATAACCACCCCTACAGCTTCTGCCTGCCAATAGTAACTCAAACAGCATAACTTATATGCTTAGCCACTGGACAGGTGATGGACCAAAAGGATTTACCTTTTAAATCCAATTAGCTTGTTTCTTCCTGTCCCATCAACACATATCTTCCAAGCAAAATAATGTGCAGCTCTATTAAATAGTTTCACTGTGTCAGCATTTGTAAATCATTTCGAACCCTAACAGGCTCTTTAGTATGAAAACAATTGTGACCAACAAAGTTGATCTCATTTGAAATTTAATGTTTAATTCCTGGGAGGATTTCTATGGCAGTGGAGCTGCTGCTGTCCTTTGAGTTGGGCTTTATAAAAACAGTTCACTTGTAAAATTTCCAGCTGGCATATTGAATTTTTACATTGTCTTCTATTGATGATGACTCACAGCTTTCTGCAGACACTGGCAGAACCTGGAAGGAGATTATGACCTTTACAACATGGTTTTTGGGCACAAGCTACAGAGTCAAAGCGGCAACTGGCCATGAATCCTTGTTTTCACTGACATAGTACTTGACTGCTTTCTGAGCAAACAAAATTCATTTTTTATCATCGTACTGTGTTCATTCTCTCATAGTGCAACATGGTCTTTGGAAACATTTTCAGGACTTCTATCCTGTGTCAGAACACAGAAGAACGAGAAGAGGCTGTCATAATGATCACCTTTAACATTCCTCCCTTGGCAACTGTCATGTTTCATTGCATGCCGAAATGCTGCAGCCTTTTGTGTGTGTGTGTGTGTGTGTGTATTGGAGCATTTCAGAAACAGATGAGAGGTCGAGTATCCCTCAAATGCATTGTTGACCTTGTAAAGCCTTTTTCCTCTTTCTTCCTCGTTCCCCTTGACTCTGTCACTGTCCTTTTGTTTCTGTGATTCCCCAGTGATGCAAAATGGATATGACAGTTTCCACTGGGTGTTTTCGTTTTTTGGACACTGTGACTTACCCCCACAGGATCTACAGATCCTCATGCTCCACAATACACGATGGCTTTTACCGAGTTATTTACCTCCTTAGTCTGGCCCTCTACTCTTGCTCAGCATTTAGGCAGTTATTGAAAATGCAGCCGATAGCACCTTTGTTTGGTGTGCTGTGCACATGTCTTGGGTGGTTGGGATCTTTGTTTAACAAGTGTTTATTTGCACTCAACAAGGAGTCTAGCTAGGAAAACAGAGGGTGGTGTGCAGACCTCCTGGGAGAAGCTGCACTTGCAGAATACAAGAATTACAATTCAGCAATGAGGGGAAAACATTGATACTATAGATCATTTCAGGTTATTGCTCAGGGACATTAGAGTTCTGCCTCATCCCAGAGAATAAACTATGTTTAAGTGCTAAAAGATGCTGGGGAGTAAGCAAGCTTATCTTTTCACAAATAAACCAAACAAGTCGGCTTTCCACCAACGCTAACTTCAAGGCATTTGTGTGTTGTGTCCCATATAAAATGTGTGTCTAATATAATTTCATACCATATCCTAAGTTGCCATAAATACCACACAGCCTTATTTACAATGACAACACAATGTTAAGATATTCAGATTTGTCAGGTTGTGGTATCTATGATCCATTTCTGATTGTTTACCGTTGTAAATCCTGCATGCTGAATGCTGCCTCCCATGCCAACTGAGGGGTCTGTCACAGGTGGGTCAACTTTGACCCCCTATTCTTCCTCTGGGTTCTCACAAATCTTGCAATGAAGAGGCATCAGTCCTAGTTTTAATAGACCTATGAAAAGGGTTTGTACGTACTTCTGCAGAAGAGCCTGAAGATGTGATTTCACTTCATGCTGACACCAAATATTCTATCAGGGATTCACATTGATTTTATCATATCCAGCTGTTTGCTGTATGCACATGTTTAAGGGGAGTTTGATGTTTCTGGGATATGCTGCACTTTAGCCAGGTCTTGAGTTGGCAAAATAAAGAGAAATATTTCAAAGGACATTCAAAGAAAAAACTTTCTGTTCTTCTGCAGGCTGCCAGCACTAAATAATGATGGGCTGTTCTGAACAAGATGGCCCCCTACCTCAAAGCCACATTGTGGCAGCTACCAGCTCACCAGGGGCCTTATTAATAAAGCTTGCGTAGGAATAAAAATCTGCGTACGCCAAATATAGTCAACTTTTGTAAATTGTGAAAACCAAACTTGACGGAAAATGTTCCTACCTTCTTGGCAACTCTGACTCTCCCGTACACACATAATCTAGAGAAACGGGAAATGGCGACACCACCGGTCCAGAATATAACCAAGGAAATGCTGTGAAATGGGAGACAGGATTTTTGGGAAAACAGGAGATGATGTTAATAAGAACCTCAACCGCTAAAATATGTTCTGCCATTATGAAACAAAACTTACATGTTATAAAACACATCCAGCTAATAAGTCTAATAAATCTGCTACCAGCAGGCAGCAGTCAGTATGAAAAGTAGCTTTGGTCATTCATTCCAGCACCTTCCACCCGAGCACCCAGCAACTAGAAAGAAATATTATTTAACACTAAATGAACTGCTAACACTCAGATGTATCTATACATATTTATTCCATAAATTAAAACAAATGACTAAATTACTGGCATCAGTCTCATTTAGCAGACACTTTTCTCCAAAGCAATTTTCCCCTGTGGGATTCGTACTTCCAGCTCCCTCATGAAAGGTGGATGCTCTACCGACTGAGACATCCAGCCGCACGTTCCCATTCCTTTTGCGTGTCTTGTGTTCTGACACTGCGATAACAGCATCTGCCACCTGCTGCCACTATTCTGCCTTTCTAAAACAAGTAATGCCCACGCCGTGCCCACCAATTACATATTTTTACATGTGTCAACGTGGTCCATCAGGATCTCAGTCTCACACCCTGAAAATTCCTCTTTCTCCCTCCCGAGCCATCATGGAAATGATGTGATAAATATGTATTACAGGCGTCCACCTGACCATTTATAACCACCATGTGGGCGTGGGAAGACGCTCCCTCATGTGTGCCTGCTTTACAGTTGATTTTGATTTGTGAACGCGAACAGGTGTAGGACGTGTGTGGGCACTCCTACATCTGAAAGTAGAAGTGCGCAGCATTTCCTTTTTGCGCCGCAGATGCCGCCAGTAGTTTGCTTTGCTACGCACAGTTTTATAAATGAGGCCCCAGATCACTATTATGCTGAGGCTAACGAACCATTGGAATAGCAACTAACTCAATCTATTTTTAGCATTTTGAGGCTAAAGCTGGTTTGTTCAGGAGCCGATTCAGGCAGATACAATCCAAGCTACAGTTTAGATTAGCTGACATCATAGAATTCCTCCCAACATAAAGTATCTGTGCGCAGGGTTACAAGTTCACTTCAGAGAAACTTTCACATTAAATGTGGATTTTTTTTTCTCTCCGGGTAGCTAAATAAGCTACTTGGATATGCCTAGTGCCAACAGAAAGTAAATCTCTGTGCAGGTGTGTTTTATATGTATCTTTTTGGATTGTGCTGTACAGATGTGATTAATGGAGTTACAACATTTCTTTAAATGAGACACTGATCAAAAGTCTGAAGAAGTAAATGGACAACAAAACTAATCCAATGTTGCCGGCAAGGGTCATTTTTCACTTTGCAACCTTTTCCCTAAATATTTGTCTCATGAAATTACAGTAAAAAGTAAACGACAAGAATTAAAATTTGTCACGGTTCTGACACAGATACCTTGACACTGGAAACACAGCTTAATGTACCAAAAGTTATTATACAAAGAAGAGGCCACAAGTGAGCGTGATCCAGTAACACAACCATCTTCTCTCATTTAAAACTCAACGAGGCAAAGCGGAAAACTACTCTGTGGTCAGATGAATCAAAATTTGAAATTTATTTTTAAAATTATAGAGGATGTGTCCCTTCAAAAAAAAAAAAAAAAAAGAGGAGTGGACCCTTCAGGCCTGTTATCAGGGCTGATTTTGTTTAATCTCTGATGGTATGATGATGCATTATTGCTTACACATCTTTGAAAAGTTCCATCACGCTGGAAGTAATAGGTTTTTGTTCATATATTCATTCTATTTACAACAATATAGCTTCACATCACATCCCATTTACAGACTGTTGGGATGCAGTAAACGTTGCCAAGTCTTTATGTTTTTGAGAAATGTTGCTGCTGTCTATTTCAAATGAGCTAATATTTCTCACAATAGTAAAATGTCTCACTTTCAGTTTTTGTTCAGATTTCTATGCTTCATTAGGTTTAAAAAGTTGTTTTATAAGATTTGCAAATCATTAAATGTTGTTCATATTTAGATTTAACGCGGCATCTAAACTTTTTTGGAATTGGGGTGTGACATCAATGCCCACAGTAAACAAACTGAAGAGCAGCTTGCTCAAAAGTGAAAGTCTGACTTAAAGAAAACAGCTTTTTGGGGGGGTTTGCAATTAGATCAGATTAAAATTATAAATAAGGAAAATTTTACAGGATAATTGCATCTTAGCTTCCCAAATGTCAGATACACAAGTTACAGTGTAAGTTTACGTCACGCAAACAGCTACATTATTAAATGTGTGAAGAAGGGCTGAAAATCTTGATGAAACCTTTTGCTTTCCAAACCCAAACAAATAGCCTGAGCAAAGACAAACATTTATGCTCACATACAAGAATAGAAAACCACATTAATAGGATGTCTTCTACACCCTAAAGCTGAAAAAGAAAATACTGCTGAACACATTCAACTGTTTGGTTCTAGAAAATATCTCAGGCAAGTTCATTAAATTGCATATGGTAGAGTGAGAAGCAAAAAATACCAGGAAATGGATGTCTTTTACTGGCCCAAAGGTTTAAAATTATTCTTTAAAACTTCCAGTAGAGGGAGGATGTATCACCCAACAGACACACACACACACACACCCTGGTGATGTTGCTTTGTGGGGAGAGACCAGAGCCTCAACTTTAACAGCAGTACTCTCCATTCTACAGTCACATGTTAAATATTGGCTCTACCAAACTGGAGGAGCTTTGCTAGGATGGACTGGAGACAGTTTTCGAATAGTACATTGAGAGTCACCTCAATCACATAACACACATCTATTTAAGGATGTGTAGACAAAATAATATGCAAAACATTAGCTGGAAGGTTAGAGAAAGTAACTCCTCTCATTATACACCCTGATCAAACAGGCTTTATAAAGGGCAGATAT
>JBAMHW010000019.1:6338155-6348276 GCA_037177495.1 Rhadinocentrus ornatus
CCACCCCCAACAAGTGGGGGGAAAAAAAAAAAACTAGAACAATCTGGGACGATGGGAAAAAAGAAAAAGGGGTGTTCCAAAGGAGTTAACTCCAGCCTCCTTCTTCTTTTCGGACCCCCCCCCCCCCCCCCCCCCCCCCTTCATTTTTCTATCAAGTCACTTTCCACATCTCTGCCTCAGGATTCCTCCCTCCCCCCATCTCTTTGCCTGCTTCTCCCTCCACGCCTTTACCTTTATTTCCCCCAACTTCCCCCTCCAGCCCTGTGCCATATTGCCCACTGTTTCTCCATCCCAATTACCAGGTAACCTCCTGCGGTGCACAGACCCTTACATCCCTGCCTTGTTCTCTCCCTGACCTGAAAACGCTTGAGCCGCTACCGCTTCCTTTTTATTAAGCGTCAGTGTCATGGCAGCTGAGGATGCCTGATGTTTGATAGCTTGTTAACTCGCATCCAAAGGAGATTTTAATTCAGTCTGGCATATCAGAGAGGGGAGTTATTTTGTATTTGTCTCTACTACCAGCCCCCACAACCACCACTAACATTCTTTCCCATAGGTAAATTGCAAGAGAGAAAAAAAGAAAAACCCTTAATGTTATTACAGAAATGAAGTTAGTGATGCTGGTAAACCATCTTGGGCAATTGGAGCTGACAGCCAGAACTTTGACCTTGCAGTTTAGACGAAGATCAGACAGACTCAAGGATGTCTTTTCTCCTCAGGAAGCAGCATTTGATTATTTATGATAACAGGGATAGACAAGGAGAGGAAATTAATGCCATAGATGGGCGATGAAACATTAGGTTCTAGCTTCTTGGATGCATGTCCCAGTTTTCATCTATCTTCTTTTTTAAATACCCAGGGAATCCCTGACAAACTATGTAAAGTGTCTGAGATGTTTTAACAACTCTTCTTACTTGCAGTAAACAAGACTGGAAATTATGTTAAAGCTTAAACTGAGAAAAGCAGGAAAAACCTGTTCCCATTAATATTATTGAGCATTACATTTTGCTTGGATATAACCATTTTTAACATCCTTTTATTTCTACTCCCGACATCTTTGAAGATTAATTCATTATTGTTTTATCTTTACTTGATTCTTGCGTTGGTGTGGAGCAGAGGCTCACAAGCCTCGTGGGTAATATGTGTGCTAAACTAATTAGCGCCAGCCGTGCTGTGAGGAAACACCAGGGCTATTCAGTCACCGATGGAGAAAAGAAATGATGAGACATCTCAGAAAAATCATGGCCACCCTTTTTAAATGAGAGCGAGAGGAAGCAGATCTTTTAAAATCTTAATCTTAGATGCTCTTGAACTACAGAAAAACTCCTTGCTGTTAACTTCACTTTCCCCTCCCAGACCTCCGACCGCTACATTACACAACAACAACAACAACAACAAAAAAAGAGGTGAACTTTCATATTCTCTGTCATCCTAGCTGGACCCTGGGAACTCATCATCAAAGAAAGCTTCAAACTTTTAATGACTGTTGTAACTTTTTGTGGTTTGCTAGCTGTGCCTCTGATGATGTAGTGTAAATTAACCATGGATAATTTAATTATTGCAGCTTGGATCTGAACTGATTCACAAGCTAATAATTTATATATTTTTTAATAGGATGCAAATTCTCTTTCGGTGTCATGCAATACTTGTGTTTTATTACATTTTCTGAAGTAAATATCTTTTAATATTTTTACTCCTTCACTTTCAAAATTACCATATATATATCTTTAAAGTGCTGGGCATGTTACCATGTTATTATCACATTAAAGCAATAAATAATTAACACTGTTCATTATTTTATCACTTGTTAATGCACTTTTTTTTCTGAAGTACCTGCTTACTGGCTCTGATCACAGAGGAACCACATGCAGACATTGCCAACGGTCAAATGCTTGGGTCCCCGAGCCAGAAAGGGTTCTCCGAGGGCCATCCAACTTTGACTCACTACAGAGCAGTGACCATGTGGAGAGTTTGAAATGACAGTCGTCAACTGGAGTAGAACTCCCTAAACGGGCCCCTTCTCCACCTCTCAGAGTTGCAGCAGCGATGCAGCTGGTGTGAACCAACAGGAGAGAGCGGCTTCATAAAAATGAAGAGAAGAAAAAATGGAGAACAAGAGTGGTAAATAGTGCAGATAATACCAAAGCTAATTTAACTCGAAGCACCTCAGTCCTGGTGAGATCCTGGGTGTCGCGAGGCTGATAATACCTTGATTTAGTTATCAAATTAAAGCGGTGTCCAGTTTAACTAAACAATCAAGCTAAGAATGCAAAGTTACAGAATTTACAGGCAAGAAATCAGGATAATGTGCATGGATGAAAGTTATTGTGCATATTGTGAATACTTATCTCTCCTCCCCATCTAGAAGCTGTGTAATTCTAACCCTGCTTTCTGTCTGTCTGATGGCTGGAAATTCATCAGATTTAGTTCCGCAATTAAAACGTTTTTTCACTGCCCAGCACTAACATTATAATGAAAAATAGTCGGTAAGCAGCCTGTAAAATCTGCCCTTGGACAGGTCATCCAAACATATCCAGCAACTTTTTGACATATTGATTTGTAATTCTTCTTTCAAAAATAGTTGAAAAAAAAAGACTTTTGTAGAGCTGTATTCAGCACAGCATCTCTCTCTCTGTCATACGCGCACAGACACACACTGCATCGATCCATCTCTCTTAAAATCCCCCTACACTAAAGAAGGAGAAACTTTCTCAAATTATTAACATTTCCATAATGTAACAACCAAACAGTTACAATACTTTCACTCACTGAGACAATCAGAGCTTTTCCCACATTGTAATAACTTGGCATCACCTGATCTTTACTCCTCATTTCTGGCCACACACACAGCCAGCCAGAGCTCCTGCATCTGGGTGATGGGGGTAAAGCAGTGGAGAGCAGAGTCTTCCCTTTGGAGAGGAGGCTCTCCCCCCAACTCATGAATTTTAACAGCTAAGTTTGCCTTTAACCTTTTATAAAGACTAACATTATTCCTGCTATTTCTCAGAGAGACAATGTGAGAGGGCATGTTTTCTCTCTGTCCTTTTCTTGTTTGCAAATTGTTCTACTAGGAAAAAAAGCTTCAAGTATTGTCACCAGCAGCCATTCACAAACTGTATTTCCAGGCTTCTGTGTCAGCCTTTTTGTCAGGAAAACACACTGTCTGTGGTACCTGGGTCAAAAAACTACAGGGAAGCGTTTATTTTTCATGGGGAGGAGGCTGTGTTCTGGCCCTCGGTGAGTAAAAGTGTGCAGCCCTGATCATCATTTTATCACTTTATAAACCTAGCTGAGTAAAGTTTTGCAGACTTTGAGAAAAAGCTGAGAAGCTGAGTTTGGGGTGTAGCTGAAGAGTCCAGCTCCAGGCATTGCAAAAAATGAAAAGTGTACACTTTTTTTAGGAGCTGCTGTTAGGAGACCATGAACATATAAGAAACATATAAGAAAACAATCATGAGCAAGAGGAATGTATAATGATTTACACTGTAACAAAAGCCATTTAGTAAATTATTTAACTTTTTAAGCTTGTTTTATATATATATATATAAAAGACACTTTCCAAAAAACCTCTTGACAAACTTGAAGGTTATTGTCATAAATCAACTCACCTGAAAATGCAAATATACTCTAGTTAAACTTCACATTTAAACCAATATATACAGAATACGTTCATGGTTTTATAATGCACATCATATGAAATACTCGCACTCAAAAAAGTATAAGAAAACATCCAGCGAGCAGCAGTTGTTTGAATGAAAATGTCTTGTTGATGTCAGGACAGAGGAAAATGGGCAGACTGGTTGGAGATGATGAAAGAAACAGTAACTCAAATAACCACTGGTGACAACCAAGGTGTGCAGAATAGCATCTCTGGACAAACAATATGTCCAACTTGAAGCAGATGGGCTACAGCAGCAGAAGTGCCTCCTGTCAGCTAAGAACCGGAAACTGAGGCTACAGTTTACACAGACTCACCAAAACTGGACAATAGAAGATGGAACTATGCCTGGTCTGATGAGTCTCCTGTATTGTACTGTTCTGGCTGCTGGTGATGTAATAATGTGGGGGACCTTTAATTGGCACATTTAAGGCCCCTTCATACCAGCATGGCGTGGTTTAACCACCACAGCCTACCAGAGTGTTGTTGCTGACCGTGTCCGTCCTTTTATGACCACAGTGTAGCATTTTCTTCCACCGGGATAATGCACCATGTCACAAAATTCAAATCATCTCTAACTGCTTTCTTGAACCTGCTGGACTCCAACGGCCTCCACAGTCACCAGATCTCAGTTCAATAGAGCATGTTTGGGATGTGGTGGAACTGGAGATTCTTATCATGGGTGTGAATCTATGCTTCAAATTAGTTATCCGAGTTGGAAAGAAATAAGGCAGTTCTGAAGACAAAAGCGACTGGTGAAAGTTTAAACATACACACTGATCATATGTCAAGACTTCACTGAATTTGGCCAAATTATAAAAATAGTAAAATTTTGTTTAAAAAAAGCTAAAAAAGGACCAACTTTTTTTGCTGACCTCCAAAATTATGTTTCTTTGGAAACGGCTGAAACTCTTATTACCACTGAGAATGCAAATAAAAAACTTTGTTCTGAATTTAAGGAGAAAAGTAACAGGATGCATGTTGCATATGAGCTGATTAGTTGATTTTTGTCACTAATTTACATGCATCATGTCCCAACTGTCTGTGATTGTATCACATTTGGATCTTCTAAGATCCAGTACTGGAAGATACAGAGAGCTAAACCTTATGCTTTTCTGGAGGAGGGTTAGAGCATTTACCTCCATTATACAGCAGCAGGTACATTATCTAGATCTCTCTCAGGCCCATTCTGTTCCCCTCATTAGTGGCATTAATAAGTAATACAGCTTTCTAAGTTCCATTTTCCCTTTTGCCTTGTTCTAACACCATACACGCCTTGCCTGTAAATCTTCACCCTTTTCCAGCCCACTAATTGCTTTCCTTTCTACATAATTCCCCACAGCTCCTAATAATTGCCGGACACATTGTCACTGGTGGATATGTATGACACACGGCTGGTGAGGAGTTAAATGGGGAGGCTAAATGATGCTTCGTGGCCTGGGTGATGATTCGGATGATAATGACCGCAATGATAAAGGACGCTTCTCCAGTCTAATAGTAGTTGATTTCCCCGTTGGCCAGCGAGGAGAGAGACAGGAGGTATTGGGGTTGTTCATTCAGTGAGAATGACCTTTAATTTCACAACAAGGCCCTACCGATAGCACGTGCATCTCTGTCTACAAACCCTCATTAGACCCCAGAGCTGGAAGCAGGAGTGAAACTTTACTTGGCTGCAAGCCGGAGAAGTTTACAAGGTCAATCGCCATCATTGGGTGTATGAATTTTAGATGATGTTAGCCACTTCGTAAATGTTATCTCTCTGGAATAACTGAGTAGAAACATAAAAACTCAGTAAGAACTTGGTCTGAAATCAATACACGGTTTATATGTCAACCTGGTGGGAACTAAATCTGAACTATAATAGTTTATGAAAGTCAGAAGTAAAAACACCCACTCAGTTTTTCTCAATGTGTGTCTGCCTTGTAAAACAATCCAACTCCAAGTCACATTTCATCAAAGGTTAGCACACAGCTCCTTCCCTCGCAAAGGTGGTTATAAGGCTAATATTTTCCCTCTGAAATCATTTCAGGTGAGACTTTAACTACCGTCGACAAGGTATGTCAGTGAACAGGAGGAAAGTATAATTTCTCCACAGTTTATTTAATTACACAGCAACCTTGGCACAAAAATAAATCCTCATCCCCTTATTTTCTCAGAGTAAAATTTATCATTTCAGAAAGCTCCTCTCAGAATCTGAATCTCGTGAGGTGCCGGTGGAGGCTATATGTAAGTTTACGTTGCTCCATGGCACTGGAGCAGAGAATGAGGGCATAAAGCTTGTCCCCATCCTCCATTCCCTCCTTGTCTGTCTTGACAAAATCCAATAACCACCCAGTGTTCTAGCAATAGGCTTCCAAAAGAGTGAGGGGTGGGGGGAAGACGTGAGAATAATAATGCTCAAGTGCCAAGGAGGGAATGTGTTTTTATCAAGCCAACACTCCAGAGGACGGCCTCGACAACATTCCCCATGGCGTGCATGTGTCAACTCTGTAGCAATGAAAAATACAATTTTTTATCTGCTTCCCACAGCTGCCCCTCGCGACCCTCGCCGGAGCTGAGAAAGACCAAAAATACTTGCTGATAAGAGGGACCCATAAGGCCAGAATGAATTCTAATCACTTAAGAACATGTGTTGTGGTGATATTGTCATGTTTCCTCAGCAGAGGTAGTTAGTTTAACAGCACAATCACGGAAGGGCTCTGCAGGGATGCTTATATAAATATGACATTGTTGTTTATGCATGAGCTCCTTTTGGCAGGGAAATGAATATCTGGCGCTTCTGTTTCAACAACACAAGGAGCTTTGCCGGATATATTCTGTCTCTGTTAGGCTGTCAATTACCTGATTGTATTAGTTTCCTGGTTGCCTCCATGGTTTCTCTCTTCTAGACAACTGAACTGTCTCACAAAAACACACCATGTATGAGTGATGATAGCAAACAAAAAAGGTTTTGAAACTGCTGTCAAACTGCAGCATCGTTGTTGTTCACCACTATCTTCTGTTTGTTTTTAAATTAAACAACACAATCTTTCTTATTAACTCATTTGCTTCTTGTACAGGAAATTTGGAAATGAATCCACACGTTAGACCACTCAAGACATAATCTGCTTTCATTCTTTTAAGGTGGTCGGATTGGCGCTGGAATGCTGACAGAGGAATTGGCACCCGACAACTCTGACGTGATGCTCGACTCCTCCAAGGCCCCATCAATCACCTCAGCGACAGGAAGCAGATAGAAACAGGAAGCAGAGACGAATGACAGACATGCTTGTTGGGTAATCTGACACTGTTTGACTGCGCTGCTGTGTCTTCCTCCTGCTCCTGTTCCCCTTTGCAACCTGCACAGGTTGCAATCATTGCTTGTAAAATCCCATAATTACAGACTCATATGAATTTATTTATCCTGCCATTAGGAGGGACTCCCAAAAGACACGACTAGAAAAAAGGCCTGCATAATAAAAGCAGAGATCATTAAGAAACTTGAGGCTCCAAACACAATAAATTATACACAGCATGCAAGACATGTTTAAATTCTGTTTGCTGCCTGCTCATTGCAGCCAACACACTTAGGCCTGTAATGCATGGTTAATGGGAGGACTGGGAATATCTTAAGAGAAAATAAGACATTTGAAAATAGGCCCTTCAAAGTACGTAGTTGGAATTACATGCTTTTAGTGAAGAGAGATCAGTGGCTCGGGGTTCATTTATCATGTGAAATACATGTCAATTACGCAGCACACATAGGATCGGTAGATGGTTTGGTCAACGTGAAATTCACAATATTGTCCAGAGAATAAGAGGCAAATGAAGAAAAATGAGGTTCTGATGTCAAATATTATCAAGTGCTTTATTACTGGACAATGGTTTTGGAGGAAGCGCACCAGTTGTGGATAGTACAGTATTGGCTGCACCTCGGTGTGTCCGGGTCTAATTCAATATCTCATTACTTTTGGTGTGAATAGGTTGAACGGAGACGATGGTCGGTGTGTCTTGACGATACGCCAGGGTACATACGGTAAAAGGCCAGCGCTTCTTTCTGATATTAAGTATTGATTGGGCAGGATTGATCTAAACAGCGGCCGTATTAAAGGAGCACTGAGACAGAGCCAGTCAAGCAAACAGTGTTAGAAAAAAAAGAAGAACATTGAGGATAAAACAGAAAAAATATTAGGAACAGCAGATACCTGTGAATGTGCCTGAGGCTGTGAAGTTGGGAATTAAATGGGCAGAACAAAGAGAAAAATGGAAGGAGAGCACGAGGCGAGTAGAGGAATGCTTCAGGCTGGAGAGGGTGACACTAATTGGGGTGCTGGTGGTGTAAGCTGGAAATAACTTCTCATATTTTTGCAGAACTAGATTGTGGAAGCTTTCACACGGTTGTGGCAGATGTCAGGAATGTTTGTTTCTGTGTCAAAAGTCAAACATTCAAATGTTTCTCTCAATGTTACCAAGAAAGACCAAAACAGGGAGGAAATAGGGGTGGTAAAGAGACAGAACCAAGAGTTTAGATGAGAAGCTCTTTTTTCTGTTTAGTTCTGAGCATTCACAAATTGTTGGCCTTTCTCCAGTAACAGAAGAATTTCTCTTTGGATTAGCCAGGTTTTACCACTGTTTCGGATCAGTGTGAACATCTGTGGGGTTGAGGTTGTCCTAACCAGGAAAATCTGGGTTATGGTCAGAGAAAAATCTATAAGTGACTCTAAAACACAGTTCAGTTCACATCACCTGCAATCAATATTAATCTTTTCCTAACTTTGAAGCTGCACTGATCTGTTTTTTTCATTGAACGTGTCGAGTTACAGCATTCTTTGTGAAAGGGGTCATTTGTAGTGACAGCAAACAGAACTTGATTTCATGTAATTCAATAGCCTCTTTATCATTTAAGTTTACGTTCCCATCTTCTAAGACAAAAAACATACTGCGTGCAACTAAATAAAGGACTAACAAAGCTGTGGATTATGTTGCTTCAATACTTTATGTCAAATGTTTTGTTTTGTTTTTTTGAGTTGGGTTTTTTTGTGTGTGTGTGTGTGTGTGTGTGTGAGGGGGGGTGTTACTTATATATATTTATTGTTTTATTGTTTTATTTGGGGGTTTTTTCATATAGAAGAAACAAACCATAGCTTAGGTTGTTAAAATTTTATTTAGATAAAAAAAGATTAGTGAACTTCCTTGTTATGATTCAGTCTTAAGACAACATATAAATACAATGACATACTAACCATTTTTACAAAGTGGATTTTCATATCACAGTTTAAACATTGATGACACTCTTAACAGACTAAACATTAGCAAAAAATAAAAAAAAATAAAAAATGAATAAAAAAAAAAGTAAATCCTGAACAATGTATTAGATCTTTTCTAGTTTATCACAAATAAGGATTTCTCTTATTACACGAGTGTGTAAGGGACCTACAGGGATTTCCACTTTAGTAAAATTAAGTATCTAGCAAGCAAAGTAGCGAAGCTTACAGAATTTGCTTCTGTTGAAGAGCATGACTAAGTCGGTGGAATGATTCTCAGAAAAATCCATCAATACATGAGGTTCTATTTTCCTCTCAGTGGTATTTACTTTTTCTTATTTTGAACATTTACAGCTAATTTAAATACTTCTTTCCTAAAACGGCTGCAAAACCAGGCAAGACCAAAACATGTGACCATGAACAGCGGGTGCTTGACAACATCTGTTACAGCATGGATCTACAATATGTCCTTATAAAATTTTTCTAACTTTACTTCTATTGAGTGGAAGGAATACACAACTTAAAACTGGATAAGTTCATGTTTTGTACAGACCATGTCATGATTTGTGGGTTTTGGTTTGGGTTTTTAGTCTTGTCATTTACAACTGCATTTTTCCTGTTATTATTTTGTAGTTTCCCCTCTTATGTATTCTGTTTTGCTTCCTGCTTCCTGTTCATGGGTTCACCTGGTTTTATTTGCTAATTCACTTCCCCTGCTCCTTGTTGTGTATATATATACTCCTCAGTTTTTTTTTAAATAAATTTATTTATTTATTTTTTTTACCCTGTCCTGTCCATCGTTCTAACATACAGAACGGTGGTCTGTGTGCCATATTTTGCCGGAAAGATTTGCTCTTCCAAGGGATGCATGTTATATGAATGGCTGCCCTTTATTTTATTTTTTTTATATTTTTATTATAATCTTATTTCTTCAGTCTTGATATGTCAGTGCCGAACCTGACAGGGAGATAGAGGAGGAGAGAAAAGGAAAAAAATAAATAAATAAAGGACAGAATTGAAATGTGAAAATACAAGTTGTTTAGGCTACATAAATCACATCAGTATTTACAAAAACAAAATAAACTACCACAGTATTATATCATAAATAAGGAAATTAAGATTATGGTAATATGAAAAAGTACAACATTACCTGTAGAGAGGTGTACCAACACACAAACATCAGCAAGATCTAGTTGGAAGCGGATGGAGAGATGAGCACG
>JBAMHW010000019.1:6378364-6406069 GCA_037177495.1 Rhadinocentrus ornatus
TGAACATAAGCTTTCTCATAAAGGTACGTCTTAAGTCTAATCTTAAATGTAGAGACTGTGTCTGCCTCCCTAACATTAGGGAGTAATTGTGTTATTACTAATTCCAGCAATTGTAGGTTTCTGTTCATATATTTATTAGTTTGCCTATACGTGGAATATAAATGTCGCTGCACAATTCTTTAGTTACACGCTATATCAAGAAGGAAAATAAATGTTGTTTAATATGGTAACTACTTTCTTGTCTAAATGTATTTATTTAAGTTCTGCATTTTGTTCAGACATCTTGTATGGCTAATATGACAACTCATAACATTAAAGGTGCTCACTTTGGCTTGATTCACCTTTCTTTTCTCAATTTTCTGTCTTGTTTGCCTTAGTTCTGCTCTCCTCCTGCACCAGCATAATCTTCCCCTGGTAGCCATTCAAAGGCTCTTTTGTAAAAGCAGCACAGTGCATGAATTTTACATGGGTTACACACAGTCCTCTGTCAAAACCCCCACTGTCCACTCAGTCTTCCCATACAGCTCAGCACACACACAAACACACAGACAGTCAAACACTTGGGATCAAACACACACAACCCAGTAAGGACAAAGTACAAGAGCACAGACCAATGTTCTTCTCTTCAACGAATATTGAAGCTTGAAACATACTCAGAAGACAGACGAGAGAGGTTTCCTCAGATTAAAGATGTTGTGAAAGCCTGCCTCATGTGTTATTGATAATAAACAAAGTTTAATATTTTCAAGTTGAGAATAAAAGCTTCAAATGGGATTTATTTGTGGTGGAGTTGAGATCATTTCTGCACTCAGCAGCAGTGAGTCTGCCAGCAGATATGAAGCTCCTAATGTGACACAGTTAAAGCAAAATCTACTCCTGGAAGCAAAACTCAGACATGTTACTCTTATTATTTTGGACAGTTGGATGTTCAGTTTTGTGGCGTAAACAAGTCTCCATCAGAGGGATGAACAAGAAAGGGAAGCCAGGAGATGCTCGTTTAAGAAACCTATCCAAGAGGCTTGTCACTGTGAAGAAACACACAAACTGACAGTATTTCAGCTGATTAAAGACACGAGTAAGATTTCTGGTTAGCATATAATGCTGCTACTTAAAGAAGAATTAGATCTAAGAGCTTGGAAAAATATTGTATGCAACATACAGCCAGGCTATACTGTAGAAATTTTAACATGTTTGACAATGAAGGCTGTAGCCTCAGGGTTTTTTACTGTGACTGTGTGAGACCCTTACACAAACTACATGAGATCAGCATCTAATAACACGTCCCTATATTACGTTTAATTGGTTGTTAACACAAATAGCTAATCAGACAATCGCATGGTAGCAAGTAATACATTTAGGCTTGTAGACATGGCCAAGATAAGTTGACAAAGTTCAAATTTACGTGACTTTGAATGTGGCATGAATGTTGGTACCAGACAGGCTAGTTTGAGTATTTCAGAAACTGCTGATCTACTGGGGTTTTCACTCACAACCATCTCTAGGGTTTGCAGACAACGGTCTGAAAAAGAGAAAATCCCCAGTGAGCAGCAGTTGTCTGGACCAAAATACCTTGTGGATGTCAGAGGAGAATGGGCAGACTGGTTGGAGATGATAGAAATGCAACAGGAACCTCATTAGAGAATATAGGTTTTGTATTAGGTTGGCATTTATTTTGCAAATACATGAGATTTGTTTGGTGGTATAGGTGGTATTAAATCTACTGCTAATCTTTTAGGAAAAATGTAATTAAAGGATAGGATGGAAATCCAGTCTGTTTAACACTTTGCTGATTTGCCAAAACATGATGGCCAACATCTACACAGACCTCTGTAGATGGCCTGCTGAACCTCGTCTCTGAAAGCTCTCTACATCACCACCTGTAGGAGCCACAAAACATGTTTGGAGGAATGGTCACTGGGTGGATGGTTTGTTTTATTTGGTTCTCATAGTGATGTGCAGCGTGGGGTCACGTGGATGTGGTAGGTGATGGGATGAACTGTTAAGAAGGAGTTGTCAGTCAGTCAAAGGTGGTTTTGCCAGAGAGAGGAGGGCTGGGAAGCCATAATTTTTGTTGACGGCTGAGCTTAATAAACTGAGCTCTATACGCTAAGCTTAATAGCCAAAAGTGTATAAGTTAAGGATAAATGTGCTACATTCACGATCACTTGTTAAGTTCAACAAGTTCATTGGTGCATCCTGCCCAGTGTGTTAATTCTGTGAACCATGAAAGACAATCAATAAAGGGAGACAGGCATACAACGCGTCATACAAATAACCAATCCTTTGCCTCACTAGTTACTGTGGAAGTCAGTACACCACCTGTTACCAGTCATCACTTGATTACATTACTGAAAGGAAAGACAGAAGAAACAGTTGCTCATCTTGTTCCTAAAGAAGACAAAGAAGTGGCAACTGAGAAATGGAAGATCTTCCAAAGGTTAATGTTCCTGAACCTGAAGCCTTCAAGAGGCACTGATTTCCCCCACACCTGGTGATTTGTCTGCCTCGGTCTTTACAGCGTTGATGCATTCTGTGATGAGACAAGTTCTGGAGAACTAAGGCATTCAAGAAGCAAATGCAGTGTGATCAAAATGTAAACATTTCTTTAAAACTGAGAAAAGAGAACTTGAGTTTTATTTCTTTGGAATAATTACTTTCCCGACCGTTTCATCCATTTCTATTCTGAAGAACAGATAAATAAAAAATGTTTAAAGATACAGATATGTAGGGAAAGTGTAGTTCGGTATGAAAAGGGGAATTCTTGGGATATTACAAAAAATTTGATCTTTATCGGGTTTGAAAAGGAAGCAAACCCTCTGGGATTAGTTGGCCATAAAAGGCCACTCCAAGAATAAGGAGTTTAATAGTCCATAAGGTCACAAAGAAACGTATATGCAACTTTTTAAGCAGCTAATTTTCTCTTATATACCGACAAATGCTAAGATAATGCTATTTATTTTCCTTTAAACAGAGCTGTGTGTAGTACACCTGGATAGCTCAGTTGGCAGAGCATTCGTCTCCCATGCGGGAGACCAAAGTTCGATTTCCCCTAGGGGACGGACATTAACACCTTCCAGTTGGGTCCTTCGGCAAGACCCTTATCGCTACAGCCTAACCACAGCAAGTCGCTTTACATAAAAGCGTCCGCTTAATAACTGTAATGTAATGGGTAAGCTAAAGCTGAAAGCTAATTTGAGTGGCCAACCTGATGAATTTCATTGTGGTTTGAGCACCTGCTGTATTTTATACTACAACTCATCACTTACACCGTCCAGTTTCATGTGATACAGAATGTCATGTTTCAATCAACTTAAGGAGACAAAAGAAACAGAAACATTTTAGCTCAACATGTTTCAAGTCACTCGAACGTTATGTTAATACATGTCTTTAAACATGGCTTTTGTCACTTCTAGAACTTTAATTTAACCACAAAACAGCAGAAGTCAACAGAGAGAGAGACCCAAACCAACTGACATAAACCCAATTAAAAGAATTACAAACCTATTTTCAGAATGTTTTTTCCTAAAATCTTTGCCTCAGTCTCCCTTTTTATGATGTCATCAGGACTCCTGAAGTAACTTCAATCAGATTCATGATTTGAACAACTGGAGCAGCAAAAAAACAACCCAACGTTTATAAAAACAACAAGTTTGCCACATCAACTCTGGTCTACAGTGAGCCAGGGTGGCCACCACTTCATGTCACGCATCACTAATGAGTGACATTCAGTGACTGCAAGGCATTGTTTAGGGAGAGATCTTTCAGAAACTTATGAAATAAAGTGAAAACAATATGTATTCCAAGTTTCTACATCTTATATAGCTGTACAGCTAATTTTTGGAATGTGAAGCTAAAGACTATTAATTCTGTTAAACATCATGGCTTCATTAGGGAAACTGAAAAAGCATGTAAAGGTCTTTTCTCTACTTCCTGAGTCTAAAGGGAGCTGTCTAATGTCTAATCTAATGGATAGTGTTCCCAAGATAGAAACAGCAGCTCCGAAGCTAAAATTGAAAAAGGTCTTTCTTTTTTTTTATCTCACTATGACACATGTCAGAGCAACTTTTTCCTTTTATGTTCCCACCTCAGTCTAGTTGCCTCCCAAAAATCATCACTATTCATTTTCTATTTTCAGAACCTTCTTAATTCAACTTAAGTTGTGCTATATTTTAAAGACAGCTTGAATCTGTTTAAAAGCAAGTCTTGATTTTGACTAATCATGCAATATCAGTACCATAAATGTATGTGCCAATTTTAAGAAATCCGTTAATTTTGAAGCCAAACCACTGGGAATCGATCTCAGCACAGGCCTCATTCATGCCTTGGATTGAGTAGCCTCCTGGATTTTAACATAAAATAAACACTTTGGTCAACATTTTGGTCATTATCTCAATCTCCGTCTGTGTCTGTCTCTCTGTTTTACATCCCTTATTGCCTTTTGTCTCTCTGATTTAAATCTTTTTAGAAAGTTATACATCCTTTCCAGAAGACAGCAGATATTTATGTGAATAAATACCTGTCCAAGACCCCATCTCTGCCTTTCCTTCTCTGTCATTTCCTCAGATTGTCTTCCTTCATTTCTAACACTCCCCCCTGTTGCTTCCTCCCTCCCCGTGCTCTCTTCTTCTTCCTCTATATTGCACCTGTCTCTCAAACGCTTTAGTTATCTCCAGAGTACTCTTTATCCTCCACCCACACCCCTGACTGTCTGTCGCTATTCTTGCCTCACTCTGTTTCACTCCTTTTTTTAATGCCTATCTTGACAGAGGTGTATCACAGCAGAGGTGCCGCTCAATCTCAGAGAAGTCACTTTATCATGTAGCAGCCTGCTGCGGGTGGTGAAGCTGGTTGGCACGGCCTGGTGTGGCAGCTACCTTGTCAAACGCATACATACTCCATCACATGCAAACACGATAAGGCACACATGCAGACGACAGCCCGCAGCCTTCCTTTGATGCTGAGGCCATCCTATGTGTAGAATCACTCGGTTTCCCACCTCACATCCTCTTTCCTCCAACAGACAGAGTGAGATTGCTGTACGCACACACCACCCAGCACTACATCCCAAAGCTATTACTTCCTGACAGCGTCCTCCGTTCAACCCCCACCCTCATAGACATGCGCTCAAACACACACAACTCTCAGGGCTCGCCCCTCTGCATGCCACGCCGCACCCCTTTAATAGCTTTCCACGCTACAATCTAGCCGCTCAGCCGTCCAGTCAATTGGGTGTATTATATTTGTAATTGGAGGTTATTGATTGACAGACTCCGAATGCGTTGCAGGACAGAAGCGTGGGAGCTTCCCAAGGCTGTGCACAAAAAGCAAAGCACAAAGGATTTCTTTTTTCTTTTGCCTGCACGCAGGCATTTTCCCAGACACCTGCACTCACATGCTGACAGTTGCCAAAATGAAGCTTAAAAAATAGCGGAGTCCTCAATCCAAGGTCAGTCCATCAAGGGACGTTCAGAAATTGACTGTAAGACAGGAAGAAGATGCAGCAAATATAACTGTACAGGAGAAGATGGCTTAGTCTCCATCAATTTGCTTAGTTTGAGCTTAGCCTGCTACGGTATGAGTTCTGTAAAGGAATTTCTTGTTGAGACGGACATGTGCTCCCATATGTCTGCATGTATGTGTGTGGGTGGGTGTGTGTGGGAGAGTTTGTATTCAATGATGTGGTCAATTTCCAAAGCAGGCTTCATAAAAATGTCATAACTTTACGTTAAATGAGTCTGACATGTCATCTCTCCACAGTTCCTCCTCTACCCCCCCCTCGACTTAATCAAGATCCATCGCTCCCAGGAGTCTTGCCGTGTCTACGGGTGTGTGACGGTGTCTGCGAGTGTGCATGTTTGTAAGGTTTTCAGTTTGAATTAGTGCTTGTCACATCATTAATATGGCATCTTCATATATAGCTTTCTTTTCATCATCGCTCAGTGGTGCTTTCAGGGCCAGGCCTGGCTGGAGGTCATACAGATAGATGACTTTCTGAAGAAGGAGAGCTGATGACGGACTGTAAAATTGTGAGGAAAAAATGGTTTCTGATACACTAAGAAGGAAAACCAGAAACGAACAAAAACTTGCAGTAACTGTTTACAAATAAAAAAACTATTTAACCTTTTACTGCTTAACAGGTTGATTGCAGAGTCCAAACTATTGTAAAAGCAACGCTAAAGGTCCCATATTGTGCAAAATTCATTTTCTAAAAGTTTTCTAACCGTCATCTGTGTCCTCATAGCCTGTGTATGAGGCCCAAAAACGAGAAAATTCTGTCTTCCCTCTCACTTGCTTGCTCCACTTTTTAGTGAATGTGTGCATAAATGAGTGAGCCTGAGATATTTCCCTTTGTGACCTCACAAAAGAAAAACCCACTCCCCTGGGTAGTGGATATTGCTATTGACCCGCCCCCTGGCTAGCTGGCTAAAGTATTATTAAAGTTAAAGTTGCAGGTCTCGGGCATGCGACCATTCACAGTTACTGATAAATAAGCAAACAGGATGCTTTTCCTGCGTTGACTTATCATCATGTTTTTTAGGTGTTTAATGTAAAAAAAAATTTAAAAATTTGCAAACACATGTGTTTTCCATGTTTGTCAGTTAACAATCAACCTTTTATTCCAGTTCAAACCCACCACAACATTGTAAAAGTCCAGGTTTCCAAAGGTTGTTTCAAGTGCAAACGCATCAGTGACTTTAAACGTGTTAAACAGGCTTGTGAACACATACATAGATGGAAACATAATAAAGTATGTCCATGAGCAAGGCAATATTGTTTAAAAGAGCTTGTGATTGAATCCTAAATACATTATAAACCGGCATGAGGCCGTTAACACGACAACCGGACTGTGCCGGCCTCGCTATTTTCTACAGACACACAACAAATTAAAAAAAAAAATTAAACTGTCAGACAAGCATAAAAAAAATTCACACATACATAAAGCACTAACTTGGTAAGAAAAGTTAAATAATCAGACTGGACAACATCATGCTGTTGATGCATTGACTCATCATGGAGTAACGAAAAAGCCAACAACAGCACAGAGCCCAGTTCTAGTTGGCTGCTAAGTGTCCTGCTGCCCCCTATTGGTATTAATGGGTACAACACCACAAATCCACAGAGATTGAAATGGGATATACTAACTCATAAACTTGTAGGGCTGCACGGTGGTGTGGTGGTTAGCACCGCAGCCTCACAGCAAGTAGGCTGCTGGTTCGAGCCTTGGCTGGGGGAGGTTCAAATGTGAGGGCTGGTGGCCTTTCCATGTGGAGTTTGCATGTTCTCCCCATGTATGCGTGGGTTCTCTCCAGGTTATCCGGCTTCCTCCCACTGTCCAAAGACATGCATGTTAGGCTAATTGGTGACTCGAAATTCTCCCTAGGAATGAGTGTGTGCGTGAATGGTTGTTTGTCCCTATCTATGTTGGCCCTGCAATGGACTGGTGACCTGTCCAGCGTGTACCCTGCCTTTCACCTGAAACACTGCTGGGATAGGCTCCAGCTCACCCCGTGACCCCTAATAGGAACAAGCGGTACAGATAAAGACAAGCTGAAATACATATTGTTACCTCATGCGCTGGGAAAATAAATACAAAACGTCATCTCAAGCATTGTCAAACGTCACCACACACATACTCAGGCATCCTTTATGTTGGTAGGGTTGTTGGACAAGGACTCCAACTTGACTGCAGCACAGAGTTCAGAGTTCTCTTCTAAGTTCCCAGCAAGTTTCAGAAAATGGCATTAAACACATCTCCAAATCATCTTTGTTATTTTCACTGGTCACATGTCACCCTGCCCCCATTGTTTCTGGTGGTAATATTCAGTTTGCTGCGTCAGGCTACACATCTGCAAGCTCTCTTAAAATGGACCAAAATACGCAGAAGACGTATAGAAGGATCTGTCTGTATGCTTTAGCATAGAGCATAAATTAGCCTTGTTACTCCTGCACATGTACGCTCAACTAGACTTTATTTGACGTGTAAATGCATAGCTTCACAGTTCCTGTCCAGAAAAAACTTACAGCAAGCAGTAAAATGGATACAGTATCAAGTAGGAACATTTGATATGCCGATTTTATTTGAAATTATGGAATTAACGTAATCTTGCTAGACCTGACCGGAGGAGACAGAGAGAAAGAGAGAAAAAAAGAGAGTAATGAACAGGGAAAAAAGTAGAAAAAGGAAGAAGATACAGAAGATAGAAGAAACAACCTTTCAAGCCAACCTAACACCAGCACAGAAACACAACAGGGAATTTTTTACAGCTTTTACAGGAAACCTAAGCTGACAATGATCAGGAGTTTGAAAAAAAAAAAAAGTAACCAAGATAGCAACAACAAGATGTATCACAACAATAACTAAAGTACCAAAGACACACACACACAAAACAAAAAAAAAACTAAACTTAAGTAGTTCTTAGTGTGTAAACTCACTGGACAACTCAATGACTGTGTCAGCATGCAGAGAATGAGGAGTCTGGCGTGATCATGCAAATACAACCACGCCTCTACGGAGGCTAGGGGCAGACTAGGGCGGCCCAGAGACCCAGGCCATCAGCGGCAAGAGACTGCTATGAGGTGTGGTTTAATTTCCTGTTTTTTACTGTGTGAAAACTTTTAAATTTAGTTTTTAAGATGCATAATTTGTTTTAATTATGTAAAGCACTTTGTGATGCTTTGTGCATGAAAAGCACTCTATAAATAAAATTTGATTTGATTTAATATTTCAGGCATAGTCATGAATAGCGATTGATCGTGATTAATTCATTTATCAGTTGTGATTAATCTGATATACACATTTCATGTTTTATAGTTTAATCTATGCAAGGCCACTGATTGACGGTAACAATATCATACATCAAAGTCTATAATAAATACAATTTATTTAATTTATAAATTGAATATACCTCTTAATAAATAACACAGGTATCGGATAGGTACTTGGCAACGGCAGATAACTAAACCCCAGGTATTGGTATCGGTATCAGGCAGAAATGGAACATCCCTAACTCATGTTTGTGAGTTTAGTTCTGGGTGTTAATGGGGTTTGTTCTTAGCCAACAAGACAGTCAAGATACAAGGATTTGTATATTCACCAAGTTCATAAATAGGACTCAGGAACAAATTTGCTAGTAAGAACAGTTGGTGAATAAAGCCCATTGTGCATATTGAGTTAAGGAGGCATAGATGCACATCACAGGGAAACACTGCACAGATAGTTTTACTGGGACTCATAGCTGGTTCTAATTCTATCCCAGTATATTTAAGGGTAAGTAGTTCATTTCTTCAGCACATTTATTTTTAAGGTTCTGTAACTATTTTTCTTCAGATTTTGATTATTCAAATGAAGTATAAATCAATTACAATAATGGATTAACCCACTTAGCAGTTTACTTAAAATGAGCTTCGTATGCTCTAATTAAGTGGTGTGTAGAGAAGTGATTTAAAAATTTTGATGTAATTATAGGACATTTAGGTTTCAAAAGGGCTATTCTAATTAATTAGGATACTTTAGCTTCTTTAAGTACATTTAATTTTTGTTGGCCTGCTGTAGTAGAAACAGAACAAAGTGTAGTCTTTCTGCCTTCACCTAAAGAATAAAAATACTCCTTCCACATCTGATTATCTTATCCATCTTCAAAGAACTCCAGAAAAACATTTTCATTAAACCATCCACTGACTAATATGTAGGTTCAACTGTTTTTGCTTCTACTTTTGAGAACCTAAAGCATTTGCCTTAAAGTTCACACAGATATGACTGTTTGTGCTTCTCACAAGATCTGGCAACGTTACTTTTAATGCTAATTGCATAATTGGCACCAGGTCAGTGACATGATTGGATTTAAAGCCCAGAGAAGCAGAGTCTGTCAAGCTAAAAATTAATCTGGCAATGTCATCTAAGATATAAACATTAATATCACTAAAACGAATTCAGAGAATCTAAAGGGATCTGCAGGCACAAAACTAAAAAGGCAGTACTAAATGGCACCTTTCCTCAGGCCATCATGTGTCACTGCATTTAAAAAAGGGACCATCTGGCTTGTTATCAGCACACAGTTTCAAAGCCAACATTCATGATGGTATGATGAAGACATTAGTTCACATGGTATGGTTAACATGACATGTGCTGCACGCACAGCTCACATTGAACAATGATGGCATTGACAGCTGGCTACAACTAATCTTGTGAAAAGTATATTTTAATGTTAATATAATATTATATTATTAAAAGAATAATTAAATTGTACTTTGTTAGTCCTTTCCTTTCCAGGTGGTCATGTTTTTATCTTTTAAATGAATGTGCAAAACCTCTTGTTTTTCTTTTTGATTATTATTTTTATTTCCTAAACCAGAATAAAAATTGGATGACAAATCATTATCCATTTCTTATTTCTTAAAGGTTTTACAGAAGGTCCTTATTCAAATTTAAAATAAAATTCTTAATGTGAGGAATAAACCAGGAAGGTTTTGAGATGACAGCTGTTTTTAGTGAATTTGATTCTATTCACCTGTAGTTTTGCCTTGAATTTCTTTTATTATTTTATTCATAAAAATGCTGAACGACGACATTCTCTCAACATTTTCTTTCCAGCGTTAAACAACATAACTTACTAACCGGTCACTAACCAGCCTTGTTCATTACCACCCACGGACGCGTTTTGTTCTTACTTCTACGCATTACTTACTCAATTTAAATTTTATTCCTCATTCAGCTGCACTTTGTTCAGTGAGTAAGCAGATTTACCAACTTTCGTACTTTTGCACCCCCTAACAGAGGCTAATTCACCATCTGCTCTCTTCTCTGAGCTCTCTCCAGCCAGTAAAAGTCAACTCAGTTCTGACTCTTGTTTTATTTCTTGCTCTGCATCTTTGCTTGAGCAGCCATGCTGTGCATTCAAAGCAACCAGTGTGTTGATAACCAGTTGCTAGCTTGTGACTCAATGTTGCTGTAAAGTGATTTGTTGTTGTGAAGTGCTATGTCTCAGTCTTGGGACACTGCTGGGAAACCATGGCTCCAGAAATGTATATAATAAATGTTACTGCACTCAAAATGAGAATAATGGGGTTTTAAAGCCAGAAAGATGTGTAGTGCTATAATAACAATTTTAGAGCCCAAGTGCATTTGATGCACCAAAAAAAAAAGAAACTGAATACTCTTCTCTTTACTTTCATGTCTCACTATAGATTTATTAGAATATTGGCACTTGTACAGCAAGGAGAAAAAAGCCATTAAGTTTTCTTCGTGTACAGTCTGAATAGGATACTAAGGTTGTGATCCACCTGGCAAAACCCTGAAACAAAAAGAAAAAAAAAGGGAAGAGGAAAGAATAAAAAGGCAGGTTAGGTGAGGGGGAATAGCTGCTGACTGTCAATACAGTAACGAAGTCAGGGGTAGGTCAAGGGTGGGGAGCAGGTGCTGCTGGGTGTCTTAAATGGTGGGGCCAAATGAGCTTGAGGCCCTACAGAGGTGGCATGGCTCCCTCTAGCCCCAATTGATCCCTCTCCTGTTTAGACTGACACCTTGCCAGAAATTGCCTGTGTTAGCAATCCAACCTCTGGGAAATGTTTGCTACTCACCTGCTCCAAGTGGAAACCTTGAAAGAAGTCAGTTAAAAGCAGCATAGGCAAGGCAAGGCACACTCCACAAGACAATTCAAAGTGCTTTACATAAAACATTAAAAGCACTACAGCGGGGTGCAAGAAGCAAGTGCAAGACAAAAGGATCACTTAATGAAAACAAAAGTATAGTTTTTAAATAAAGAGCGTCCATTTGAATTAAACCTCAAAGCGTAGAAAGATTAAGATGTTCAATGTTTTTCTGTGATGTAAGAAGAGGACTTGTTGTAATTGGTTTAAATTTTCCACAGCAAACAATGTAAAGAAAAATTACCTTGAGAACTTTGCATTCAAGAGCTGTAATTCAAATAGCTCTTTTTCCTGTATGTTTTTTTCCTGCCTCACGCATACATTTCTCTCTATCAACAGTGAGCTGCCTTTTAAGAATAAACCTTTTAAGTAAAAACAATGACAAAGAAGATCTTTGGTGTTTTCTCTTCTACTCTTTCTCAGTATTTCTGCCCAGGTTCATTATCAAAGACAATTAACATTAATGTATGAGCACAGTTTGTAAAGATCCAGGAGTAGGCTAAACAGCACTCTGAGGAGAGAAGGAATACGCTCTAACTTTATGTAATTGGACTTTTGTTATCAGAGTTTCTCTGGAAGTTTGTACAACTACACTAAAGTTCATGCATGTGATTCATTTGCTGTGTTTCAAACTACTTTGAATTAAACTTATGTAAAGCCTGATGCAAAAAGTGCTATAAGTCACTAAATTATGTCTTATTTATTTATTAAATCTTTGTTTAAACAAGCCGTCCCTTGAGACTACTGTCTCTTTTACGAGGGTGGCCTGGCCAAAAGGGCATGCTGGAGCAGTCTACACAACACACAATAAAACATTTTTTTTTTAAAAACCAATAAACTTTATGCTAAACACATAAAAAGCTTTAAATTATCCAAAAGAGACCAAGTTACTGAACTTAAAGGTGTCTTGGAGAGTATTCCAGGACCAGGTGCAAAATAATATGATGCACTTCTAGTTAAGTAGATTTTTGGTGTTAAACAGCAGCAGTCTGACTAAACGCACATTATAAAAGTTATTGACTGGCATTAAGAAACTTCTCAAACACAACGGTTTTGTAGACTCAAATTAATCACTGATGCTCTCTCCTAAAGGTCAGTGAGGGCCAGGAGACCAGATGTGTACCGGGTAAGGAATTAGAGATAAAACAAGGGAGCAATGATAAACAGAGTCAAGGCTAAGCACAGATAAAGTGTGCACATGAATATCACCATAGTTGCCTGTACAAGACTTTTCCCTGCAGTAAATTTAAAACTAGACTTATTTCAGTAATAAAATACTAGCCTAATTTTTAGTTGTTTTGTGTTTTTTAATCAGGTACTCAGTATGTACCTAGAAAGAAAACTTATTGCTTAAGTATTTATAACATAAGACCTTTGTAATGTTATCTCCAGACAAAGCAACAACAGAGGATGTGAGCTGAGAGTGAGCCCTAGAAAAGACGATGAATTTGGTTTTCTGTGCTCTGAGAACCAAATTTAGGTAACACAGTGAAACCAGCATCTGATTAAACGCAATCTGTAGATTATTTATGGCCATTTATGGCAGGAAGCAACTGAGTATGGTGCAGTCAGAAGATGCCAAAGAGACAAGGTGACATGTCCCATGACAAAAGGAAATTAACCACCGTATTTTCATCCTCCATTTCCGTCTTGAAGGCAGTGCAGTGGTAAACACGTCAGGACAGTGGGAATCTGCAGAAACTTTTCCACGTGATGTGAGATAAAGGACAGTTTGGGCTTTATGTTAGCACAAGTAAAGATGGCTGCATTTACAGTGTGTCAGCTACATGCTGTATGTAACCCAATAGAGAAAAAGACATCTTTTTTTAAAATTAGTACAAGACAATTGTACACTTTTATTTTGAAACAAAGGGAAATGTAACCCTTTTTCCCTTGCTTTATTTTCCTGTTCGTATGGTCACGTCATGTAATAATGACCTTCTAATTTGTTGAGAGTGACATTAGTCCAGCCTTCCAAGCAGCGGACTGAATCACGCGCTAGTTTAGCGGTCTTTTGCACTCTGAGAATGAACGAGACAGGCTGCAGGGTCTGAGCCAAACTTTATGGATCCATCTTAGTGAGTTTTCTGCAAAACAATTGTTGTAAACAAGTGTTTGCGTTGTCCAAATGCTTATTTAAGAATCAAGTGGGATTTATGTTCACAATAGTGTAATGAAGCTTTTTTTTTTTTTTACCATTTTCTTGGTCAAATGTAATGTTTAGTTGATGTTAAATGCACCCTTTTATTGTTTGCTATGTGAAGACTTACAGAAAATCCTATGTAATGCCGAAATAGTAACCAAATAAGCCGTTATTATTATCTTTTGATCTTGTAGGAAATTACTTTTGTTTTATTTCATGTTATGCTTTACAACTGCTAAAAGATGGTTTTAAAATCAATCATTTATTTGGTTAAGAATAATTAATCTTAATTTCATAATAAAAAAATTTTTTTTTTAAAAGGGTAAAAGGAGAAACTCATTTAATTGTGTTACATGGGTTAAAATGTTATTTCATGTACAACAAAGATATTTTGAGTTAAAAACATGCATGTAAAATATTATTGTTCTTTATTAAATGGTATATGGGAAAAAGAGATAAAAATTAGGCTACAGCTGTGTGAGAGAAGAAATATTTAGCTGTATACAATAATGCCATTATTGTTGTGCAGGCTAGGTGTTTTCTGATTGTTAAGAAAACTGCAAATCGGGTTCCCGGATACCTGATGTTCTCTGGATGGAGATGGCGAGCCTGTACCCAGAACTAAGCCGAACTCTCATCTGAAGATCCTCATACTCAAGGGGTAACCAACAGAGTGGAAACAACTCACACCCATGGGAAGAAAAGGAACTGAACTAAAAGAAAAGGTTGACTTGACCGATGACTAAAAGGACAAACATTAAGCTCAAGGACTAGGGTTTTTGTTTTGTTGCCGGCTTATTGTTATTGTTGTTAAATTTGTAAATGTTATTTCATTTTTTCCATTTTTCTACAATTAACAATCATTATTTTTGAGTATCTGTTGCCTCCAGCCATTTTATTCGGCACTCGTCTTAGTCCTATTGTACTCCTGAGGAACCTAGTAACTGGTCTACATGGTTGTAAAGGATCATAGCCTACTCAACGTTAGTCAGGGGTTGCAGTAGTTTACTCAGTACTCAGCCTGTAATGTACCAAAGATGGAAATTATTGAGCGTGAATCAATTAAAGTCCTAAATGCGGTAATTGTAAGTGAAATCGCTGGAGATGAACAAATTAATGGGGTGACTGAGTTCTTGAAACAATATGGGTCAATTTCCAGAGTTTTAAAAGTCACTAATTGTGAGTTTTTCCAGTGTTTTTGTTGAGTACAACTCAGGTACTGCTGTTGACGCTCTTGACCCATTGCCCTTCACCCATGTGTCTGCCAGTGGAGCTATCTGTAAGATACAATCTCTTACTAGTGTTCATACACAGGTTGTTGGAAATGATACAACCAAGTCATATCTCACTGAGATTAAACACCTACCTAAGGTGAGTGGCAAAGATTTTGCCAATGTTTTGAATGATATGATTTTACAGATTGCTGGGTCAATTGTTGAACCTGAAAATGACCAATCAGAGCCAAATAGCTTACCTGAGAACTCACCTGAGCCAGTTAAATCAAGTTCAAGCAATGCAATGTAAAACGTGGTGATGCTTTGAGCAGTGATTTTGACAGACTTCTTGTCACACAAATTTGTCGAGGTTGTTGGGATATTCCCTTTTAACTGCCCTCTAGTTGAAACTGATGACAACACTTGGGCACCTTCTCATGCTACCACTAGAGTGAAAGCACCGCCAGCATTCAAAGTGACCAAAACATCAGCCAGAAAGCAGGAACTGAGAAGTGGTCTGTGGTCACCACCTGCAGAGCCACTCCTTTATTGGGGGGGTCTTGCTAAGTGCCTATATTTCCACCTGTTGTCTATTCCATTTGCACAACAGCGTGTGGAATTGATTGACAATCAGTGTTGCTTCCTTAGTGGACAGTTTGATTTCACAGAAGTGTGATATGCTTGGAGTTACATTGTGTTGTTTAAGTGTTCCCTTTTTTTTTCTTTTTTTTTTTGAGCAGTGCATGTTCAGGAAAACAGAGCAGAAAATTATTTGTTCCATAAAAAAATGATCATTTTATTTCAGCAAAACATCTGTTTATTAATTTCTTAGTGTGCATTTTCCCATTGTTTTAATATCCTTCAAAAGAGTGTTCTGTTCTAACAGGTAAGGTTAAGCAAGGAAGGTTTCACTACAGGAAGTAGCATTCCTTTGTGTGTAAATGAGTTCTGTTTAGTTATATTACTGCCATTCCCGAGAATGTTTCTGGAATTCCTAAAATATGGTTCATAGACTAAACTATCACAATTGTCCTGTAGCTAGTGAATGATGGAAAGATGAGTTGTAACATTCTGTTTCATCAACCTTACACATGAAAGCTGTGGTTGTAATGAGATGACGGCAGTTCTTTGAAACCTCCGAGCAGCCGTCCTGCTTTGATCTGCACTGGGGCCCGTCTGCAGCAGTGATGTATTTCACTGGCGAATGCACACACCACATTTCACCCTTTCCTGTAAGCTCATCTAAAGAGGAAAGAACGTGAAGCGTCTCGGCTTTCCTCTTCTACCTGTTCACCACTCGAGGGCTTAAGGACCGTGTAACTTAAAGCTCTCAAGTGCTCTTGTAAAGAGGCGTCTGGCCAACTAATGCACAGTGTAGTGTGTTGCTATTACCCTAAACAGACTTTTAAGCTGAAGTGATGAGCTAACATATCTTTTAGTGTATGTGTGTGTGTGTTAAAGTGCATGTGGGTGGCACAGAAGGTGAGGAAACACTGAGTTTCGTTTAGTATTCAGCCAGTAAATGGACACTCCTGACGAAACTAATCTATTAACTTAAAGACATTAGGTTACTATATATATATTTTTTAAAAAAAGGTTTTCTGACACTAACTTATCCTACATAATCTTTGGCTTTGTCCTTTGGATTTAGCAGGAATAGGGAAAACTTGGAGTCTCATTGTTATTCTGGACTCACAGCTGACATTTTCCTCATTCGTTCCAAATATGACTGTATCTCCTGCTTTGAAGCTTCAGCTATAATGTCCTAAACAGGTTGGTCATTTGTTGAAATAAAATCTTATTTTCTCATCCCAGGCACATGAAAAAGCAATTTCACACATAAAAACATTCACATTTTTATATCAGAAGGGTGCGTGATTCACCTGATGACCCTCAGTTTACATTAGATTTACATCCTTGCGCAAATGAGAGGGCACGAAGATGTAAAGGAACAAAGATTTTGTGCTTTTAAAGTGCAGCTTGCCTTTTCTCTGTTCTGGGATACGTATCGAAGAAAGCATGGTATCAGTTTCCACTGTGACATTTTTATCTTTTATTTTGATCCAACTTTCTTTTTTATTTCACCACATCCTGTCCAGCATCACGACAGCAAAATGACTGTTGTGCAGATCAAATTTGCTTTGCCAGGAGGATATAAAGGAAATAAAACTTCGTGGAAAGAAAGCTTCCCTTGATACTTAAGCATTATTTAAATTTGTTTATTGGTGCATTTGACAGGGGGAACTAAAATTGTCAAACAAAGAGAAGGAACAGAAGCTAAAAGATCAAATCAAGTTTATTTGTATAGCCCTATATCACAACAAAGTTGTCTCAGAGGACTTTACAGAAAGAGGTGTAAATAAACAAACAAAATCAGTAATAAACAACATGAAAAAATCAGTAATAAACAACATGAAGAAGAGAGTGATGAGAGGAAAAAGGGGATAAAGTTACAAAAGATGGAACACAAACACCATGTTACAGGTCCAGTGTGATCCTATAACAGGTAAATCCTGTATAAAACAGGAGAAAAGATGAGACAGGTGGTCCAGTGCAGCTTCGCTCAGCCCATTTTAATTGCAGAATACAAAAATACCTTTATCTGTTTCCAAATATCATCAAAGCATAAATGCATATCTCATAAATAATAATCAAAGCAGTTCCATAAACTTTAGACTGGTGGTTTTCAACCTAGGGTCCCCAAAGAGCACAGGGACATTTTTATCTGAGGCTTTGAGCATTTACAGCCATTGTAATTAATTTCCCCAGACTGTCCCAATTTTTGGAAAAAAAACTATGGTTATATGTTGTTATTTCAACCTAGGCTTTATCAAAGGACAGGAGTGAGCCAGAATACATTATTTATGGTGCAAATCTCACTTTTGAAAGCATAAAACCAGCATGGTTTTAGCACGTGACGGGGCAGGGGCTCCATGGCTTTTTAATATTTGCATGAAGGGGGTCCCCAAGGAAAATAGGTTGGGAACTACTGTTTTAGGCCATTACAAAACCAGCTGTTATACAAGTACAGAAGCACACATGCAGTCCTAAATAAAATATCCAACCGTATTGATTATTCAAACTGAAAATCTTCCACTTGTTTTTATCTTTTGTTTTCGGAAATAAAACACAGTTAACAACAACAAATAAAACACTGAAATACTATCTAAATAGTAAATACTATCAACATAACAGTACACCAGAATAAAGTTTAGAGAGCCAGTTCAGGAGTTTGTAACAGGCTCAGTAGATGCCGCCATCTTGGACACGTTATGTGAGGATGTTTCATTTACATTTAACATACAAGAACTAAATGTTCTCATCAAGCCATTTAAAGTGCAAAATAACATTTTGGCTGTCAGGTACATAGAGTTCAATGTGCTTTAGTAACCTACTAACCTGTATAAAACAGGAGAAAAGATGAGATAGGCGGTTGTGCTTCTTTTCAACTATGGTGATACAGTAAATATAGCCTGTCACTGAAGAACTGTTCATTCCTTAACATTCATACATACATTAACCAGTAAAAATAAACCACAGTGTGACCATCCATTGTGTGCATTGCATGTATAATCAAAACTAAACATAAAACCAGACAACCAGCTGCTACACCAGCAAAGAAACCGTAAACATCCTAAAGCACATGTATTACTGCACAGCAGACAATCATCGGGAGCACCTGTTGGAAGACAAACTGTGAAAAACATGAACAACAACAAGGTTCATACTGTCTAATCACAATATAAGGTCTCTATTTTCTTTTTTGTCAGACAGATAAAAAAGCTTTCGTTACATATTTCAAATACATCTTTATTCTTCCTGAGAAGGGTCACGTGATGTTACTGTGGCGTGTCTTATCAGCTGTTTAAACCAGCTGTTCACGGGTCTGCCAGACAGCAGGGGATGACTGCCACTCCTGCGGTCTGACACCCTGCGTAAGGCAGTAACATCACGTCACTCTTCTGAGGAAGACTACAGGCGTAATCCAAATCCAAATCCAAATATGGCAACGTAACAAACTGATTGAATTATGAGCAACAACTACCATGACAACAAGTATGTGTGTGTGTGCGTGTGTGTGTGTGTGGATGTGTGAGTGCAAAATATGAAGACTGACTTGTGTTAAGTGACCGTGCAAATGCAAAAGCAGACAGAGAGGGCCCCGTGCACCGGGCAACAACAAGCCACCACAGAGAATGGAACCAAGGCAGCCCACCACTGGGGCGACCACATGCCCACCCAGAAAGAAGGCTGAAGAAGGCCACAGTCAGAGCCCCCACAGCTATGGAGCTCCAGGGGGTCAGTGGTGATAGCCCAAATTTTCACATTCTTTCAGTAAAATATGTTATAACATGATAATGTACAAGTTTTTTATATTTCCTGGGGTGGCAGCGACAGGCTGCAGTAGAAACCTAATTCTCATTTCCACCTGTTGTCTGTTCTGTTTGTACAACAGCAGGTGAAATTGATTCACAATCAGTGTTACTTTAACTGGACAGACTGATATCCCAGAAGTGTGACTGAGTTACATGCTAAAAATGATGTGTTCCCTTTATTCTTTTGAGCAGTTTATACTGAGTGATCAGAATCTGTACTCTGCATGGAATTAAGTTTGGTAAAGAACAATTTCCATATTAAATGAAGTAATTTGCATAGAATTAAAAACTAAAATACTCGTTAGTATAAAAGTTACTGTTGTTAAGGATTAAACAGATCCTTCTGCCGAACCTAAAAATATGAGCCAGAAAAATGACTTAATTACAGTTTGATCTGTAGCATGCCATTCTGGAAAACTGTAATTAAAAGTGCTGAAGTGTTAATAGTTATTTACTGAATTATTTATGTTGCCTATATTACATAAGAGGTTTGCTGTACGTCCTGTTAAATTGTTTTCGTTTTAAAACAAAAAAAAATGGAAAACGTCTGTAATAACCAAGTGAAACACACATGACATTCATCACAGCTAACACAATATAACTGGCACTGATTTGTGCTAAAGCCAAAGCTCATAAAACAGAGTCCCTATTGGCGAAATATACCAAATCAAGCAGAGGGAATGTGGCAAAACCTGCACTGAATTCTCCAATTTTGCTTTAGTGATTCCGATAAAAAAAGGACAGAAATTCCAGAAAGCCATTACGTTGTTTTGCACTTTCAGTGATAAAAATCTATATTAGAATCATTACTGTGCTTTTCACTGTGAAAATCCATTGAAACATCAACACTTTTCTGGGCTTTCTTACTTTTTACTTTTTTTTTTCTTTATTCCTTTTCTCTCTTGAAGTCTTAACACTTCCACTGGAAAGGTATTGGTTTTGAAAAGGAATGCATGGGCGAACTGACTTTAATTTATTTTTCACTGAAAGCGTGTGATGTGGTTGTGATTGACCATCAGTCTGCACAGGTACTGTTCAGATAACCAGACCAGAGGATATTGATGTCTCCTTATAGGGCAAAATAAGAGTTTGTTGTCTTGTTGATGTGGCATAGGCATCCGAGATTTGTGTTCGTCTCAGACCAACTGGAGTGACTTTGACAGCATACCAGATGCTTCTGTAAAAAAGGAGGAAAATATGAAGAAAATATGATTGAGGTAAAAGTTGCAAAGGTCAAACTGTGATATGTAAAACCTCAGGAGTCAGTATCCAGCCACTTTATTAGGTATAACTTGCAAGTACCGAGTTGGACCCACTTTGTCTTTAGAACTGCTTTAATTCTTCATGGCACAGTCAACTAGATTTTTGTGAGCATTCTTCTGAGATTTTGGATGTGCACAGTTGCAGCAGATTTCTCAGCTGCACATCCACAATGAGAATCTCCCGTTCCACCACATCCCAAAGGTTCTCTATTGGGTTGAGATCTGGTCGCTGTGGAGGCCATTTGTGTACTGGAGATGGTTTTAACTTGGTGGCATGGTACATTATCCTGCAGGAAGCAGCCATCAGAAGATGCTACACTGTATTATAAAGAGATGGACATGGTCAGCAACAATACTGAGGCAGACTGTGGTGTTTGTTAGTACTAAGGGACCCAAAGTGTTGTAAGAAAATATCCTCCACAACATTACACCACTACAACTAGTCTGAACCATTGCTGAAAAGCAGGATGGGTTCATGCTTTCATGTTGTTGACACCAAATTCTGACCCTACCATCTGAATGTGGAGCTAAAATTGAGACTTATCAAACCAGGCAACACTTTTCAGTTCTTCTATTATTGAAGGTTGGACATGTGTATTCAGAGAGGGTATTCTGCACACCTTAGTTGTAACCAATGGTTATTGGTTGTAACCTCCTCCTCTGACCTCTGATTTCAACAAGCCATTCTGGTCCAGACAACTGCTGCTCAACTGAATATTTTCTCTTTTCAGACCATTCTCTGTAAAACCTAGATGAGTGTGAAAGTCCCAGTAGACCAGCAGTTTCTGAAATACTACAATACAACAACCAAGTCATGTTCAAAGTCACTTAAATCCTTTTTCTTCCTCATTTTGATGCTCAGTTTGAACTTAAACAAGTTGTCTTGATTATGTCTACATGCCCAAACATCTGATTGGCTGATTAGCAATTTGTAGCAGTTAATTCCTCTTTTTCCTAACTAGATAAAACCTTATTAACAAGAAATTGAACATGTGTACCTAATAAAGTGGCTGCAGAGTGTATAAAGATATATTGAGGCATCCTTGTCACATCCTGCCAAGCTGTCAACTGTCTGAGCTGACGTGAAAAAAAAAACAAGTGTAGGCATTTTCCCAGCTTAATGGCCTCCTTTGACAAAATGGGTTCTTTAAAAACCTGTATGTTTAGAAAATGTCATGTGAAAAGAGGAGCTAACAATAGACAACACCAGAGGTTGAAGAGCCATGAGTGACAAGAAATCCCTGCACTGAAATTTAGTCTGAACAGCAGATTCCCACAGAAATGACCTGCGTTAATTAGAGAGATCCGTCTCCTTGATATGTTCCAACCGAATATTCATTTCTTTGCCAGCTCTTGTTGGGTTTACATCCAATCTGCCTGTTTACAACAGACAGTATCCCAGTTCCATAGAAAAGCAGCAAAAGATGTCAGAGAGTTGGGATCTGATTGTTGCTGTGGGAAATGGGAGATAAAACAGTGTTAAAATCTTGTTTGTCACACGTTCATGTGCAGAGGTTTTGGATTTACTTGTACTTTTTGTAGTTGTAGCTGCTTATTGATGTGCAGCCAAGACTGCCGGCTCATGCACAAATTCCACAAGAGGTTAATGCTCCCAATAAATAAATTAGAATTCTGCAAGTGCTCCGAGTTGACCCAGTTAAATACCAGAGTATGGATTCGACACCTGTCCCAATTTAAAAATGCACCAGATGTTTGGATGTTTCGCAGCCAGGGACTTGTGGAACAAGATCAAACTAAGACACTGTCAATTATTTGCACACAACTCAGTTTTTTTAGGAAAGAATCCATTTGTCAAGGAATAAGAGTTTGTTACTAGAATATATAATGAATTTGTGTAAGAAAAATATTCAATATTTTCAAGTACCTATTTCCCTTAGGAAAAATTCTGTAATAACTGCAATCTGAACCTTCGGGTACCAAGAACTCACAAATGCAAATAAGCATGTGAAGACCTTTTTGTTGCTCACACCCACCAGACCATCCACCGACACAGTGAAGAATATTTCTCCCGAGAAAAGCAGCAGAGTGCAGCTAAATGCCCACAGAGTCTGCTGTAGCCAAGTCTGTTTAGCTAGCCGGAGCAGAAAGCATGCAGTTCCTCCAGCAGAGAGTCAACCTTGTTATCCAGTGGCCAAAAAAGTAAGATCGACTGCATGGCAACAGCAGCAGGCATGTAATGTCTAGTTATTCCCCCCAAGGACTCACACAAATAAGGATGCACACAACCCAAGCTTCAACTTGTTCACTGGGTCAATATATCAGAGGCTAATGTAACCCAGGAAGAGTGCCAGGGACCAGAGCGAGAAGCATGTCCCAGAATTGGCAGCCCTGGTAGGGTCAAAGTAGCTAAACAGACACACACAAATACATGCAAAGGTTTCACAAGATGTGGAGCGAAATATATGTCGGGCATGAGAGATAAAGGGAGCTTTTAATGAAAGCTTTGTGGAGTAATATCAGCAAACGATGCCCTACTCAATCACAGTGATTCAGAACCAAAGTCTGTCATGTAATTAGAAGCTTTTCATTCACGCTTCCCTCTCTCTCATCTGCTCCTGCATATTCAATGAAGCACACACGCTTTCTGTGTACTAAGCTGTGTTCTCCAATAGAAGGCTGTCTTTTAATGAGAACACCCACTCCATTTGTATGAGCCATACACTTGCACTTTAATAGGACCCTTCAAACCTCGGTTGTGCAACGAAGGGCGATGCCCCCCGCCTCTGAGTAACGTGACAGCCGTGACTGTTGAAATGTCATCCGGATCACTGAAGGTGACGCACACAGATATGGAGGGATGGGAGAAGATTTGGGGAAATAAGATAGGGATTGTGGCAGATATGCAAAAGATGTAGAAGTGGGCTGTCAGGCGCCATAAAGACGGTGGGATTATAAAGTGAAGGACAGGGGAGGCAGTTTCCTGGCAGAGACCAAAGGTGAGGACAGGACTGGCGGCCGGCAGGGTTGATATAAAGATATGAGAAAATAGAGAGCAATGGTAAAGGGTAAAAGCCGGAGAGGGAAGTTAACACTCTTTAATCTGTATGCAGAGTAATTGGCCAAGTAAGTCAATACATTCATACAGACCAATCGAAGCTCATGTCTTACAGTGAGAAACGGTGGATGTATCGGAGCCATCTCTGGAAAAAGGGCTAGCTCCATTTGGGTGATAAAAGCCAGAAAGCTGATTATTTCCCCCTGGGAAACAGCCGGCATTCTTTTACTGTAAGAGGTGGGAGAGGAACTGTGTGTGCTCAGCTGCATGCATGCATGGAGGCATTCACCAACAGTCTGTTTCTGTGAGGGTCGGTGTGTGTTTGTGTGGCACAGGGAAGTGAGTGCGGTTGTCTGATTTACCGTTGCAGGCTTGAAGAGGGAAGCTCTTCCATTCCCCCTGCATGGTACTTCCCTGCAGAAATGGCTGTCTATTTCAGAGATGACATGGGGATAATAACAGTGGAGGTTCAGGGGAAATGGCTCTGGGATATTTTTTTGCTTTTGTCTCAATGCTTTCCAGCAGGCAAGGTTTCTAGAGGCATGGAGCCATGTGCTTCTACTTCTTCTATGTATCTCCAGGTAGTCTAGTTTGCCTTGCTGTTTGGAAATATACTGCTTCTATATGTGTGCGTTACTTAGTGTGGAAAATTATCTACAGGCAAGTTGGGTACTGATTAGTTCCTTTAAAATATAATCAATTACTTGTCGCATCTTCATACCTGAAAAATTAATAAATAATTAACCAAGAGCTAATTACATTTAATAATGTGTTCATGCAATTTACCTTCTGCACCATCGTGCACTATGTTGTTTCATTTAAGGCATGTTGAATTTAGCCTGAAACCATTTTACAGAAAGTATGTACTGACAGTTAAATGCTACTTTATACAACATAAGTGGGAGCACACCAGTGCAATATCATTTAATTGATAAAAAAAAATTCTAATTTTCCTCAGTGATTGAATTATTTCTTAGTTGAGAAGTTTTTTTCTATACCGTGAACACATTTGAACTTGGGGTGGTACAGCTTATAAGAACAAAACATTTTTTATGAGATTAATAACTGCTAGAAAAAATGAAAAATGTTAATTTGCATTGTCACAAAAAAGAAAGATTGAATAATTGACCAATTATTGCAGCAGCAATGAGTAGGTACAGAATGAGCTTACAACAGTATTACTCAGAGCTACAGTGGCCTTCCTCCTGAAATTATTCCACAGACAACAGATAACACACTCTCACAGTTGGATTAGTTAGAGATGGGATCAGGTTCTGATCTTATTCTATAAGAAAGTTCAGTGAAAAAGATGGGGGAAGTGGACATGAAAATCCCCAGGCTTCGTGTTCTACACAAAACTGAAAGTTTAAAATATGGCCTAGCTCTTAAATTTTCACAATGTTTTTTTCCACAGGGCCTGTATGTGAGAATTCCAGTTTTCAAGAGTACAAATTAAAATCTGTTGAAAACAGATCTGTAAATCACTGTTTCTCACATGGAGACACAACAGGGAATAAAAATGTGATTTATATAAAATTTATTAAAATCTAGTTTAAAAATGTATTTTTAGTTTTCAGTTTAATTTATTGTTAGAAAACTTCGGTCACTACCAAACCATTACCTTTAGTCTGGCAAATGGTGAATGACATCATCAGTTAATTCCTATGAAAACTTAAAAGAGTGGATTTACAGTTAAACGTAGCAGCGATGTTGCTGAAAACACAGTCTAAAGCCAAAAAAAAAAGAGCAGGTAAAATTACCTCAGTATTCAGTTTAATATGTTTTATTGGGATTTTTTTCCCCAAACTGTAAACCACCCAGGGCAGAAGGTTTCATATGTAGGGAAAACTAGCTAACAGCAGCATGAAGCCAGCACATCAGCGGCTTCTTATCAACAAGCACACTTATCATGTCAGTAAGCTACTGGAGTTTCTTTTTGGAAGAAAATGTGTTGAATTCAGGTCATCACAACACACAATGTGAAAAGCCTCACCACATCATCAAAACCCCTGGTGGCTTATTTCTTCTTCTATGGTGCTTTGCTTGTGGCTAAGTCCAAAAAAAACAAAAACACCCAAATCTGTGCCTTTGTCAGATGACACAGTTTGTTGCAGGATAAATGGGAAAAGTAAAAATATTTTCACTCCAGCTGGATGAATCCACACGTAAATGGAAATCCACATCTTGTTGCTTTTGTTCAATATGATGATGATAATGTTACAATACGATGACTCATTTATGAATATGTCTTAATGTTCACTTATTTTTCCTTGAAAACTGTTTTCACCAAAGTTTGCCATGAATTTAGTAATTAATTATTGATATTTAACATGTTTGAAAGAAAATTTCTTTAAAAAGTTCTGAAATTCAAAGGTTTTTGTTTTTTTTCTTGCAAATTTTAATAAATCAAGCACTGTAGAATCAATAATTAATAAACCAAGCACTGTAGAATCAATAGTTAATAAATCAAGAGTTGTACACAGAATTGTATTTAGTTCTGTTAAAAAAAAAAATGTTGCATTGGTATGTAAACCACTAGTTTATAGTTACTTTTTGATCACCAGCCTTGACATTATTGTTCTTAATGAGAAGTGTGGGAAGCACTGCTCTACTTGTAACCAGCCTTGTTTTTCTATGCACTGTCCACCTACCACCGTCTAGCTACCGTGTGTTTTTGCTTCTGCATTTGGTGGGTTGGTGGGGGTTTCCGGCAGAAACCTGTATGTGATACCAAAACAGATATGAAACCACAATATTTAAGCCTGATTTAAGACTGACTACCACACTGATAAAAGGGGTTCTGAAAGATACAGAAGAGGAGTTCCATATAGAAACTCTCATTAATGAATCAAATTTTTATCAATCAGTCTTTATTTATATAGCACTTTTCATACATTGTGCACTCAAAGTGCTGTGCAAAAATAAAAACAAAACAAAAAAGGTTATGTCAACGAATTTCCCCAACCCACCCACCAACACAGTAAGGAAGGATCCATTGTGAGGAAAAACCAGAGATGTAAATATTATATTACACAAAAAAACACCAAAACTAAACAATGAGAGTAAATATAAGTACAAGGAATAAGTTAAAAAAATTAATATAAAAAATAAAAAGGTAAATAAATAAGTTATTGAAATCAGTAAAACAAGACCATCTAAAACATAGAAAAACAAAAAATTAATTATTAAAATAATATTAAACTAAATTAAAGCCAGACTGAGAAGGTGTTTTTTAAGTCTGGATTAAAAACTACAAGACTCTCTGCTGTCCTCAGGTGTTCAGGAAAGCTGTTAGAAAACAAAACTGTTCTAACACTAACAGGGAACCAGTGCAGAGACTTAAAACTGGAGTAATGTGTTCTCTCTTCTTGTTCATGACTATAGCAGCTGAGTTCTGCAGGAGCTGTAGAGGTGCAATGGTTTTCTTTGGGAGACAAGAAAGGAGAGCATCACAATAATCAATACGAGACAAAACATAAATCAGTGTGCTGCACTGGCTTGAGAGAGAAAGTGTTGAACTCTTGCGACTTGTATTCTTGAGATGATAAAAAACATTCCCAGTTGCATTTCTATTATGATGCTTAAAACTAAGGCTTAAGTCAAAGATAACACCCAGATTATTTTACTGTGGTAGAGGGAGTTGTTACAAGTGGTTTAATTTCTGCAGACAATTTTTCTCTCTGGGCTTCATCACCAATGGCTAAAACATCAGTTTTCTTCCGGTTGAGCGGGAGAAAGTTTGTTGCCATCCATTGTCCAATACTTAAAATATAATTTAAAAGAGCATCTAAAGGCTCTGGGTTATCATAAGCACTGCTCTAAAAAATAAATGGAACACTTAAACAACACAATGTAACTCCAAGTCAATCACACTTGTGTGATATCAAACTGTCCACTTAGGAAGCAACACTGATTCACAATAAATTTCACATGTTGTGCAAATGGAATAGACAACAGGTGGAAATTGCAGGAATTAGCAAGACACCCCCAATAAAGGAGTGGTTCTGCAGGTGGTGACCACAGACCACTTCTCAGTTCCTGCTTTCTG
>JBAMHW010000019.1:6414135-6428455 GCA_037177495.1 Rhadinocentrus ornatus
TTTTTAAATTCGATCCTGCACTGTTTTGGTGATGGCTTAATCTCGTTGTACCGGTGTATAATGACAATAAAGGCATTTATTCTATTCTATAATGTAATTGTTTTTTCTGTATTAATGATTGAAAATGACAACAAATGTTAGAGATATATTTCTTCAATAGAGTCAGCGTTATATGTGAGGCAACCAGGGTGTGTGAAATACAGCAGATACAGTACAAGGGAGCTGGGGTTTGAGGGTTTCCTTGGTTACTCAAACTTCAGCCGGTAGATTCCAGCAGCTACATGAACAACTTCACATGTGTTGATTGGTGGACTTTTGGTCTTTCTGTGTGTTAACTCCTCTTTCTTTCCTCTTTTTGTGCAGGTAATACCCTTTTTTATAGTTCATATCTTGTGTTATTTTATATAAAATCTGTAAACAAAGTCTTGTTTTTTAAAGCTCTTTTAATCCTTGTACTATTGTACACACTGATTCTAACCAACGTTAACAATGATCCACATCACACTAACTTCTGTCTTATCTTGGCCACGCCTTGAAGCCATTGATGGGGGCCAGCTACGTCATGGAGCTGGGGTCTCTTGAAGTAGCTCAACCAAATAAACTAAGCACCACTCCCAAAATCTCCCTTTAGAGCAGGGCTTTTCAGTTCGGTCCTACGAGGGCCACAATCCAGCAGGTTTTTCATTTATCTGTGCATTAATACCTGCATCAAATTAAATGGATCTAACGGCCAATCCAGTTTTGCAAAATGATTAATTATTTTGAGTCAGGTGTGTTAAAGGAGGGGTACATGGAAAACCTGCTGGATTCCAGCCCTCATAGCACTGAATTGAATAGCCCTGCTTAAGAGTATACTTTTGGCCTTTATGAGCCACCTTGTTCTTTTATGCAATACTTTTGGTTCTGCCACATTGCTATAACTTCTTCTCACTAAACAGGAGAATTTACTCTGGTGAGTCAAACTCAGCTTTACTGACTTCTTTATCCTCAACGGTATCTTTTGAGTTGACCTCCTTGATGTAATAATTCTACTGGTTTCTAACTAAATCCCTCTAGCTAATATTTTAGGAAACAGCCTTGGTATAAAATGTCCCTCATGATTTTTTTTTTAAGATAAAATTGTTCCCAGGGATGTTCCACATTTAAATTAGTTTTACATCATTTGACCATACTCACACTCCAATGTTGGTCTAAACCTCACTATGCCATATGGCTGTAAATGATCAAAGATCCTATATTTGACTTTGGATTTCTCCAGAGGGGAGCAGTGCTGCATTTGAAGGGAATTCACATTAAAATGTCTCCAGCTGAATTTAATTGCTCCCTTGCTCCCCTCATTTCTTTGAGATGGAGCTCCTGCCATGCTGTTCATGTGCCGGTATATGAATGTGTGTAAAAAAATGGGGAATCGAGAGATGAGGAGGAGGAAGACAGAGACAGAAGCCCTGAGGAATATTGGCCCTGTGGAATGGTGGATATTACATCTCTTAATAAAAGGCAGATGCTAGGGGCACAGAAAGGCCGGGCAGAGGAACAAAAATGGAAGAAGAGGGAAAAGGAGGAGACAGGAAAAGATTTTTCACTTTTAAGATGATTTTGTCTGTGATCATCTGGATGATAGAAAAAATCTTTTTAATTAATTACACATATCTGGCGACAATGTCAGGGCACTGATGGTAAAATAATTACGCAGGAAGACGTGCAGAGATGACACAGACAACTTTTAAAAAAGAAGTATTTTATTTGTCACACTAAGGAGTATTTGAAGGACAAATTTTTATCTTCTGGGTCTAATCGACAAACTGAATTATTGATTTCATCCTTGCTTTTTTAATAATATTGGCACCAACTTATTACGAGACAGACTCAAGTCAGTAAATATTCTGCTCTTCAGACGAGTCATTTAAATTTCAAGAGTACAAAATCTCATTATCCTGCAGGCAGCCGATGATGGAAGAGTTTGATCACTTTTTAAAATTTCCAATGTGTCGCATCTTTTGATGAAAAAAATAATAAATAATCTTTTTGTTTTGTTGTTTTGTTTTGTTTGTTTTTTTGTTATTTTAATTTTTTTGATTGGAAATTATCCAAACGTCAACTGGAGGTTATATGAACAATTTTATTTATGCAAAAAGCCAAAATGAAAAGATCATGGAGAATGGCCTGTTTGATCATTTTGAATTACATGGTATGAATTGTCTCAGAAAGCCCAATAAATAATCATACTCATATTGGTTCAAATCTTTGTACAATTTCAGTTTTTACTTCTATATAGTTAACTTTTGTATAATAACTTGGAGTCTGTTTTTCTATTTAAAAAAAAAGTACAAAACTTTTACAGATTTTCTCAATGACACGCTGACTGCCGGCTAATTCCACATTCATCTTCCATCCTACCTGTGAGTTCCCTGCACCCAGTAACGGCCAATTTCCACCGGGTCTGTGTGCGCCACATCCCGGCTGCTCCGTGGCCTTCGGAGCTGATCGCAGCCAAGTCAATGGTTTGGCTCACACTGGGTGCACCACGGTCCTCATCAAAAGCATCCCAAAAGCACCTATTCACGGCTGTATGCTAAACATATTTTATATGTTTATATGTTTATTTTTGATGACGTATTTTTGTGTCCAGAACACATCAAGCAATCAATTTTTTTTATCATGGACGATGAAATGTTAATGCTGGAAGTTGTAAATCACAAGATTCTCCTGTGACTTTGCGGTCTCACGGATCCAGCTGCGTGGAGTGTTTTGCGGGCGCTCCGTGTTTGACCATAGACTGCATATAAAAGATGGACGGAGCCTCCGTGACGTCACCCATATGTTTTCGAAGAGCAAATCTGAAGCTTGTTGGGTGTTCCTACCATCACCATCTTGGCAGCGTCACGCCTGTCGTCGCTCCCGGAAAATACAAAAATTGGCAAAGTGGTGGAGATGAGAGGGGGGCTGTGAGCGTGGGGGTAGATAATTGATGTCTATCAAACTCCGAGCTGCCTGTAGCTAAGTCTAACTGAGCCAACTCGGATCTAACGTGAGCTAACCAGCTAGCGGATGTAAGCGGGCTAAAGCTAAGGCTTGATTGTTTTGGAGCCAGCTCCTAGCAGATGAGGGGTGAACTGCATTTTTTTGCACCGTATAGGCTTCACATTTCACCACCGGAGGTTGCCGCTCCGACATGTTCCCGGTGTGACTTAACATGCTACAGAGGTTGAAACAAAACCGCGCCGCACACAGACCCGGTGGAAACTGGCCGTAAAACTGAGCCAGTCCCTCTCTCTTTTCCTCTCTTCCTACAATAAGGTCCTATTGCGTTTCTTTGCTGAATCAGCCACAGTTAGCGTTCAAAATATCTGTGCTTGTATTCACTTGCTAGCACCTTTAATCGAAACTTAGCTGCATCATCGTGGCATCCCCAAACAAAAAGTTGCATCTTACCTTGTGGGTAGCAACTGCTCTAAAAATGTACATAATAAATGTCATTGTGCCATTAAACAAGTCAGTTTTAAGGTCGCAAAGTTACATAGTGCAATAGTCAAAGTGTTAAGTTTTGAAAATTCAATAAAATGTCAAAAATAGTATTTTTTTGTCTTTCAGATGGGCAACTGATACATGCTCAGTGTGACATACAAATTGTATTTTATTTTAAATTAATGGATTCATGTATTTTAATTAAACATTTTGGAGCTCCTGTTGCCACTAACAGAAGCCAGAACTGCCTCTAACAAGGACAAAGAATAGGATGGCATAAGGCACCAATCCACAAGCCTTAATGGTTTGACACATTTCTGCTTCTCTCTCACTTGTGATTATTTACTCTGCCACTGCACTCAATAGCATATAATGGGGAGTTAAAAGTCATGGTGAGAGTGAGAATTAGTGTATATGGTTAGTTGTAGGTGCTGCAAATTCAAAAATCCCCATGGTTACACATATTATTGGTCAATGCTTTGCAGTTCCAATCATGTCACGTAAACACTGCCTGACAGAAAACATCTGAATACATCTCTGTCACAGAATTTACAGCCATGGATTCAGAAACTACTAAAATGCAGACAAATGTACCAACGACATGATTTCAGGAGACATTTTTAGTTCTGGAGTTGTTACGTAAAAGACTGAGCATTTTTAACATTACAGGCTAATACCAATATTCCCAATTAGATAAATAAATATTCACAACCACAATGTCCAGTTTCAAAACAGAGATCTTTGTTAGAACAGTTAAACATTTCTTTGGTGGCAGTAGAGTAAAATGCTGTGGGATGGTGTTCTTGTTTGTGTGCCATGTACTCACAAGAATAAATAAATAAAATGAAAATTTTGTCAGAGGACACAAAATCAATGAATTAGGTTCCATAATTGTTTCACAAACTGCCTTGAGACTGTGTTGCTCTATCTGGCAAGATGTTATCACTCAAATTAGGTTATCTTCATTGAACTTTATCTCAGTGTAAATAATTAAAAAAAAGGCCACATTGATTAAAAATGCAGTGCCTCGGGTTGATGCTGCATGTGTTGCTGCAAAATAAAGTCAGGCTTAATTTTTCTTTCTCTTTTCTTCTATTAGGACTCCCCCTCACTGATCTGCTACACTAATAAATGGGTTTGATGTACAAAACCACTCTCAGATTTGTAATGAAATACAGTCACATGGACGTCTGGAAGTAAGTGCATATTGGAATAGACTGTATTTAAGTGTCATAAGGGGTTTTCTCCGTAAAACAAAAACAAAAGTCCATGTATGGGGGACCAGGACTTGCATTACTCACTTTGATTTAAAACTTTATTTATTTATTTATTTTTTCCAAGTTTTTTATTTTTTGTTTAAATCTGCTTTCAGTGTGTTTGGTGAGGTTTAGGCATGTATGGCCAAGATGACAACCATCAGAATGGGGTAAAAATGGAGTTTAAGTGGCTATGGATGTAACACGCCGTTGACTATTTCAGAATTTTTAGTATTTTCACACACAACCATCTCTAGGGTTTGCAGAGAATAGTCTGAAGAAGAGAAAATATCCAGTGAACAGCAGTTGTCTGGATTAAGATGCCTTGTTGATGTCAGAGGAGAATGGGCAGACTGGTTGGAGATTATAGTAACTCAATTAACCACTGGTTACAATCAAGGTAAGGAGAATGACATCTCTGAAGAAACTTCACAGCCAACCTTGAAGCAGATGGGCCACAACAGCAGAAGTCCACACCTGGTGTCACTCCTGTCAGCTAAGAACATGAAACTGAGGCTACAATTCACACAGGCAGACATTAATCAGACCATAGAAGATTGGAAAAGTGTTGTCTGTCTCCATGTTTCAGCTACAACATTCAGATGTTAGGCTCAGAATTTGGTGTAAACAACATGAAAGCATGGATCCATTCTGCCTTGTATCAACAGTTCAGGTTGGTGGTGCTGGTGTAATGGTGTAGAGCAGTGGTTCCCTACCTGGGGTCCGGGAAAGAAGAGCATAGGAGGTACCTGAGGCTTTGAAAATTAGAGCCATTGTGATTAATGTCCACAAATTGGCCCTATTTTAATTAATGAAAGTAAGGCTGTATGTTGTTCATTTAACTTTGGCTTTACCAAAGGACAGAACTCAACCTGAATGTATTATTTATGGTGAAAATCTCACTTTAGTTAGCCGGGAGTCCCCGAAGCTTTGAGCATTTACAGCCATTGTAATTAATTTCCCCAGACTGTCCCAATTTTAGGAAAAAAAAACTTTGTTTATATGTTGTTATTTCAACCTAGGCTTTATCAAAGGACAGGGCTGAGCCGGAATACATTATTTCCTATAAAACAAGGTATACATTGATATATATTAATTAAACCTGCTTTTTAGTAAAACATTGGGTTTTTTGTTCCCTCTCTGTTAACAAAGCCTTATATTCTTCATGTATTTGTAGAACCCTGGAACAAAATCAGACTTCCATGCAAAAAGAAAACTCGTGTCCTTCAACTCTCCTCCATTTTTAATAACTGAAAGAAGAACAGAGTTTTCTGATACCAGAAGCCTTTTCTCTCTTACACCAACACTCCATCATCATAAGGTGATTAGATTTTGAGAAACATTTCCAAATATTTTAAATATGTCAGAAGAATGTTTTGCTTGCTGTAATCAAATCCCATTGTTATGAAGGTAATGAGGCAGAACAGCAGGTAACAAAAGCTTGCGTGATACACACACACACACACACACTCACACAGACATGCTGCAGATGAAAGAGAAAATACACCAATGAGGATCCCGTGTGCTGAGCCTGCCAAGTGCTCACCCATAATTAGGTAGTGATGTAGTGGCTTTTGTTCTATCTGATTAATTATCAGCAGCTCTCAGAGTAAAAGAAAACAGCCAATTAACTTTATCCAGGTTCTCATTCAATTACCCAGATGCTACAGGCGAAAGGTCAACACAGGTTGAGTTTGTTGTGGCTGCAGTCAGAAGTAAAGAACCAGAAAGGTTCTTTTTAGGTCTGCAAAAAGGGCAAAGAGGCAATTTTCTAATCCAATTATCATCACTTCTTGGTGTTTTTCCCATTTTCCAGTCAATCTTCCTGTTACATCAAAAATAGATGGATTGGAAAACAAGCAGAGGCAGCGGCGTTTTGTGACGGTACAGGAATGCATCCAGTTAAGTGATATGCTGTCAAAGAAACTTTGCTTGTCTTTGAAGTTAACTTAAAAGCCATTTGTCCGTCTTGAACCAAACAGTATTTCATGCCTATCAATTCTACACATCCAACACTTTTGACAAAGAACAATTAAAACTTGGGAAGAAAAACAAAAACTACAAGTGAAAAGAGTTTGAACTTATTCACTAAATATTGCGTCCTGCCAAAAGCCATTAAGCTGCAGCCACCACTGACTGACTGATAGAGACGCTCTTCAGCTTCAGCTGTGGAGTTAATTAGATAGATTTACTGCGGGAAGGTGATTTCGGCAGCCCAAGATGATCAGACTGCTGTCAAGGTCAGTGGTGGTGTTATTTACGGAAAAATGTATGTGCACTTTGATGTCTGTTAGTGGATGTGTGGTCACAGAGTGCACCAAGCCCCTCATTATCTCCTCTCTCCAATCACAGGGTGAATTTAATGCCGCCGCAGGCAGGCCATGAAAACCCTGTTGTGAGGTAGTTAGGTGCTCCAGCATATCCACAGCCATGCACGTTGCCTTTATGGTCACCCCTTCCCTCCTCTAGTCGTTGTGGGACTTTTGCTTGAGAGTAAACATCAAACAGATTTAATTAAAGAATCCCAGTCAAAACTGACTAATTTGAGCTCTATTTTTATATATGTCTTACACTTTCTGCAGAGGAAACATGACAGGAATTTTAGGGATTACATGTGGCAGAAGATTCCTCAGTTAATCTGAGAAGCCTGAAAGTGCTGCTGTGTGTGTTAGAATATCTTAAAAATCTAGAGACATCTTCCAAAAACCAATGGCGAGCTGTAAAACAGGTAAATAAAAGCTCTCTGAGTTAATAGACTTTATTGAGCTGGTTCGATTGGGCTGGAATTGGCTTGTCAGGTGTAGAAACAAGGGAAAGTCCTCCCAAGCCACCTGCTCATCAATTACAGTGTGTGTGCAATAATTACACCATATTGATCTTTTTGCTTTATCTACTCTACTGGCATCCCAAAGCGTTCCTCTTCTGTTTGTATCCATCTTTCTTTCTCTCATTTTTTGCCATCAGACTTTTGCAACAATCTGCCACTTCAGCTTATGCTGTGACATCGCACATAAATCAGCATTTTAGATGATGATTTATCTCTTTTGATGAGCCATCCGGCATGTCGACAATGATTAGGACGCAGAAGGGAATGAGGCAAGTAAGCCTTCTAACACATATCCAACCCCAGACTCACGTGAAAGTCCAACTTTGACACTGTTGTTTTTCCTTTTTTAAAAAAATCTATTTTAACTTCTCACTTCACTCCATGACTATGTGTACTTCTTTACCGAGCATTATAGTAGCATTATGGAACTTTCCAAGCAGCGTCCCATAGTTAAGAAACTTAATTGTACAACTTTTAATTCCAGGACACTGCTTCACATCGCAGCAGAGTTTCGCTTTATGCACCGTGTTAAATGCTATCAACTGGATATCAACACACTGGCCATTTTGAATGCAAGAGGACATTGTCGGAGGAAGAGAGGAAAAGAAAGAGAGAAAGTAAGTAAGAGATAAAACAAGAGACAATATTGGACCAACGTTTTCTTCCTGGAGAGAGCTCAGAGAGAGAGAGGACATAAGATGAATGCCTGGTCAGCTGTCGTTATGGGGAGCATCACTGAGAAAGTCTCACAAAGTTCCATCTTTAAAATAACTCAAGTTTGGGGATAACTACAGTAGTTGAGAGGTTGTGCTTGCATGTTTTTTTAAACACCGTTTTCTCATGATAACTGGATAATTTATCTTCTTATCTTGAGAAAGTTTTCCCCTACATGTCCAAAATTGACGCTTAGGGGATAACCTGTCTGTTAACAAGCAGGCCAAATACCCAATCAAGCATAAGTATATGAAAAATTGGAGGGAGAACGGGTTGAAAAAATTTGTAAACTCCTTTTTCTCTCAGTTTGACCCTTAATTTATATTACAATGGCTATTGCTCTCCAAAACAGGCTGTGTAAACCTAAAAAACATTTCAGTCCCAACTCATCACATGTAGGCTCTTTTAAAGGCACATGGGACAGCATTTCTTTTCTCTCTCTCTCTCTTTCTCTCTCACTCTCTCTATAACATTCAGGGTTGTACCATAGATTTTTAGATAATCTGTTCATGTTTTAGGAGATGTCCTTAAAATTTTAGCTAAATGATCTTGACTGGTTTTGTCACTGACATAGGATTCGTCACCGTGGTAATAAAAAATAATAGACAAAAATGTTGCTAAAGGGAGAACTGGATAACATGGTAATCATTATTAAAGGGTGTATATTTTAACCTAAATTATATTTTACCAACCCTAACCAAGAGTTAGGATTGATAAAATTGGTAAAAGTTAGAGAAAATAAAAACATAGAAAATGAAAAGTCTGTAACATTAATGTATTTCTACCAAAATCATTCTTCCTAATAAGAAGTATTTTTTTATTTTACACCAGCCTTCCAAATGTAGATTGAAATGGTCTTTGTACATCTTTACCCAGCAAAATATGGATGTATTACTCCCCTTCACATTGAAAATATATGCTAAAGGTTTACCAAGAGGATTGAAAAGTGGATCCAACTTGCTCCATACCAAATGTATGTATGTGACAATTTGAAATAATGGATGTTGTTGAAAGCTTTGATTTGACATTACGGACTGTGTAAACAGAGCCTGTTGCAAAACTGCTATGTGGTATAAGCAGAAAATTTTATTGTCTTTTGTAGAAGATCAAGATACAGAATGCCAACCATAATAGGTTGCTGACTTCATATTCTGGTAGAAAGCAGTTACATTTCTACTTCTTCTCCCTTCGCAGAAATAATGTGTGATCAGTTTGCTAAAACTATGTTTTTAATACTCGTATTAAGCTATTGTGTCTTTGTGGTAAGCAAACTGGATTGAATCCAATTTTATATCTACTAGGAAAACATGTCCCTTGCAACTGGCTGCAACACAGACCCCAAGCATGCTTAGTCCACCCCCATGCTTAACAACTGCAGAGGTGTTTGTCTCTGCATCCATTAAAAACACACTACCACTCATGTACTTATGCATTCAAAACAAATGGAAGTGCATGTCCCAACATTTGATTGCTACTTGAGTATATTCTTCCTATTTATGGATCGTAGAATACCTAATGAGGAAAGTATCAACCTTAAGTAATTTGAAGGCAAAAATATATTTAAAATATAATTATGGAGATTTTTCTTGCTTTTTTCTTTAATTTTTAAATAATTTAAAACTTTTTAAAAAGGCAGGCAGCAGCATTTTAATAAAGTAATAATAATTTCCGTTGCCTTTTCTATTAATCACTGTGAACAACCATAGCTGTCACAAGACTTTAAAGACTGAAGCCTTGCTAAATGTTTAAAGAACTCAAATGTCTATAAGAACCTAATGTGTTTTGCTACACATTACATAAAGCCACAAGCTGCGGAAGAAATTATACTTGAAGTGCAGAAAGACATTCACAATCCTCCGTCCCATGCTGCAAACTGTAGACACTAAGACCAACTACAACATTGCGATCCTGTTAAATGAAAGGGGAAAAAATTGTTTTTTGATTACTTTTGACAGAGCAAAGGAATAAATTGTGATAGATGTCTGAAACCAGACCTTTGCCTCATTTCACCCTCGACTCAGATGCTGTTCTGGGTGCTGAAAGCCAGTTTATATAATATGATCAAAGGTGCAAACGTGTTTATACATTTTATAAGCCTAGCACTGAGATATTTCCCTGAACCCACTTTGCAATCCAGCAACGTTGCTTAAGGCGTCCAGAACCCTTTAAAAAGAATCAACATATGATAAGCTGACGGTGGATTGTAGTTTAAGGCAAATGGATGGTTACACCAGCAAAGCAGTGAAATGAGTGAAATGATATCCCACACAATCCACCTGTCTTATGTTTTGCCCCAGATTTATTTCTTTGACTCTGTTATCCTGCTAGGTAAAAAAAAAAACAACATTAGCATTCAAGTAGTTCCCACAAATCTCCCTTTTACACAAAAGGAATAATCGAATGATCCAGAAGAATATTCTAAAAATCACCTACTCAGCGTCTTACTTATCAGCCCTGCCACCTGGTAGATGTCAGAGAGCGAGCAGAAGACGGGAAGAGTTAGAAGGTCCCCAGTCGCCAGATTAAAAAAAGTATGAAATGGACGACACTGGAAGGATTTTTAACACTATATTATGAAGACATATCTACTCTTTTTCATTCACGGCCCACATACACTGACACACTGCTCTCTCTATCCTCCCTACAGCGTTATCTCTCTCACCGTCTATTACTCTCACACAAAGCGTTCAGCAGTGCCTTGCAGACATTCTCTCTCCCAAAGGCAGCCCTACCACATTCTCACATTTCAGCAGACTAGCCTTATTATCATATTTGCAGTAATTGAATTAAGCGGCAGTCAGATCGGCTATATTTGCACAATGAAAAGTAAACCGCTTGTGACGTTTCATAATTGAATTTTGACTCTGCTAAAATGCTGCTTGATGATATTAGTCTTGTTGTGTGGCACATTTTTATTTGAGCAGACAAAATGTGCAAAGGAAATTTTTATTTTGTTGCCATTTCCACCTGCAGGGATCCAAATCCTGGTTAATATTTTATCAAGGGAAGACAAACTGTGTGATGCAGATCGGGCCAGACATTTGCCTATGAAACCTCTTCATCACAGTAAGTTGTCTCCATGCAAATGAAGAGGATTTCCGTCATGCATTCAGCATACAAAGAGCTGTAAATCTGTAACTGTCACCAAAACTGACTCAGTGGAAGGAATACAGCTGTCACATTCTATATCTTCTTTCCAGATACATAAAAAAAAACATTTACATTCAATTTCACTTCATCATTGTGCAGTGTGCTGGTGCAGCATTCAGGAGTCAATATTATATCCTATCTTTGTGAACTGACACAATTTATTTATATGATCTTTCTTTTCTTCTTTTGTGGTTTTTAGTGATTTACCTGCCATAGACAGTGCTCTCTCTTTGGAAAACCAGATAGTATCCCAATGGTCAAACTAAACAATAAAAGCTACTCTCCATTTTAAAACCGTAAAACCTAATTTTTGCCTCAGTACAGCAACATGGTCCATAATGTGTCAGTGTTGCAAACCAGACTGTTTTTACACACAATGTGGATCACGTTGCTACTGGACTTAAGTGGAAGCAACTCTCTGATGCAGAGGTAACATGGTGTAATCATCCACATTACAGCTTTTGGTTTGAGTTTAGATTAAATTTTGCTATTGGTGACCCTGTTCAAGGTCACACTTTGCTTTAGTTTGCTCATCCAGACATTCTCCTAACTGAAAACACTCTGGCCCTTAAAGCATAAGAGTTTCATATAACCCAACTTAATATTTAATATTCAAAATCTGGCTTTTGCTTTGGTCAAACAAAACAAGAAGGCAGTACAACAGCTCCTTCATGAATTTTACACCTCTGTTCACATTAACCTGCTATTTATTGCTCAACTCAATCCACCCATCTCATTCGCATATTCTGCCTCCTTTGAGATCTAAAGCACTCAATAACCTATCAAGCACACTATTACTGTATACAAGCAAACAGTAAATAGCTCGAGAGCTCACAATAACACACACAGCTTAGACGGCCACCTACCAAGGTGACAGAAAAATGGTTCACAAGAAATTATTTTTCCTGAACACTAACATTTCCCTCATTGGTAGTTCATCCATGGCCATTTTGACAATATTCCCTCTACTTGTGAACGTGTTAAAGTAGTACAAGCTGTTAAATTACTGTAAGATAGAATATGACAGACTGCTGGCATGTAAAATCGGAATTATGGTTGTTCCTTTCCACTGTGTTTTAAATTTTCAGAGGCTGATGTTAAGGAAAGTTTATATGTGCTGCTTTTCATCAGAAAGTTAAAGGGACATTGAGTAAGAATTACTTCCTTAAATGACATTAGTTAAATACTGATTCTGGTCAAGTATCAGTCCTGGTTCTGCTGGATTGAACTTTCTGGAGCGGTCCTTAACTGGTTCAGGTGCTTTTTAGAAGGCCAGAGTTATTTTGATACGATCTGCAACTATGAATCCGAGCGAGTGGCCATGACTTGTGGAGTCCCTCAGGGGTCAGTCCTTTGATCTCTTCTGTTCAACTTGTATATGCTCCCTTTGGGTCAAATATTACAGAACTTTTGCATTAATTATCAAAGTTATGCAGATGATACACAACTTTGTCACTAGATGACTGCAGCCCAATAGACTTACTGTGTCAGTGTCTGGAGCAAATGAGAAAAGATGGGTTTTGTGAAGAGACTTAAAATCACACAGAGAGGCCTGTCTGAAGTGGAATGGCAGGTTATTTTACCATTTAGGAGCAGTAACAGCAAAGGCACACTTCCCTCTAAGTTTCCTTATTGTTTTGGGGACTTTAAGGAGCAGCTGATCAGCTGATCTGAGGGAGTGGATGAGGTAATAAAATGTTACATGTCATGATGATACTGCTAGTTTTAGTAATGATAAAGTTTGTGTTTTAAAATTTTACTGATCTAACGATGGTTCTTGAACACTATGTTTGATTATATTTATTAAAATGATCTTGTCTTATAATATTTAATTTAAGAAATTTACATAATCTAATTTAACTTGTGTAATTATTTTGTTCTTCTTTTTGTTATCTTTTTAAAAGATTTTTTTGGGGTGGTGGTAAGCCGTGGGTCTGGGCTCTGCCACTGTCCTCCTCCATCTCCTCTCCTTCCCCCCGTAGGCATTTGGTGGGCCTTCTGGGGGTTGGTGGCGACTTATTGGCTGCGGTCGTTGTGTGTTCTGGTCTTGGGGGACGGCTGCTCCTGGCCTGTCTATCCCGTGGAGCCCCCGGGAAACAGGGGTGCCTACTGCCACCAGCAGCTCAACTTCGGGAGGAACGTTCGCTTCCCTTTGGACTTACATCTCCGGACCCCTCTCCTTCCCCGTTATCTCTCACACACACACACACGTAGGGACTTGGGAGACGTACACGTCATGCTGGGTGGAGCGGAGGGGGCCATCTAAGTGGCCTCGTTGGCTGTCCCCTCTGGCGACTCGTCGCTCAATTTTAATTATACTTAGACATCAAAACACAATAAACACAACACACACACAACCTCTGGGCGGGCATGCCATGTAGGCAGGCGGGGCTGCTTGTGTGGCCTTGCTCCCAGCATGGTGTAGTTGCTACCCCTCAATTTTAATTGCAAACAGCACACAATTCACAAACAGCTGTGAGCAGGGAAGGTGAGGGCAATGGGGTCCTCTCATTAGCCCACACCAGGTAATTGTCTAGGGGGGGCCTGGTCCTCCTGCAGGCCCTCTGCCTTGGGAGGGGGGGCCAATCTAGCCACCATGGATGGCGGGTTGGCCTGTTGGGGCCTGTGCCTCATAACTGCGGGAGACTCTGGCTAGGGCCTTTCTCTGTCACCCTCTGGGTGGGTCCAGGGTTGTCTTCGTGGTTGGGTGGCTTGGGTTCGTGCTCCTGGATTGCTGCTGAACGCCCAGGTCTCTGGGCCACCGTAGTCTCCCTCTAGCTTCAAGAGTGGCATAGTTGCATTTGCACAAACACACCAATTTCTGATCACTCCGCATTCCTAGTATGCTGTATGCTGCCATACACTGTGAGTTTATACACCAAGAGCTACTTTTGTTTAGGTTTGTGTG
>JBAMHW010000019.1:6430328-6450856 GCA_037177495.1 Rhadinocentrus ornatus
TAATTTTTGTGTGATTTTGTTGTCAGCACATTCAACTATGTAAAGAACAAAGTGTTTAATAAGAATAGTTCATTCATGCTAAAATAAGTATTAAGAGAAAAAATATGAGAACAGTTCTAACCCTCTCATTGTTTTTTTTCTTTTGAGAATGCAGTGCAGTTTATTAGTATTGCTGACTCAGCATGTATATGTAATGTTGGCAGGAGATGTCTTCCCAGGGCATTTTTACTTTCATTACAACTTTTCACATTTAGATGGAAATATTGATTGTAATGTTTATTATGTTTCCTTTAAAGAGTAATGATGAGAGGAAGATGACAGCTGAAGTGACCACTTCTTTCTAAACTACATCTTAAAGCCTCTCAGTTGTACACCTTGCTTTGCTCTTATGGTCCCATTACACAGGCAGTCATCACTCCATGGCTTTGACTAATGGATAGCCTTTGCATCTCTGCAACGTGCTGCATGATCTGCTCCAGCAGGCCTAAAAATGAAAAAAGTAAAGAGCTGATAAATGAGACCCTGTAAAATCATGCTGCTTTTTTAGTCTGAGTATTTGAATGCTGATACCAAAGCACAAATAGGTCCAATGTATATTTGTTATTTGATACTGGTAGAAAGCAAGCATTGTCTTTTGATTCATCTCAGCACCAGCACACCTGCGGAAAGCAATGACTTCTCAGGCCTTAATGCTCTGCTGAGTCAAGCACATTCCAGAGCCCGTGGCTACACTGAGAGAGCATGGATCACTCAACTATATTTGCTCAAAGCTGCAAAAGAAACAGTAATCATAGGATACTGTCTCAGTTATGCTACAGTTGATATGACCTCCCACACCCTTTCCAACAGGGGAGGGATCCAGCTTGACAGCATTGAATGCCCCATTATTTCTCTTTCGTTTGTGCAACATTGCCCCCTAAAGTCTGTTCCTGGAGTGTATCTGACTCCCTGAGGAGCCCATGTCAGAGGACAATGCTGCATCACAATATAGGGCAGTAATTTACCACCACTTGCTCCCAGCTAATCAACAATGGATGCACCTCACCTGTATTACTCTGTCACTTTCTGTTTATGAAAGATACTGGGGAACCATGACTATTCACATTGCATTTTAAAACCAGAGGGGGATATGCAAATACAGGATACATAGAGATGTCAGAAATAAGCCAAAGGGTTTTTGAAATAGAGGGAGTGGAGTAAAAAACTTTGGAATTAGGCTGCTACATGTAATCCTGTATCCTCTTCCACAATGACCACTGTAGTACCTTTATAATTAGGGGAAACAGTGTGAACTTATGGTTCATCTAAACCAATTACAGTATTTGAAGGAAATTAATCTCCTCCAGCATTTAAACTGTGTTTAGATCATATGCACCCGACCACTAAAACTCCTTACTGCATGAATAAAGTTATAGAAACTTCTAGAACTTCAGTATTTGGACTTTGTTCATCTTAATGAATCACTTATCCCTTCCACATGTACTCAAGGTGTTATAATTACAGTCTTGCAGTCTTAAAACCACAGAAGCTGAGAGCCACATAATGATTTTTAAGTTCGTACTTGGAAGTGCTGTTTGCTCATTTGCTGACTAAACTTAAATTAGCTTGTGACTGAGTAATTACGATTCCAATGCACTCTAACATTGCAGAGGTATAAACATTTAATGCACTTTAAATGTAAGGAAAGCTCATATTTGGTTTAAAATTAGTATAAATTAACTTCCTATCAGTGCAACGAAGTGGTACATTCAGATATTAAAAAGCAATTCCTCAGAAATAACACATGAATAAGTAAAGAAACTCAAATGCATTTTGATTTATATGCACCAGGTGGACAACTAGCCATCAGACAGATCCAGATCATCTGTAAACATCCGTCTCTGTATTTTTTATATACATCCCATCATCTTTTATTAATTCTGCCAACACATTTTTTCAGCTGTTTCCACTTGTAGAATCAATATTGCATATTTATTGAGATAACTATGATGGGCTATTTCGTGAAGCAAGTGCATGAGAATGTAGACCGCAGTGATGTTTGAAAGCTAACAGCTAGCATGATGCATCACACATGATCTTTTCAAGGCTGTTATCTTCTTTTCACCAAAACAAGCAACCAGACACAAGAGGCCAGAAACAAGAGACCAGCTCTTGATTTCACCTAAAAACAAAAAGTATATGCTGCTATGTTTATGTTTTTTAATCTATGCAGCCTTGCAGGTTCCCTTATTATAAATGGTACTGCCTCCTTCTGCTCTGGCAAACTATATCTTCTTGTACTTCTTATTGGTTTGTTGTATGAGAGCCTTTAGTGATACCTGTGTGTTGGCACAGAGGGGATAATTCTTTAATCGGTAACAATACTATAAAGTGCTTTTGGAGTGCTTAAACCCTTTCATACATGCTTATGACTATTGGAGACAGATCCTCTTTTTTGTGTGCGCACCACAGGAACTGCATTGTAGTTCACAGTACTCTTTTCATGGGGTGTTTGTTTAGCTATCCTTTACTATGAGGGAATGTTTCTATCATACTTTATTTTGCTTCAAAGCTATCTCATAAAGAGGGGAACCATCTGTGAGGTAAAGGCTGTTTTATACCTTTACAGTGATATCTGCCTGTGATGCTCTCAGACCCCACAGAGTTAAGGATTCTGGGTATATTTCAAAACAGTTGAACAGACATTGTGTACTCAGTCTGCAATGATCAGACATGTAAGTGACAGGTTGAATTTATGAATGCAAAGCTGGAACCCACCATTACTAAGGAAAACCCAGACACATCATCAAATCCTCTAAAATTTTTTTTACTAAACTACTACCTGCCTTATTATGTCACTTCTTGGCTGCAGTGTAAATGCCACCAGAGAAAACTTCTTTATATTGTCTTCTGGGGACATCTCTATTCTCTCAAACAATTGGTTTGAATGTGCCAATTTATAATTTTTCTGTTGTTAATTGTTACTTCCATATATAGATATATAGATATATATATTTGATAAATTTTTGTTGTTTGAAAGTCTTTTTCAATTTTGAATTGATACATGCTGCCTGGATTTTCTTTTCCACTAAATCAATACTATGTTATGACAAAGTGATGCAGATTGTGGTGAGGACACCTGACACCCGCTTCATTTGAATTTCCAAGGGCTATTATACTTACACCCATATTTTTAAACCTTTAAAAACGTTTTGAAATACAAAATGTTTATAAAAATTTACTCAAAACGTTTATTTTTCTGAGGATGGGTTTTGTGGGCTGTGGCACACTCTGGTGGCTGGCAGGAAGTTGGCCTTATATTTTGACGTTTCCGTCTCCGGCAGACATATTGCTTACCGGAGCAAGTTCTGGAAAGCTAGCAGTGGGCAAGGATTTGAAACAAATTTACATCTTTAAAGCGCGATACACTCAAAACACATAGGACAAAATGGGTAAGCTGTTTGGCTAATTAACATATTATCAACGTGTTTAGATGATTGAAGGTTATTCTTTGTCCGCTTAAGTAAAAATTGTGAAATCATCCTGTCACTGTTGTTTAGCTAGTTAGCTACCTCATTAGCTATGTAGCTAGTTAGCATTGCGTCTGTGCGCAGTTGACTAGTTGAGTCGTTGTTTTTGCCTATGTTGACTTTTTTTTTATCAATGTGTCACCTTTTTAACTTAAATACAATATCTAGTCGATTATGTAATGTTAGAAATAAAGTATTCTTCTAATTCAAATAACAAAAGGTAGCCATTGATATTTTTTAAGCTAACTTAAGTAAACTTGGCTAATTGCTAACTCTTTAGCACCGCGCTATCTGATTTTTCTCTTGGCGTAGACTCGCGTAGTTTTGGGCCAGAGGTAGATTCTTTTTTTCTTTTTCTTTCTTTCTCCCCAATAGATTGGCTTATTACTGGTAACTACGGTGTTACATTCGCCACTTACGCCGACAAAAATGTTCATGTGCTGGGAACATCATTGTTAGCAAGTTGATGAGTTAGGTCCCAAAGCTAGATTTACCTAAGTATAGCTAAAACGATATGTGACAGTTTGTCCGGTACTTTTCGGTGGGTGTGCCACAATAACTTGGCTAGAGACATCCAGCGACTTTGTAAAAGTTCTAAATAATTGACAAAGTATAAAAGTGAAAGCTATTTTGTTCAGATTTGTGCTCGCTAAGTAGCCAGCGCATATGTTAGCTTAGCTTCCTTAGCGCTGTCATACAGCCCCACTCCGAGAACCCACACAGTTATATGACGATGAAGATACCATTTGTAGAACACGAATACTGCAGTAGCAGGTGATATTTGAATAGTCAACCACCTAGCTGACCAGTTGTGTACAAAAGAAGGCAAATGTCTGCCATGGCAATATCCAAAGCGCGATAAATTGTTGTGTAGTTTTATCTTTCAATCTTATGAGTTATGGGTTGTTGTTTTTGTATGTGGCATTTGTGGTCCCGTGTTTTCCAGATCATTCCCGCACAGGATTATTCATTTTTGTTCTTTACAACAGCGTTGTTGGTAAGCTGCTAGTGTAAAAAAAACAACAACGAGGGACTAGCAGGGACTTTATATATACAGTTTGACAAAATACATAATTAATCTATTAGCATATCGGATGATAATGTCACAAAGAAATTAAGCTTTAATTACATTTTCTTTTGTCATATTATTTACACAGAAATGGCATTTCTTTCATATATGGGTTCTTTTGGTTTTTAATTTAGACGTTCTACCTTTCCTTGAGTATTGATTTTTCGCTTTTGCTGGCTGGTGTGCTTGACTCAGTCATTCTACAAGAAAGAAAAAAAAACTCATTTGCTGTCTTGTATATTTAGTTTAAATAGGCAAAACTCTCGGGGATCGATGTGCTGTTAAAATTTTTGCCATTACTGTACACCAAAAAGTTATTATTCCACAACTATTTATTTGTCGGAGTGCTGCACTTTACAGGGACTGCTAACTCAAACCTGAATATAAAAAGATAACATCAAGAGTAGGAGTAGGCCTGTCACGATAACAAATTTTGCTGTGCGATAAATTTTCTCAAAAATTATCTCAATAAGCGATAATATTGTGCAAAGTGATAATGTTGTCATTTTGAGACCATTTTCAACTAATATAATGATAATGCCATAATCCTTTCAAAGATCAATAAGCATTAATTTCTAAAGAACATTTTACGCTGGAAATGGAAGAAATTTTAAACAACAAAACAAAAACTAAATATGATGATAAAGTCTTTGTTCTGTAAACAAAATTGCCATTCAAAGAATATATAAAAAAATATTAAACATGGGGCTCAGACAGGAAAAACCAGCGAAACTGCTAGTTAGTACCATTGTATTAATAAAAAAACTAGAAAGAAATGTACTGCGCATCGTTAGTGAAGCTGAAATATCTCCCCTCATCACTGCGTGTCAGACTGATCTATGATGCTGCGTTGTGACGCTTTTCCACATCTGCCGGGACACTGGCCCGAAAGTAATGCGGCCCATTGGGAATCTTCCTGAACTTTTCGATTAGCCGACATTGCTCTTGATGTGTATTTTGTCATATACGATAGTATATAGACTGACTCCATTTGTGTAATGTGCCTGCGCATTACGGGGGTTTTTACGGTAGACCAGGAAGTGGGGGCTTTGTACTGACGTGTAGGCTACATGTGTGTGTTCTGCCTACATGTGGGGAGCAGTGATTCAATAAATGAGAAAGTGCTTGCAGCATGAGAATCAGAGGTTTAGTGTGAGAGCATGAGAACCCCCTACAATTCACGAGTATCACGGCCGATGCATGAGATTTGGCAGCCCTGCAAAACAAATGCGGCATACCAGCTGGCACAGGTACTTCACCATGGTCTCGTGCTGCAACATGCTGCTGTCAAGTATGACACTAGACTCAAGAGATCACTTCGCAAGAAACAAGAGCGTTCAGTCCAGATACTCCATAGTGAAACCCGCTGTCATACACAGTCTATGGGAAAATAAGCTAGAAAAAAGGCAAAAGAAAACTAATGAAAATTATCGCGGCAAACTTATCGCACTAATTTTTTCTTACTGTGCAATTAATTGACTTATTGCTTATCGCAACAGGCCTAAGTAGGAACAAGCCTTTATTATCGTGCTACATGCTGTCAGTTAGTTCTCCTCTGAAATGCCAATTTAGACATGTACTCTCTGCCATGCTATTTTGGTTTCACCTAACACAAAAAGCCAACAGACTGCAGGGTTGACAAACGGCATATAATCTAACTAACACCGTAGAGAAATGAGAGCAACCAGCTGCAACCTGTTTGTCCATCCCTGTGGCTTCACCATCTGTACACATTACACACACACACACACACACATTGGCTTTTCACAATGCTGCTTGTGCTAATGTCCTCCAACCATTACATGACCTCAATTTCCGATGCTTGTTCTAATATTTAAGCACAGAAGCCTCCTACTGATACTGTATTTCACTGCCATCTTTTATGTGCAAATGACAAATAAACAGCTTGAAATATTGGAGGATTTTTGGCACAGAAGGTTGGCACCATTCTGCAGTCGAGGCAGGTCCTACCCTCCCTGTTTTGCTCCCCTTTACCCCCTGGGTGACTCAGGGATATGGCCGTTGCCCTGTGCTTGTGGATGACTGCACAAAAGCTGGGCAGTTTGTCCTGTGTGGGCACCAGTTTATGCTAACTCTGCTATTTAACTATACTGAATAAATATGTTTGTTCAGGCCATCAGTTTAATGGTTGATGAATAGCTTAGCTGCGTGCGCGTGTATATGTGTATTTTTAGGGCGTGTTGTCTAGTTTTTATTAGCTAGTATTTATGCAATGCCTTTATTTATAGACCCTGTGCATGCTGTTTCTTCATCATGTCCTATTATTAGAGATGTCAGAGGAAGTGAATGCAAACTTAATCACTAGTGCACTTAAATTAGCGACAAGATTGCATTTGTTTCCTTCTTTTCTTTTTTGTGATATGTATGTGTATTTGGCCCGTCAGAGCCGTCAGCCGCCAGTCCGGCCAAGGATAACTACAGGATGAATCGCTACAAGAACAAAGCACTGAATCCAGAGGAAATGAGGCGCAGGAGAGAAGAGGAGGGCATTCAACTCAGGAAGCAGAAACGAGAACAGCAGGTATTGTGACAAAGCCGTTTCCATCGCTGTAACCTTTTTCATTTACCGTGATTTTAGAAATCCGCTGCACAGCTTTACTGACATTACCTGGGTAAAAAACTTTCCGTCACCCCCAAACTTTTCCTGGAAAAGGACCTAGTTAGGTGCACTAGGTACCCCCTATTTAGGGGGTAGGATTTCTCAGATTTCCCAGAAATCTTGAGGGGGCGGTGCTATGTGCTGAATAACTCTTGATTGGTGGGACATACTAACATTCCACAGTGTTCCACACTTTCGCTTTTAACCTGGTGTGGGGCTTCAGACATGTTTGTTGTTTTTTTTTTTACTTCTGCAAACTTAAGGCAGATTTATACTGGCTATGCATCTGCGTCACAGCCGTAGGTGTTGTGTAGGTCCGTGGAGCCTTGACGTGCACCTCTTCCAGACATGCACCCCTGCTACGAAGACGGTTACACGGAGGTACTCCCTTGTGATTGGTCAGTTTTGGGAACATGTGCTGCCGTATATCTGGATCTTCTAGCTGAATTTGTGTGGTTACCATCGTTTTTATAAGCAATAACCAATGGATCAAGTTGATGAGAGACTGATCGAATTATTTACTCATTTTCTTCCACAAGCTAATAAAAGACACTGAACCATTCTGGACGCCATTGTTGTTTTAAAACAGAAAATACCTACCGGACTTAAGTGAGCCATCAAAAGAACTCCAACCTGGTGAGTTTATCAGTCAATGCCACCTCTGCTGCCACCTTCAGGTTGGGAAGAGAAACTGAAACACGAGACCAAAACGACATGCACCCCCTACGCTCGATTGCTAGAGCAAACTCACCAGCGTCGGCTACGCCGTAACAGACTGCACGCAGACGCTGCGCGAGTATAAATCTGCCTTTAATTCCAGGTTTTGATCATTTGATAAACAAAGCTATGAGAAGTGTATGGACGATAAGGTCCAGGCTTTTTGGAGCATATTTAGAAAGGATGGCATTTATTATGACTTTAAGTTGCTAACTCCAAAATGAAGAATGGAAGAATAGCCGACAAGCTGGCAGAGCTAAGTGTCCTACCCCCTAACTAGGGGGTACTAGTGCACCTAACTAGGTCCTTTTCCAGGAAAAGTTTGGGGGTGACGGAAAGAAACAAAGTTGGGGAAAAGTTAAAAAAAAAAAAAAAAAAAAGTGAAGAAAGATTTAACGAGCCAAAAGACCACAACATTGAAAGAGGGTCGGACCACTGTACCAACAGGTCAGCCCGATTCTTATAAAATTTACAGAACTTTGAGATGTGGTGGAAATGCAAACCATGGTTTTATAAACCAGGACATTATTAATAAAATAAGTAAAATACGTTCTCCTTCGCACACTTACGTACTTCTGTAATGTGTATACACTGACTATTTTGCTTTCATCATTTTCTACTTAAAGCTTTTCAAGAGGAGAAACGTGGACATTCTCAATGAAGAGGAAGCCACGTTTGAGAGTCCACTGGTAGACTCTTACCTCAGCTCTCCAGTAACGGTGTGTGCTTAATTTTTTCATTATTCTTGAGCAGCATAGATATGAAGATCTGAAGCTGCATTTAGCATCACATATTTGGTTTTAATAGTTTGTGGTTTATGTCCAGCTTCCCAGCTTGTGGCTTTAAAAGAGTGATGCCTGTCCTCACTGGATTGTACATGTTCCTTTGCAGGAAGGAGTTATTACTAGAGACATGGTTGAGATGCTTTTTTCAGAGGACCCCGAGCTCCAACTCGCCACAACACAAAAGTTCAGAAAACTACTTTCCAAAGGTACTTATCAGGTGTTGCATATTCAGATTGACCCTTCATAACAGTAGAATTGGTTGTAGGAGATTTTGCAGACTAAGCAAAATGCCAGCATGTGTGTTTTATCTCTGCTCATTTTAGAGCCTAACCCTCCAATTGATGAAGTTATAAATACACCTGGAGTTGTTGAGAGATTTGTAGAGTTCCTGAAGAAGAGCGTCAACTGCACACTACAGGTCAGTCAATGCAAACACTCTTAACCCCCTAAAACGTCTCAGCTAGAGGTTTATATGTAAGGTAGTAAAAGAGCAGTAATGCCAACCTGTTTAAACAAAATCAGATGCCTTCCAGTCAGACGTTCACAGAACATTGTGTTTGTTAATGCAGGCCAACATCTCTGATCAATCAAAGCAGTGAATTAGACTGATGGCTAGTGCACAAATCAGATGACATCTTTATGATGAAGGGGTTAAGTGCCTTGTTCAAGGGCCCACAGTGGTTCTCCTCTGGTGGATCTCCGAGAACCCTGGTTCTTCAGACCCAAGCCCACTTTTGTAACAACTAGGCTACCACTCCCCCACACAATGGCAAATACAAAGTGAATTAAAAAGAAACAAAAGTTGAGCTGACTCAGTAAATCTTCAGGCATTCTTAAACTTTCTGATGTTTATTGTTGAATGTCTCGAAGTTACGTTGTTTTGCGCTTCTGCAGTTTGAAGCCGCCTGGGCTCTGACCAACATAGCGTCAGGAACGTCCCTCCAGACAAAGACAGTTATTGAGGCCGGAGCTGTACCAATCTTCATTGAACTACTTAACTCGGACTACGAGGACGTCCAAGAACAAGTACCACAGTTTTACAATTTACTGATGCCAGAACTTGTATCTATTTGTCTCAGTTTTTTTATATAATATTTGAATTCTAAAAAGCTCTGGTATGTTGCTTTTTCTTCAGGCTGTGTGGGCCTTGGGTAATATTGCAGGTGATAGTGCGGTGTGCAGGGACTACGTGCTGAACTGTAACATCCTTCCACCTCTGTTAATGTAAGTAAACACGTCAACACTGGCTCAGAAGTTTCTATCTGTGATGCATTACTGTTGTGATCTCATTTCCTGAGTTTTTGGTTCTTGTTGTTTCAGGCTTCTGACCAAATCCACCAGGTTGACAATGACTAGAAATGCAGTGTGGGCCCTGTCTAATCTGTGTAGAGGAAAAAATCCTCCCCCTGCTTTTGAAAAGGTCAAATTTATAAAGTTGAATGTTATTGTACAAGAGCTGCTCATACTGACATTAACAGAGTTATGGTAAACACGGCCAGAGGCTACGGCAGCAAGCTACCGCTGTTAGCTCTATTAAAACTAATTTAGTACTTTTCTAGACTAATAGAATTTCTTAACTAATTGATTTTTCTGTGAGGTGTGTCATACTGTTGGTGTTACTATGAAAATGCAGCCATTTTGCTAAAGTCTTTCTGGTCACATAGACTGTTGCACATGCTAATAATGAATTTTTTGTTGCAGAAGCTCTTGCTTTATCTGTAATGTGGCAAATTAAGATAAATGTGCTGGTGCCATGTTACTTTCCCCCCCTTAACTCGTGTTTGTCTGAACATTACTGACTTGATCTGTCTGGGTGTCACGAGTGATGGCGAGTTCATGTCATTTATGGTCATAAATATGTATGTTTGCACTGTCTAGGTGTCACCTTGTCTGCCAGTGCTGTCCAGGCTCTTATTTAGCAGTGACCCAGACTTGCTGGCAGATGCCTGCTGGGCTCTATCCTACCTTTCAGATGGCCCCAATGACAAGATTCAGGCTGTCATTGACTCTGGTGTCTGCAGGCGCCTTGTAGAACTACTCATGTAAGTTTAGGTTTTGCCCTATTGTTTCTGTTGTAGTGAATTTGATTTGTAAAATGCTTCAAATTATTGATTAATTAAACCCTCCTCTTTGCAGGCACACAGACTATAAGGTGGCCTCTCCTGCCTTAAGAGCTGTGGGAAACATTGTCACTGGAGACGACATCCAAACACAGGTGAGTTTGGAGGCTCTGCCAGTCAAACAAGTTCATAACTTGGAGGAAAGGTAAAACACGAAGATTGTAGATTGATAATTTTAAACTTCTCTGGAAATCTGAGATTAATTTTGAGGACCAAACAATGCTACCCATGGAAAATTTCACCTAATGCAGCAAGTGAGCCCACATGTGTTAGTGAGATAAATTCACTGTTTGTGTCACTGTGTAGAATAATGATTCTGTTTTGCTTTGCTGTGTTCAGGTGGTGTTAAACTGCTCAGCCCTGCCCTGCCTGCTACACCTGCTCAGCAGCGCTAAAGAGTCCATTCGCAAAGAAGCATGTTGGACCATCTCCAACATCACAGCAGGAAACCGAGCACAAATACAGGTGATGGAAGAATTCAGAACTGATATGGGAACATCTAGGGCCCCACCAATACCACGTTTTTACATTGTACAAGTACCTACATTTAAGTACTTGCCGATACAGAGTACTGATGTGTGTAGTAATTAATCCCGTTATAGTTCACTGGTAAGGAGTGTTGGTGTCTTCCTGTTCATCAGTTTGAAGTAAAGTTTCTGTTGTGGTGGCTAGCAATGGTTGTTTGGACACAGTGATTTAGAGCTTTTTGAAGTACTGTGTTTGACAATAACCCCCTACTTTCTAGTTAAGCCCTTATAGTATTTTATACTGATCAAAATACTAACGCCTAGCTTTTGAGTACACGGTGTTAATCGCCATTCAGTCCTGCAGTGCATGTCAGCTGCAAGTGATGCGAAAAGCTCACTGTCACTGATGCCGCTGCTCTAAAGGCTCCTGCTTATCTCAGAGTCCTGCTTAGAAGTTGTTGTCCAGCACATCCTGTGGGCAGAACTGTCATATGGATTGTGTAAACTGCACAGGGTCTTGGACTTTATTTGGTATCAGGGGCTGGCCAGATTTATATCTAATTCCTAGGACATAAATGTCCAAGACATCTTTCACCCTTGAAGAAAACCACCATTACTTTTCTTGTATACCCCAAACAACCAAGAGGATCTTGACAAATGGTGACATTGAATTCAAGATTGGAGGTTTTCTGTTTCCTCAACACTGGAAATATAGAAGTCCAAAACACATTATTCTTTTGATTAAAAATTCATCAACATCTTTAAAGCCACACTTAATTTCCTTACAGAAGCATGCTCCTGTAGCTGAATATAGATGCTCAGACAAGTGTGTTAAGGTGCACACAAGCTGCCACTGGACTGTCCCATGCAGTGGAAAGGGTTGTGGTTCTTCATTGGACCTTTTCTGAACTCTGTGTTTGTGCACGAAGAATACATTTGCACTGCACCTGCTTATTGGTCTCATATTGGAGAATGAACATATACAGATAAAATAATTTGCTCAGATTATTGTAATATATCAGCATTTTAAGATTATTTTAAAGAACATTTCCCCGTCTGTAACAGCAGTATTTGGTTCACTTCCTCCTCACAAAGCCTTTGGATAAACCAGTACGTGTGTTATGATTTTGTCCCGCAAAAACCCTCCCACAGCTCCTGTAATCAGGGGCGAGGAACCACTGCCCTAAATATGCTTTATAGATATCTGTAAGTCATGTAATAAACAGTTTAAAGCATGATCTAAAACAAAGTGACAGCCAGTTTGACTCAATGATGGAAAGCAAATGGTTTTAATACTGACTATCTTCCTTTGAAAGGCTGAATTAGCAAAATAACTTATATTTTCACAATGACTGAGTTATTTGATTTATTTTTCTAAATAAGATGCATTGAGTTGACATGCAGTATAGCCTAAACTTTGCCCACGTTAAGTAATTTATGCATGAGCGTGGGGCTCAGAGTTCACTAGGGACAGATAGGATACAGCGTGAGTCCACCCCTTCATGTTTTAGTCACACTTGTCACCTGGGAGTTTCTGGGCCAATTGGGAAGACGGTCTCTCCCAGAGAAGTGAGTGCAAACCCACTGCTGCTGGTAATAGAAAAGGGTTGGATTTGTTTTTTATTGGGTTCAAAGCATGCAGTCTGCATTGTGTAAACCTGATTAAAGATTCCCAAACCATGCTGATGCTGCTTCATGAGATTGACCTGATCTCCTCTGTTCTGCTTCTCCACAGACGGTAATTGATGCCAACATCTTTCCAGTACTGATCGACATTCTACAGAAGGCTGAGTTCAGGACCAGGAAAGAGGCAGCCTGGGCCATCACCAACGCTACCTCTGGAGGAACACCAGAGCAGATCAGGTTAGACTGAAAGGAAATAAGTCAGTTTACATCATCTAATCGCTGGATGATGACAATCATTTGGATCAGATTTCTCAGGTTTGAGTTAATCACACTGGTGCCACGTTAACAAAGTGACAGAACTTGCTATAAAGGTGAATTTGACATGTTGAATGATGTGTTGACAGTTCTGAATAGTGAGAGGATAACTAATGAATTAACTTGATTTCTTTTTTTTAAATGAATAAATATGGCACATTATGGTAAGTTCTAATCAGGGGAAAAAAGAAAACCCCAGAATATTCCATTCCTGTTAAGAAAAGCACTGCAACACATCAGACATTTGTCTTGTCTGTTTGTATTCAGATATCTGGTGAACCTGGGCTGCATTAAGCCTCTGTGTGATCTGCTGACCGTGATGGACTCCAAGATAGTTCAGGTCGCTCTCAACGGGCTAGAAAACATCCTGAGGCTTGGCGAGCAAGAGGCCAAGCAGGAGAACGGCACTGGCGTTAATCCTTACTGCAGCCTCATCGAAGAGGCCTACGGTACTGAGCTCATTCAAACAATATGCAGCATAAGTTGTTTTTCCTCTTAGATTAGAAGCTACGCTAACTAGCACCTGGCCCTGCCCGCTAACCAGTCAAATTGGATGTGGGATGGAGGTGGATAAGCCAGAAATGCCTAAACTCTCTGATAAACCTCCCAACACTATTTTAATCTGACATGGTTACTGGTTTTTCCAGGTCTTGACAAGATCGAGTTCCTCCAGAGCCACGACAACCAGGAGATCTACCAGAAGGCCTTCGACCTAATCGAGCACTACTTTGGCGTGGAGGATGAGGACAGCAGTTTAGCTCCTCAGGTGGACCAGGCCAACCAGCAGTTCCTCTTCCCCCAGCAGGAGGCTCCCATGGAGGGCTTCCAGCTATAAGTCAGCGACCCTGTTCTCCAAATTACTTCGCTTATCCCCTCTAGACTTTCCCACATCATGGAGGGCCCACAGAAGCCGAAGTCCTGCTACCATAATGCCTCCTCTTTCTTTCCTCCCTAAACACCACACAGACACACACCTCCTTTCCTCGTTCTTTCCCAGCAACCGACTGACTTCTCACAGGGTCGTTTTTTATTTTCTTTGTTTTCTTTTCCTGGTCAATGGGGGCGTTTCACACCAACTCCATTACACCCAGCAGGGGAGCTGATCACCTCATAACCCAAAGTGTGAGCCTGCCCTGGCTTAAAATCCGCACGCAGACATCTTCCTCCCCTTTGATAAATCTCAGATCCTGTCGCTGGAAGTAACCGTGGTTAACATCTCTAGACGTTAATTTTCCAATGGGACATTCCTATTTTCTGGATTACACATGCGTTCCCTTGCAGAGTTCTCCGACTGGGATAAATGAGGTGAAGTATGCCCAGTTCTTAATTTCAGTTTGACTTTGTGCAATTCAACCAAAATAACTGCAACTTTTTTTTTCTTTCTTTCCCTATTTAATTGAATAATCCACGTCTCCTAACCCTTATTTATCTACTCCTTTTTTTTTTTTTTTTTTGTAGTTCTTAGTACTTTTTGTTTCTTTTGCTTTAATTAAAAGTACTTGGTTTCTACCCAGAGGTAACTGTTTGGCTTAGGGCTGGTCTGAATCAGCTGCCCAAGCAAAGAGGTGACTTTTTTTTTTTTTTTTTTTTTTTTTTTTTTTGGGAAAATTTTTTGGGGGGGGGGGGAAAATTGGTTTGAAACTTTAAAAACCACAACATTCAAAACTTGGGAATGGGTCTGAATGGGACCTCGCTGCACTCACTGGGTTTTTAGAAGATTTCTTAAATAATCTATTATAACAAAAACAAAACAAAAAAAATATCCAGGTTTCAAGGTTGGAATAGTTAGAGATCCAATGTTCGTTGTGTGCTGTGTTATTAATAATACATCTGAATTATGAAGTGATCTAACTATTAATAATCAAGAAAGAGTTGGGGATTGAGGGGGAAGAGCCAGCAGCAGCAGTAAACCAAACTTGTCTTTACATTTAATGACATTCAGCTGATTGCTGATGCTTAAATGAGGTGAAATACTTCCTGCAGTAATGGAAATATCGTACAGATTTGTGATTTGACTGAACCGCAGTGTAATCTGGTTTCTGCTGGGTAGCTAAGGCCCTATGCTCTGCCCTTCCCCAGTTGTTTTCTGGCAGGGTTTTTGCATGGTGTTATATTCTCCTGCCTGCAGTCTCTGGGTATCCCTGGCCAAACACAAAGCAGTTGGCAATGAGAGAGAGGAACATTGTGACGTCTTTCTTTGCTACAGCGTAGGGGCTCAAAGCAGGACGTAATGATAGGCAACGATTTTTGCTGGTGTGACTAGTAATAGTGTAGTGACCCTGTTGGTGTTTTGTATAATGGTAGAGTTCATAAATGACCTATTCTATATCACTATATCTTTGAGGAATGGAAATGGGAACTGCTAATGATTTTGCATGGGTCAGTTGTGGCGTGTCTGGGTACTGATGTAAATATCCGACCATGGAAAATCTGCCGCGTCTGTGTCCCATCACAGGTCTAAGATCTGCCAGAGTTTGGTTGGGGATACATCTCAGATGAGCGTTGAGCCTAAGTGCAACACAAATTCAAGTATCAACAATATATTTGAATTTTGATGTATTTGCATTATATATATTTGCGCACACTTCATGCACACTTGCATACAACACCAGCAGACACTGTACACACACCTCACACAGATGAGTGGCTAGTTGCAAGAAATAGGTTTCCATAATCCTCAGACTCCAAGTTTCATTTTCAAGTTTCTCTGAAGAATAAAAATGATTTTGAGCTACAAAATGTTGTTCTTGGCTCTGGTATAATTCAGATTTTTCGATTGAGACAATGAAAAGTTGCTGTCCGAGACAGTTAATGGAAACTTGTTTTTGTTGTTTCTAGCCATGAGACTTTTGGTGGTTGAAATGAGCCTGAAAGTACCCTGACCGCAGACAGGCTCTACCTCTGAGAGGGAGAGGGAGGCCAGTCTCTGGTCTGCATTGAGGCTTTTTGTGGGTGAAGCTGAACTTGTGGTCGTGTGATGTTTTGACTGACAGGCACTGTGTGAGGGAGAGGTTGATTGACTCTTTAAAGACTATGTCCCAATACGAGTCTGGGAGCTGCTGTTCTGTGGATTACTGAAGCAGCTCTGTCTCATGAAAATTGCAACAGAATCGGGTTTCTTTTGGCAAAATATTGCATATACTATTTTTTTACCTCGAAAAAATTCCCTTTATGTGGAAGAACATCCGCTGTACACTGGGATGTCTGTCTGTTCGGGTGTTCCCGTTTGCTGGAAGCATTAATTGACAGATGAATAAATGCATCTTTGTGTCAGTTATCCACAGAAGATGTGCTCCTGGCTGACTTGAGAAGTCACATCATGAATAATTAACAACAACTTACCTCTACATTGCCGATGTGTAGAGCAGCATTTAGAGCTGAAGGCGTCTATTTCTTTGCTCGGGCTACAAATAATGCCAAAATTGCAATATATAAAAGAAAGTAAAATAAATAAGGAATCACTGCATTAACCGGAAACACATATTTATATTTGCTGAAGAATGACAATGCACTCCTGCTCACTAAAGTGCCAATCCGACCAACAAAGACTGGAGGTTCGTATGTTTCTGTCTTTGACTTATAGATAATTTCTTTATATCTTTATTTACTTGAATGTGCACATGTTCTGTGCAAAACATTGCTGCTCTATTTTCCTTATCTTTAAAGTTACATTAGTTGCCATTGTTTCTTAGGGAAAGTGGCATTCTTTACTAGGGCGCCTAAATGACGATATTTAATTGTCTGGAGGTGGCGAGAGAGAAAAAACACCCTGTAAAACTGGTCTTTCAGCCTACTTTGATTGATGTGATGGTCCCTGCTCTGAGTCACTGTGCGTAGCTAAGCTGCAAACGTTTGGATTAAAAGAAGTGTTTTCAAGCTGTAGATGAATTGATGTTACTTTTTTTTTTTTTTTTTAAGGTCCAGGCCTGCATTCAGTCACTTGTGCTTAAAGTCTATGCTGACATGAACATGCAGCTTGTAAAATGTGGCACATGGTGCAACTTAAGAAAGGTTAGGCAGCAAGCAGATAATTGCAGGTTTTAACCTTATGCTTTGTTAGTTTACCAAACATTTGTCATCCTGAAGGCTGGTTGAAATGATTTACATCAGCTTTCGTTGGTTGATGTAATCGGAGCGTGTTGATATAAAAATTACTTTTCTTTTTTTCTATCTTGCTTTTTAGTCCTTTCCCTCTGTGGAAGAAAAGAAACCTTTTCTCCCATATTCAAGTTCTATATACCTGCAAAATAATCCAGAAGACTGCAATAAAAAAAGTTAAAAATCAGTCCCCCTTCCCTGGGATAGGGTGGGGGTAAAGATCCACCTACATCAACTGCTCTCAAAGGTGACTCTCATTCCACTGGGTGGAGCAATCGGAGGCAACCGCTAGACATTTTTCTAAGTTTAAAATCTGGGATTCAGAAATAGTGCAGTTATTTACATTAAAAAGTATTATAATTTAAACTATATGTATGTTCTGATACATTGATAGGGATACAGATGCAATTCTAATCACTTCTGAGAAGTGGAGAAAAAAAAGCCTCAAACTTGTCAGGAAAAAAAACAAAAAAAAAAGATAATTAAAAAAAAAAAAGATATAATAGGTGGTAAGAATACAAGCCTTTTCTGCTATGCTTGATCTTTTTCCTGATCAGGATACTCTAGGCTATATTTTTGGAAAATGGTGTTTAGAGTACAGGTTTGTCCTAGTCAGGCTGCTTGATCAGGAACCTTGTTATCTACATGTGAGTGAACAGACATCTCAAAATATCTCAAATCTGACTTGTCTTCCGTCCTAGACGCTTGTTGGTGTCTTTATCAAAACCTAAAGCCACGCTTGGCTCAGTCAAGTAATGTCTACGCTACAGATGTTTACAGATGCTACTTGTTTGTAAAATATTTTCATATGCCATCATTGACCAGTCCTGATATGTTGTCTACGCTGGTCCTCTCATTTCTTATACTCATATTTATTTTCTCTTTTATTGTTTAATTTTTCTTTTTTTTCCATTTGTTCCAAATTGCCCATCTTATACTGTGACTCGACTTGACTTTACCGACGGTATGAATGCGTGACGAGAAACTTATACACTTCAACTGAACATGACACACAAACATAAACATGAAAGAAAACTGCATACAAGAAACTGCAACAATATAAAAAGAATAAAGAAAATATATTGAATTTAAATTGTTCAGAGGAAATACTGTACAAAACAAATAAAGTTATGTTTCAACCCTTTCATGCATAGGTTTCTTCTCGTTCCTGTTTCTCAATTGTATGGTTTGCATTTTTTTCCAAGAAGAGTGAGGAACCTGACCTACTCCCAGTTGGAAACCCAACTGAGATAACTATTATATCAGTTTTAATGCACACACCAGTTGGTTCCAAGGCGGGTTTATGAGCTTTGGATGCCCCTACATTAGAAAGGGGGATTTTTCTTGTTATAGATTAAATGTAACTAAACTTCATCTAAGCCGTTATTGTAGTGAAAGGTTGGGAAGGTGGTTATTGAAGCAAGTCAGAGTTTTGATAGCTAATAAATTTATAAACTCATTTTCTTTATTCTTTAAAGAGGCTGCATTATGTTTTTATTTTACTAAAAGCTGCAGAATATGTATACTTACATTCACTATGTTAAAGTATTCAGTCACCCGTCCAAATAATTGCAATCAGGTGTTCCAATCACTTCCATGGCCACAGGTGTATAAAAGTCATGCACGAGGCATGCTGACTGTTTCTACAAACACTGGTGAAGGGATGGGTCGCTCTCAGGAGTGCAGTGAATTCCACTGGGGTACCGTGATGGGATGCCACTTGTGCATCAACTCCTGTGATGAAATCCTCACTCCAATAAATTCCAGTCAACTGTCAGTGGTATTGTAACAAAGTGGGAGAGATTGGGAATGACAGCAACTCAGCCATGAAGTGGTAGGCCCTGTAAAATGACTGAGCGGGGTCAGCGGGTTCTGAGGTACATATTGCGCAAATGTCGGCAACCTTATGCAGAGTCATTTGCTACAGACCTTCAAATTTCATGTGGCCTTCAGATGAGCTCAAGAACAGTGCAAAGAGAACTTCATGGATTGGGTTTCCACAGCCAAGCAGCTGCATCCAAGCCATACATCAAAATGTCGCCAGGGCACTTTGGATCAGAAGAACGGTACTTGTCTGACTGCATTGTGTCAAGTGTAAAGTTTGGTGGAGGGGGCATTATGTTTGGGGTTGTCTTTCAGGAGGTGGGCTTGGCCCATTCGTTCCAGTGAAAGGAACTCTGAATGCTTCAGCATACCAAGAGATTTTGGACACTTCCATGTTCCCAATTTCGTGGGAACAGTTTGGGAATGGCCCTTTCCTGTTCCAACATGACTGCACCAGTGCACAAAGCAAGGTCTATAAAGACATGGATAAGCGAGTATGATGTTAATGAGCTTGATTGGCCTGCATAGAGTCCTGACCTCAGCCACATAAAACACCTTTTGAATGAACTCGGGCGGAGGCTGAGAGCCAGGCCTTCTCATCCAACATCAGTGTGTGACCTCACAAATGCTCTTCTGGTGGGATGGTCAAAAATTACTATAAACACACTTTTTTAAACCTTGTGGAAAGATTTTAAGCTGTTATAGCTGCAAAGGATGGGCAATGTCACATACGAGAGTCAAGCCAGGTGAGCCAATGCTTCTGCAAATGCACACATACTACTGTTTTTAAACAAATACAGTTGATACATTACAAATCCTGTAGATGGCAACAGAGCCCTAATCTGGTAGGTGGACTGCAGTTATAATGTTTAACGAAGAAGACACCAAGTTGTGACCGGAAGTCTGCTCTTTTTTTCCAACCAGCCTCACGCTGTTAACGAAAGCTGCTGTTTACGGATACATTAGCTACTGTGTCCCTGAGTCTGAAGGTGAACAAGTCTTTATTACCTAGTAAGACAGGGTATATATTTAAAAACAATTGCATGTTAAGTCAGTGATTGTTTTTCACTCTCTACACACAAGCTAACAGTGTTTAGGAACAGTCGTTAAAGCTAGTTTAGCTTCACGTAGCTGTGGTAGCTGCTAACGAGGCCAAGCTAGTGGAGAATGGAATCGTTTGAAATTAAGCTTAGCTGGATGTTTTATTAGTTAAGTTAAACGCTTTTGCTGGTAACTTGAAGTTATTGACCCCTTCGCTCGTAGTATAGTACCAATAAATAATTAGTTTTTCAATGCGTCATTTGACAAACTGTATCAGCTCTCAAGCAGGTGACTCAGGCGAAATCTAACCACATTTATGAATTCAGATGTTTATATA
>JBAMHW010000019.1:6483343-6513673 GCA_037177495.1 Rhadinocentrus ornatus
GTGTGTATTTTTATATCATGTATATTTTAATAATATTTTTCTTCTTCTTCTTCATCATTATCTTCTTCTCCTTTTTTGCTTCTTCTTCTTATTAGTTTACTGTCATATTGACATGCAAGACAAATCAATGATCAAGGTTAGTTTCACTCTGTAAAAAAACTTCTTTCATTGCATTATGTAATTTCACTTTGAAGCATTCCTTAAGCAAGCAAGGAAGTTTCTCTTTTACTCTTTTGGTTTCAGTTTGACTGAAGATTCTTCCAGATACTCATCTTAAATGACAGTCTGAATCAGCACTTCAGAGTTTCGCATAATGTCAAATACAGCATGTTTCCAGAAACCCTGTATTCCAGATTTAGTTAAAGCCCCTGAATTTCATTCCTCGTTTTTATTAGAAATGACTGAAGAGTAACAGACCAGGTTAATGGTCTCTCAGACATAAGTAAAAAATGTGTGACAGATGATAATGATAGAGGGCATCAATTCTGAGTACTGGTGAAAACCTCAGAAAGAAGAGATGGAAATGATGTGGATTTCCTCTCCAGGCACATTCTCCCCACCAGAAGGACCAGCTGAACAGTAAACTGGACCTACTTTTGCCAACCAACACAATGGTGAATGAGTCAAATCTATTGTCCAATGTTGTGTTCCTGCTTAGAATACGGTAACACATCTTCTGTTGGTCTGGCTGGAGAGCAAGCTCTGGGATGCGGCTAATAGCATGTCACGTCGTCTCCTCATGTCTTCATGGCTCGGTTGGTTGTTCAGTTTCATTTGTAAACAACATACCAGCAGCAAAATATGCCAATGTGGTGATCATGCACATTCCACCTGATCATTCTCTTCCTAAATGCAGCTGTTAAGGCTAAAAAGTTCAGTTATGGGAGGAAAATACTACAGTGTTCAGTGATACAAATTGATCCTTACTGCAACCAATCAGTGTAATTCATTTAGCAAGACTTGTGGAAAAGTGAAATGCGTGTCAGCAGCCTGTCATGGTGCTTAACTCTCCACCCCTCTTGGTTGCAAACGCACACTTTAGTGACCTATCTTAGCCGGTACAGAACAAAAGCTGCTTTTGCACACTTGACATGTTATGTAAATAATAAAAGATTTATTTATAATATGGTGAAATAAAAGTAAAAGTGAGACAGTTCACATTTACAATGTTGTACAAACTAAATTATGCAGATCAGCAAATCCCAAATTCATATGACTGCAGAAAAACAGTTTCTGCTATAACTTGGTGTGTTTTACAAATAGAGAACAGTGTGTGTGTGTATGTTCAGAAATGTGAATATGTAAACAAAAGGGAACACCAGCTTATTGGAACCGGGGCTTGAAACAAAGGTGCACTGGAAAAATGCCACAGCTGCGGTGCTAAGACCTGTGAGTGCTTCAGGGTGGGAGAGGAGCCCATGATTGCACTCCTGCTAATTGAAAAGAGTAAAGAGAGATACATGCTTTTACATCAGTCTCCAAAAGTCTCCAACAACACCAGAAAAGTTATTTGATATGTCGCTAGTCATTTTTTTGCAGCAAGTGATGAGCTTTTTCCATACTTGCACAAGTGCGTGTGCAGTCAAAAATTACACTTGCACATGGATGTGGTTTTTCTAGCTCTGACATTTATACTGAAGTCAAACATTATAGGGTCAGTATAAATCATATTGTTAATTACACCTATTTTAAATAGTCTGTATGACGGCATGGCTGGTTTGCTAAGTCTGGGCTTTAGATGGGAAAAAGTATTAATCTTCTAAAACCTGAAGTCCCTCATTTGGGGAACTTCGACCACAGAATGCCCAAAATGTACATTTTGAAAACATCCCCTGAACTGTCAACACTAAAACCTCTCTAATTTTATCCTGCTTCACTTTTTCAGTTTGCCTTTGCTGAGATAATGTTTAAATATTATCCTTAGATTTAATAGAGTTTTATAGCTACAGCTGCATTATTCTGAAGGGATATTCGTATTAATCGTGAGAGTGTTTCTTTCTTTTCTTATTTTATTTGGCAATCCCAAAACTTTTTTCATTTGTGCTATGTGCCATCTAATTTATTATTTGCCAGAAACACATATGCTGATATGTGCACATCTTAACAAATATCACAAGTTTTCCTGTTACTATTTCTTTTAGCAGATGTCTAAAAAAAATAGATACAGAGCATTGAAAAGGTTGCTGGTGGAGTTATAGCTCTTTCATCCAACTTTTAGTTTTTATTTCCCTTTTCACACTAAACTCCCTCTCTCAAGACGACCTTGATGGTGAGTTACATGTTAGGTTAGGCGTTTGCTCTGTCAGTACCACCTCTCTTCTTATTGGCACCGGCGGCCTTGCTGATGGTGCATTAGACATAAAAAATACAGCAGAGGATGATGATTCCGACTGCAAAGGGTCATTACAGCGATCAGAAGGAAAAACATGTTGCATGGAAGTCTTCAAATTCTTTATTTCTTTTAAAATAGAAACAATTATGAATGCTTTATTGCTGAAAGCCAGATGCTGTCAGGGAGTTGTGAGTGGATTAAATGCTGTGTTTTCCTTTAAACTGCATCCACATTACTCTATTTGTCATGAAATCTAAATTAAGAGCCATAGCCTTTTATACTTGCCTTCGTTCTGTGTTAGTTTGTGGTTTTCCCTTCCTACACGGCAGTCACATGGAGAGGTCAACCTTTCCTCATTCACACATCACGCTGTATCTATCGAGTCGGCCACGTAAATGTCAAAATAATGTGTCTACTGTGTACTCAGGAATGCCTGGCACGCAGACCCTCCCGTCTCCTCAAGCCATCTTCTCCTGTGAATGGGCTTTTCACAACGCCTGAGGTAACTCAGGCCTGGGGGGTATGGGGCAGCAGGATAGATGCCATCAAGGTTAACTTTTGCAGTTGCATCAAGTGCTTCTTTCTTCTTTTCAAATGAAACTCCCCCCTCTGTGCAATGCTAATGATGACGGTGTTCAGGGCAGTGACGAGGCGCAGGCTCATCGTCTCCTCATCTCCCTGTCACCACACTTGACACTTTCTTCTGTGTAATGTGCGTCTGTGTGTTCGCACATGTGCGTCTGTGTGTTATGTGCGTATAAGGGAAGCATTGTCATGGGACCAGTGAGCGTCAGGGGGTGAAAGGCACAAAGAAGCACTCCTTTACACATGGGCACACATCATTTGCCTGTATGCAGACACACACACAAACACACACACGAAGAATTAGGGTGTCAGCTGTGGCAGAATTCATATAGATGTGCTGGGGGCTGGAATGTAGAGGTTGGGGGAAGGAGGTGGTTGATCTTTATGATAGAGCCACAGGCTTAAGATAGAAAGAAATCAATGATAGGAAACGACAGTCAGATGTAGAGGGAGTGTTGGCAAAGGAATGATAGTGATAGGTGTGGTCAGAGAAAGTGATAAGAGGTCAACAAACAAGCATTAGCTTCCTCCCAAATTCACCCCCAGCCTCTTTAAAAAATTTCCATGAAGGATGGATCCTGGGATTGTCAGGGTGGAGACAAGAAAGAATGAAAAAATGGCAAAGATGTGAGCGGAAAGTGTGAAGCAAACTGAGAGAAAATTATGACTAAGAATGCCTCTTTAAAGACCTAAGCAGATACTTTAAGCATTGTTTATTGTTATGCCTGTTATTCTGAGGCATTTTACAAGTTAATGACCTAGAAGTGTGTTTAAAGATACAAAAATACGGCACAAAACTCATAGTTTTTTCATCTACTGGAGAAAGTACCCCTTCTTTTTTTCCTGTAAGGGTTACTGGATGTGAGGTCAGTCATAGTTCATAGAAGTCCATTTATTGGGTCTTTCATTGCTCCCATACTTAAGAGTAAGAACTATCCCAGCATCTTTGGCTACATTCACACTGCAGCTCAATTCCAACAACTTCACATGTGGTCCTAAATCGGATACATATCCCATCTGTGTCGAAGTGACCTCAGTCTGAACAGTAATACCACATTTCGTCCGACGCTGACGTAACAAAAGTAAGACAAATGTTACAATTCTGTGCCACTGGCAGGGGAACACAGCAATATCAAATCAATTTCAATCTCCTTTCATTCATCAATTGGCCATAATTTTGTTGGTTCTGAATGTACAAGTACTTCCAAATTGATACACAAACATGTGAATCATCAATATTTACTTTTGTAAACACTACGCACTGCGGGATGTCATGTTTTCCTCTGCACATGCGTGTCTCTTCAGGGCCACGACTGTGCCCACTTCAGTGTGATGAAGGTCGCGTTGAATTGCTTATGTGAACGTCCGTACGAAAAAATCGGATTTCGGTAAAAGAATCTGATTTAAGCATTAAGACCTACAGTATGAATGTAGCATGTGACTTGCCTGTATATCAAATGTTGGCACATACAGTGGAAATAATCTGCCTGTAGAAACACAGTTTTTGATTAAAACAACCAACAATCTGCGTGCTTAGGAGATGTTAGCAAAACTGTGTTTATTATGTTATTCTGACTAAAACCTTTGAAATATATGTAAACATATTAGTCTGATTGAAATTACACTGAATCAGATTTATCAAAGTTGACCTTATGCTCCCAGACAGCATGATTAGGATCAGGGCAGGTTGGGACTCTTTTTGTTTTTGTTGCCTTTCTACATGTGAAAATTTGGAACTTTTCCCTAATCTCCAACTAGAAAAAAGAACACAAACTTTTGGATGATCGTTATTCTCCTCTTTTCTTTCTGAGTTGTCTTGTGGTTCTACTTTAAGGAAGGTGTTGCGCTGCGATGGCATCATGCTATTACGTAGCTAATGCATCTGTCGCTATCTGGCTGATACTATGCTTGTAGCTAAGTTTGCGGTTGGCTGTGGGAACGCAAAGATGTGATGTTACTCTTTGATGAGTAGGTGATCAGGAGTCTGTAGACGTCACATTTTTGGCTTTAATTAGCTTGCTTGAAACCCTAGCCAAAAAGATTTTAAAAAGTACTTGGGAGCAAGTTCTACTAATGGAAAGCCCTGAAACCTTGTCGAGTCGAGTCAAGCCAAATAGGTACAACTGGACAAGGATAAAACGCAGCTTGGGCACGTTACACATGCTCCACATTTCCCGCCATGGACTTTTGCCAAAGAGGTAACAGAAGACGTGGAAGCCAGAAAAACAGAGGAATTACAAGGAAACTCACATGTCGTCAGTCCTGGTTCTGATTTGCTACCAGCTAAATTGTTAAGTAGTTTTTTTGTCTGTGATGACATAGGTCAGTCAAACTGATAAAGGGGCATATCATCAACTATTGTAGGAAAGTCTGATATTCTGTGGCCAATAAATTGATCCCCTTGCGAAGTCAGTGGTCCAACTAAAGACCTCGGCAAGCTATAACTTCAGCATTCTTTCCTCTAGTGTGAATTTATGCAGCCTCATTTACCCTTAGGGAGCCTAGAACTTGTGATTTTGGCTTCATAAAAACCAAATAAACAAAAGATATAAAACAGGCACAATTCAGTTAACAATTTTTTTTAAATTTTGTGAGGTTTTGGATAGCAAAATAGATAGTGGATTAGATACTTAATCATTCAAACTGGTGGCGTCTCAAAGATAACAGTAGCAGAAGATGAGAAATTAGAAATGGGACTGACGTGCTCAGATAATGTACAATTACTGTCTTTTTTTACCTCTGGTTTGCCATTTAGGGATGAAGTCAGGGGCATTCTACTTTTTTCAGGGGAAATCACCTGACACCTTCATGCCTGTGTTTTTGTTGCACTGAGTGTACCTGCATGAGAAAGGTACTTTCCTATAAGTTAGCAGTGTGTTGGTTAATAAGAAAGTAGAGGAACTGAAAGTGTGATGTCATGCTCAAGGGGGGTAATCAACCATTAAAATGACAACAACCCACTCAACTGTCATCCACATTGCATTGGTTTACTACAACAGAAGCTTTCATTATTCATTTTTCAGGTTTATATAATTATATAATTCTCCTTAGATTTTAATACATCACATTAAGTAAAAAGTTGAAGCTGAGTTTACTTGATAAAATCAGGCTGGGTGGGTGAGTCACAATGAAAGACATGCCAATAACTCCAATGATGTGTCAAAGCACAAATGTCTGGTTGTTTTCTCAGCATGAAACTGATCATCAGTCATCAGTCACCACTTCATATTTTTGGTAAATGATTACTAGGAGCATGTCTAAATGAGCCAATGAAAAATCAAACCATTAATGGCTTTCACCTTGTCATGCTGAGCAAAACAGCCGAGCCTCAGGGGATCCTCCAAGTTGTCTTTGCCCTTTGCCCTGGACTACTAACAACCTTTGATGACATGATCTCCAGGTTACCTACTCTGCGCCTTTCATCCCATGGTAGTTGTAATTTATTTTCATGGTAGCGACTTCTCTCAAGGTATGTATGATCCCCACCCCCTCACTTTCTTTTTGTCTTAACGCAGTCAATGAAGCTTTGTATGTTTCTGGATGTTGAGTTGAGGCTTAGCTCTGTTTCCCAAAGACTCCGTTGTTTTTCGCCTTTTTACCCTATGGATGAGCATCACAAGTCTGGCTGGAGGGGTAGAGACGAAGTGAACTGGGTGGATAAGGACAGTGAAGGAAGTAAACAAAGAGACTAAGTATGCTGAAAGTTCATGAAGTTTTCTATCCTTTTCTATCACTATTCTAAAAGTGCTTTTTTTTCTTTTAGAAATTTCTAAGTAGCATCCAGTGCCTGCCCTGGATTATAACAAGTTGTTTTAATCAAAGCCAGCTTAGCTGTGGTCAGTATCTCCGAAGTGCTCACTCAGTCGTATAAGCACTGATTTCCGGACAATAGATAGCATATGGCTTAGTGTTTGAGCTGACAGATGTCAAAGCTGGGCAAATAGAGAGGAGGGAACAAAAATAATCATGACTAGCTTTGAGCTGCCTCAGTGACCGGGTATCAGGGGGGTGGGAGGGGGTGAACAACAAAGACGCAAGGAAACATGGAAGTGGAGTTGTGTGGTACTCAAGTCCTGATAAATGCCAGTTAAGTAGGTCACATTAACATGTTGTTTGGTGTGACAAAGAGGGGAAGTGTTTGGGGCTTTCCGTTTATGATCCAAATATCGCTGCTGAAGCATTCAAAGCAGTCATTGCTAGTACAGTCATGACATTTTACTTTCACTTTCTCCCTCTCTGACTCTAGCTGACTTCTGGTCAGAGAGAGGGAATCTCTGTGGGGAATTCCTCAAAGTAGGATGTTAATATAGCAATGTAAATAATGCAAGTAGACCAGCAGACTGAGGATGGGCTGCTTTGAGATAAATCCCAGGAGATATACATTGAGAATACATATTTTAAAATTGTATTATCAATGTTTTTAAAAAATTTTTTTAAAAGATTGCAATTTGGGGAAAATTGAATCATAAATGTGGAATTCCAGCCTCATTGTTACTCACCGATGAAGGATTTACCACATTCAAACTCCCAGTCTGTTGTTCCCCGACATACTGTTTACACACACAAATGCAGCACTGGAAATGGTGTCAACCCAGTATAAATCCCTTTTGACATATGAGCATGGCAGTGACCTTATTACCATGACAACAGTTTCTGCCAGATAACACTGTGGCAATGCTGACACAATATGACATAACGTGGATGCTTATTGTGCAACGTCCCTTACTTTTTGTTTTCCTTTTTCTTTCTCTTTTCTTGTGGTTACCCTTTTTCTTCTTCTTTTTCTTCTTATGTTTCTCTATATGTGTGTGAGTTTGTAATGTAGGTAATATGTAATGCATTTGGAGAGCTCAGGTATGAGGAAAAGACCTGGAGCTAAAAAGAAAAGCATCCTTTCCAGCTGCTTTCAAAGCAAGATTGATTTGAAGGTAGGTCAGGCCTATCTGAGCTTGTGAGCTCTCACTTCACCAGTGTGTGTGTGTGTGTGTTTCAAATCTGTGTACACCCACACAAGAGTCCTAAAATAAATGCTTCTTCTTTCATACATGTGAGCACATTCAGTAGAGCTGAACAACACATCCACCCCCTCCCTTTTCCTCTTCTGCCTCCTCCTCCTCCTCTCTACCTCACTTTCCTGCATCCATCCAACGAGAGACAGAGAGAACATGAAAAGTAAGTATAGGAATTTGAAAACCACAAAACAGAGAAAATTTGTATTATTTTGACATTAAATATGATTCTAAAGCTGGGTTTGACTTTTTCTGTTGATCTTATGAATGCATGTATGGCAGGCTGCTTCAAGGAAAGTGAAAAAAACATTTAAAATTTATTACATGTTTTTAGGAGGGAGAAAGAAGTACTTAAAATTTGATCTTTGTTTTAAAATGAGTAAGAATATTAACTGCTATTATCAAACACAAACTAGACCAAAACTAAAAAAATCCATACACTATGTTCCCATTGCGTATTAGTAGGCAATTTCAGTCCTAGAGAGCCACAGCCCTGCAGGTTTCTGTTGTTTTCCTGCTCTAACACATTTATATTAAATAGATCCAACAGCTTATCAAGATCTGCTCATTAAATCATCTGAATCAAGTGTGTTGAGACTGGGAAACGTCTAAAACATGCAGGATTTCAGCTCTCAAGTCTTGAACTTGCCTTACCCCTAGTGTATCAAACCTAAAGCTGTGTTTAATTGGCCCAGTCAATTATTCACTTATTTATCTACTTTATGGTGTTTTCATACAGACTCACTCATCTGGGATACAGCATACCAGGCTGCAAGCTGCTTGCAACACTATTTGAAAGCAGCAGTTTTTCATAAATATTCCCCAAATATTTACAGTGTTGTGTTGCACAAACAAATGCTAAATCTGAGGTTAATAACACATTGCAATTAATACCTCTATCCACAGCACTAAAATAAAACTTAATGATTCCGGTCTGTGCAAGCCTGTAGCTCTCTTAGTTTATTTGTATCCACCCACACAAAAATGGCCTGCAGTTGTAGTTATATAATGATCTCCAATACACTCGTTATTATGATTTAATTTTACACTAAAAAAGGAATGAAATATGTTAGATCAAAACTGTTGTTGGGTGCAAAACATTTGCTGTTAGAGCTACAGTGCACATATTCCAAAGAAGAGCTGCATCACAACATTTCCCAGCTGTTCAGACTGTTTAGATTCAACATCTATAGCTCCAAATACAGTTCAAGTACACATTTGACTAAAAATTAGGAACAGATGTAGACTAGCACCCAGAAAATAAAGAATTATGTGATGTTATTGTGCTCAGGTTTTCTCAACTGGTAAGAAAATCACAAAAAAATGTCTCAGATGTTAGCATTAGCATGCCTCATTAGCTTTTATTGGCTCAAGGATGTAATGTTTATTAGTCTACCAACCAATGTAGTCTAAATAAGACATATACTGCTCTTGGTGTACCATATAACAAGTTTGTGGGGCACTGTATAGGCCTAGTAGATAAAACTTACTTTATGACTGACTCGGTGCAAGACAATTCAGTGAAGAAGACTATTCAAACACAGCCTAAGGTAATTGCTAACATCAGTATGGTAACATGTTCATAACATCTGTGATAACACCTATTTAGTAAGCGTGTTCATTGTGTTCATCTTAGTTTCTGTGGTTAGCATACTGACTTTCCACTGGTTTACCAGGTTTTTTGGTTTCACTTGGTCAAACAAAATGCATGCAAATAAAAACAGGGAAATAAAATGAGGGGGAAAATTAGCGTGTGCGCTCAGGTGATGTGTTCACATCAAGGCCAATGGAAGGTGGAACTGTAAATAATCATGACTCCTGCAGAGGCATTTGATGAGGATCTGAAAACTAGCTGTTCTCTCTCATATTGTATAAAAAAACACCCAGATGTTAGTTGGTTTAAGGGGCATCCTTTTGGAGCATCTTTCTAAAAGCTCAGACAATGCCTATCTTTATTAATGTTTGGGGTAAATATTATTCACCCTAAACATGTTTCACATGTTTCATTACTTCCTGCAAATTTACCATTCATCTATCGTTGTTCTTAGGCTGTTAAATTTAGCATAAATACTAATTAATTGAACTTTATACCTCACCCTGCAATGCCCATGTGAAGGAATCCATTCAGAACTGAAATACACTCTGTATGTGGACACTTTGAACTCTTGAGTGAGCGGGAGAGGGAGCGAGCTGTAGGTAGTGAAGGATGGATGGATGGGTGTTGAGTCAGAGGGGAGATTCAAACAGAGAGAAGAGAGGGAGAAGTGCTGATGAATGGGTTGGTGGCACACTGACCCACTAATGTTGCAGCTGTACTGCCAGTGGCTCTGACTGGCCTGGTGAGCCACATACACACTCACACATTGACACATGTGAAATAATAAGCTCCTTCTTTGTTGACTGGACTTACTACTACTTTACACTACAAAAAGCTCCTTTTTTTCAAGTAAGTGTTACTCACGCATCATGTGCATTTTCATTCTTACAAAGCTGGGCATGAACTGAGTCAATCATGGAAACCGCACTCTGGCACACTTCTCCTAATATAGTTGCCTTCCTGTTCTTAAAGGTCATTATAGTGGTAAAAGCCATATATTGCCAGTAACATATACTGTTTAGAACCTTTTATTTAATAACTCAGTAAAAAAACACGTGTCAAGTGTATTTTTGGGTTGAAAAGCCCAATGAGTTTTAGCATATGTCCTGAGCGAGAGGAACCTCAGCTCAAACATCAAATTTTATGTAAGGGTGACTATCATGTGATGTTTTCCAGTCGTTTGAAAGTTCTTAACCTTAATGTCAAAAGTTAACGCCCCGTAGCCAAAGTGTGACATTTAGTGAAGGAAAGACTTGTAAGAAAAAAAAAACTTTATAAAGAGAAAAGGCTCATATGCAGCTCAGAGTGGACTGGCCTGTATAAGATTTAAGGCCTTTAAAGAGGCAATGCCGAACTTTTGCAGATTTTCTCAGTGAGTTAACCTATCGATGGCAAACTCTGCTTCTATCTTACATCCTACATGTGAGCTCTCTCCAGCCAGTGAAAGACAGTAGCACCGAATTTTCCGCACCTAAGAGTCTTAAATTTACTCAAAAATCGGCCGTGCGCTTAATAATCCGGAGCACCTTATGTGTGCACTGAGTTCCAAAATCTGTAAAAATGTTGTTGTGCGACCTTTCAAAGTGAAGTTGCGAGCGGCGTGGGAGCGATGGATGACAGACTGCGAACACACCTTTACTAAGACTGGGAGGCAGCGCCGGGCGAGTTACACCACCATATGTGAATGCCTGGGCTAAGGTATCTGCTTTAACTGTTGCCCGAGCTTTCGCCAAAGCCGGCATCATTGCTGAACAGCCACCTGGCAACGAGACTGAGCGGGAACCCGACATGTTTGATGGCGAAATTGCCCCGCTGTTCAATTCAGACACAGAAGATGAGAACTTTGATGGATTTGTGGGAGAAGATTGATTAAAAAAATATTGTGTGTGTGTGTTGTTTAATTAGTAGAATAAAGTTCAACTAAACTCACTGTTTTGCTTCCGTTACTTTTTTTTTTTTTTGTAGACCGTGTGTTTTAGCATGTGCCTTATTATACGGTGCGCTTTATGTGTGGGTTAAGTACAGAAATAGGCCCCATAATTAAGACTGCACTTTATAATCCGGTGCGCCTTATGGTGCAGAAAATACGGTATGTTGATTCTTGTCTTTTCTCTTATTTTGTCCCTTTTTCTCTTTCTTTTCCTCCTGTCCTCCGATAATGCCCTTTTACGCGTCTTTGGTGAATCAGCCATGTTTAAAACAGCCGGTGTGTTGATACTGCATCTGTTTGCTAGCGTGTGAAGCAGTGTGTAAAGTGAAACTCAGCTGAAACATCACGCAGCCTCCTGGAAGCAAAGTTGTGAAGTGCGGTTTCTCAGCCTCAGGATGCTGCTAGAAGGTGACGGCTCCAGAAATGTATGTCAGTGTGCCATCAATGCAGTCAGGAAGGTATAGTTTTAAGGCTGGAAAGTTATATCGTTTGTTGCAGCCACAGATATTATTAAGAAATAAAGGCAAGCTAAAGTTGTTTAGACTTTTTTTTTTTTAGCTTTCCTTTTTGAATGAACACATTGCAAAGACATTAATTAATTGTCCTTTACAGAATCAGATGAAAAGATAGACACCAGTTGTGTTTTTCTCAAGGGAAAACATAACTGTGTTACTATTCTATTGATAAAGACCAATTGAGCCTTGCTTTCCTGAGCCTTGACCCTGATTTCTTGATACGAGGTCTTTTTCTATATGCTGTTTTCCACTGAAGATAGTATGGCCTTGATGTAGTCTTTCATAAAAGAGATGAGATCACAGCCAAATATTCTCTGTGCTGTCAGGGCATTTTTGTCTTTTGGTGCAGTCATATATACAACAGCAGCAAACACTGCTTTATAAATTCCAGTTTCTTCCACTTCACCGCAAGAGCCACCATCCTGCAGGTCTTCCATGCATCCCTGCACCAACACGCCTGACTTAAAGTAATGAGTCATTGTCAGATCCTTAAAGGTTGTTGGATCTATTTAATTTAGGTCAGGTGTGCTGGAGCAGGGAAATCTGGAAAACCTGCAGGATTGTGGCTCTCGAGGACCAGTGTTGGCCACCCCTGCATTATGGCATTGCAGCCGTAAAGCGAAACGCAGAGCTCTGAGAAGAGACAGGATGCAAGATAGATAAAGATTGGTCTTCTTGCAGTGGCACAAGTGTCAAAATTCAGCACTGTTACTTTAAATAGCCCATGGTCATCGTGCCTTTCAACCACACAGGGCTATCTGGTTGACTAGATGACTATTAGTTCTTATTTTCTAGATGAAATGGGGGCACCTTACCTCTGCAAGCTGTCAAACTGTAGCAAAGAAAGAGCTTCTAAGGGTCCAAGAAACCCAGGTCTAACTCAAATGTGAAAGTAATAGAGACCTTACTTTGAGACTTACCATTTTTGTGCACAGCTTCAATTAATTGCTGCTGTCTTAGCCAGGACACTCTTGGAGATTCTTAAGCTCAATGAGGTTTTTTTCCTAGTTAAATAAATAAATAAATAAAAATAAAAATAATTTTTTTTATATTTGGTTCGGTTTCAGCACAAACCGTAATTACTTGGTGTCAGTGGGCTTTAAAGACATTCAAGCAGTGTGTTACAAAGTGAAGCCAAGAGTTTCTGACAATGCAATGTTATGCGTAAAATTAGGAATAAGAGCAGGCTTAACTGAGAGCTAGTGACAGGTCTTTGAGAAAAGCCTGGCTGGATGTGTGGTCTTTTAGGGTGGCTTAACACTGGTCCTTCAATATCAGCATTAGAGATTTTGCACAGTAAAAAGACAGACCAGTGGGATGCCATTTCCCTTAAAAAATAGGCCAGACAGTGTTGGGAGCTCTGTGAATACAGGTTCTTTGTATTTGTGCAGAAAACATTTTATGTTTTCATTTGGTGCGCACAAACAGAAGAGGAGGGTGAGGCAGGTTTAATGCAAGCCTTATGGGGTTTAAGCTGTACAGCATACTGCACTGTATAAATAAGAAGACTGTTAAAAGGTTGTGGTGGGGGTTAAAAGTCTGATGTAAAGCTAAGATATTAAACTATGCTGTCCCTAGCCGCATCCGGCTGAGGGCTACACAATCGGGTCATATTCCTTCCAAAGAATGTAGAGAATTTGCTTCACTATGAGGTGAATTTGTTTAGCTTGTTGTCTGCATGGGCCACGAGGTAATGAGGTCAAGCACGGGTGACAGAGGATGACAGCATTGGAGGGAAAATGTAGACCTATGTTAAAAAAAAAGGTCAGTAATCCTGACACACTGGCAGCAGAGTCTAAAAAGCTACAGTAGCAACACTGCCATTGGCATCGACACACACCCCTCACATGCATACACAGGCTTTGCCCTCCTAGCACACCCTCTAGGCTGGCACATGGAGAGGTTGGGGGAGGGAAGCTTCATGCCCAAAGATGAGATTGAAAAGACAGTGTGATCAGGGGATGGCAAGATGGCTGCACGGCTCGTCTGCTTCTCATGCTACCGTTTCAACTGAAGACTTTAAACGAGCCAGACTTGACGGGAAATGATTGATCTGTGGAGAGCATAACATCTGCAGCATCGCCATCAGCAATCAGTCAACCTCTGAAAAATTCCATGTCAAAGGAACACTCTCAGACACACACAAACACAACGTATTGAGCAAATCCCAGAATGATTTCTGTTGGATCATTTTACTGTATATGCCTTACATAGAAATGTTGCGCTAAATGCAGCTTGGTCTTCGCAAGAGGTTCGCAGTATAACTACATTTAGAGGTGGGGAGTGTTTCATTCTATCCTGCTGATTATGTAAATGAAACTAAAGACAGCTGATAGCCAGGAATTGAGATGAGGCAAATGAGTTGGTAATCAACAAAGACAGAGAAGGAGAGAAGGAGGGGTGATGTGTGGAGAAGTGTTGACCTAATTCTGTGCAAATGGCTGTTCATGTGGTAGACAGAATTGTTGGTGCCATATACTGTAATGTCTAAACGTAAGATTCAGCCAGACTGGAGGTGTGCTCATGGTTCTACACACATCCAGTGTGTAATCTATGCAGGCGTTAAAATATGATGTGGTGTACAGGATATAGTTTTTGCCATGCTGTTTAAAAATTCATGGATCTACTCGGTGGGGGAGGAGCGGCAGTGCTGCATAGTGGCGTAAATGGAGAAACTGGCAACATATTCATGCATTTAGTCAAACAAACTGTACAATAGAAGTTGGGTAGTTTAATTCCTGGGGGGGGGGGACTAGACTAGACGGTTTCAGACTGCAATGGAAGATACCAAAGCAATAGATCAATCACATCAAACTAATTTTAAATGTGCACAATAGAGGAATCTTATTTTATGACAGTTGAAATATTATTTCCATCAATGTGCTTTCATTGTTACATAGGAGGGTTGGAATAAATATTTCTGTGTGCATGTCTCTTTGTCTTTCTTTGTCTCTTGTAACCTGCTGTCCAAGCTGACAGAGTCATACGTGGCACCAATTACCTCTGTCTTAGCCTGTCAAGTGGAGAGGAGCAAAACCAGAGCAAGTCAATATGACAGCAGAGCAGCACTTTAAACTCCACCGGGGGGTTAGAACCTCTCACCATGGCTTGGATACACATCTCTCTGGCCTGTGTCTTTGTGTATGTCAGAATATTTTTACAGAAAATTTAGTCAGTCAACTCTGTTTCTCCAACTAAATGTCTTTAGAGGGTGCCACAAAACCTCAGAAAAATGTTGATGGTTTCCAAAAGACGACTCCGAATGATCTTTAGGCTTTATCTCTGTTAAGCTCCGTTAAAACTGTGTTTTCATGAAGACAGCAGTGTCTACAGACCAGTCATTACTGTAAAATGACACGAAATGTGCAAGAAATTAAAGCAGAGGATGAAAAGAAGGCTCTGTCCATTGGAGTATTTAAAATTGTGCACAACTGAGCTCTAATGGTGGTGTAATGAAGCAATGGTTTGAACAGATCAGAGGTGGTGGTCTAACAGCCTAACTCTCACACAGCACCTTGACGAGTGAGACTTATGAGATGACTCACTTATGATCAAGTGGGTAAACAGCTCTGAAGGTGAAAATGACTAGATGCCTGGAACTACCTACCAGTCAACTTGAATAGAACGGCCTTATTGGATGCGAGGTTACAGACTCCTTAAGAAACTCAATCAAGTCCACTGGTTTTCATTTAGCACTTACAAATAAAATCACCCTAATAAGAATCCTCAAAGAGATGCTAACGTTAGCATTAGGCTTTGTCAACATTTTTTGCTAAAAGCATAAAACTGTTATCTGACTTAATCAAATATTAATTTACTTGCTATAGTGTTGCTTGTAAAAGCACCTTAAACTGAATGAATTATGGTGCAGTGTTATATCTATCCATAATGTGCTTTATTACTAATACAAAGATAGAAGTCAGAGTGCCATTATCTTGATGCTGCAGCAGAGGTTCTTTCTGTCATACTAAGAAAAGCATGTAACAAAGTGTAATTGTGTGTGCATTAAACTAAGCAGGAAACATCATCTGCTGGTAGTTTAAATTCATCACCACCACTATCAACATGACTAGGCATGCTTTTTTTCCATGTATCTCTGCATAGTGAAACTAAACAAATGCTTTTTAAATTAGTGTGTGTATTTGCAGTGCATCCACCAGAAGTGAGGGAACGGCCTTGATCTGCTGTCTGCGATCAACAGATGGCTGATTAGCATTTCCAAATCTGTAGTCAAACTCTGGAATGACTGGGGTATGATTGGAATTCTGCTGGAGATAACGCACAGCCTCTCTTTCTGTTTTGCTTTTGATCAGCCGGTAAAAATTCTGATGGCTCATCCATCTCTTGGGACTTTTACACAGATAGACAGTATTTATGGCCACGTGCCCATGGAAAAACACACATGAGAGCAGTGCTATTTATTCGTCCTTTCACACTGCTACCTCCCTCATTTGCTGGCTCTTTGCTCCCCCTCACTTACTTTCTCTTTCTATCTCTTCATCTGGCTCTACCACTTCTATATCACTTTCCAATCAGCTAAATTCCCCTGGCACAGCTGAGTAACGTGTCATCATTCACCATAGCTGGAGAACTGTGAACACATACATACACATACTTACACACAAACACACTCGCCGGTCCTGTCCTATAATGTCATTATGGCACCCACTGAGTCAAATTACACGGAATCAATAGGTCTTGTTTATCTGTTGGGGGCCTCCCCGCTCTCAATTACAGCCCAAGAGAATATGCACAGAGGTGGGAGAGCAACTATGGAGTGCATCTGTATGAGGTTACTTCTATGATGGTGCTATTAGCAGCTGATGTGTCCATACACGACTTTTTGTAAACAGCTCTGAGTTCATGTGTATGCACCTTTTACCAGCCATGCATGGGGACAACAACATCAAAGCAGATATTGCCAAAAGCCAGATAAGCTAATTGACTGCCTGACTGTCTCAATGAAAAGCCTATTGAGATGCAGCCCAGCGTCTGAAAAGCAGCTAAAAACAATGAGGAGAATGTTAATGACTCGCTTATTTTTGACTGCAAGGTAAACAGCTCACTAGAACGAATGCCTCTCTGCATCAATTCTGCCACATTATCACATGGGATGCAATGCAACTGTTGCAAGATTCAATGAGAAACATTCCTGGAATCTCAGCCATTTTTTTGTACAACACAGTCAACACGGCAGTGAAGGCAACATGGGATGGCTCCTGCACATAACCACAAGTGGGGATGTGCATATAAAATACTTATCCTACTTTTGGTTGTTAGGAATGTCAGCCATTGTTTGATTCTAGTACGAGGGACAGCAACATTGTTTAAGCAAGTCAGTTCATTACTACAGCTTTAACTTAAAGCCAAGCTCACTTTGCAAGATTTGTACTTCTGGTTAGGGGACAGAGTGTTGGAAAGGTCTCATAAAGATCGCTTACAGCCACACCACCCTGTGAGTGCCCAATTCCATCTGTTCTAGGATGCTAAACATGCTAAACTGCATCCAAATTCTGTGCTAATTAAGATCCACTTGCATATGGAAACAGCCTTTTGTTTTCTGCAGACATGGACACTGCATGTAAATCAAGCTATCAGAGGGAAAGCCTGCCATTTCTTTTATTTACTAACTATGAGAAAGAGACAAGCAGCAGCTAAGAAGTTCAAGGTTCAGAGTATCCTCCAGGAAAGACAGGATTTTGGAAAGTTTAGTTCTGTGCATGAACTACATATGAACACTTCCACCTCTACTTCAGGCTGAGTAGGGATATATTTGGCTGTTAGGGAGAGTTACACTTAGACTTAGAAAAATGAAAAACAACTTCAAGCAGCCTTTTACTTTAATGGAAAACTCAGACAGTTTGTCAGAAGGTGCAAAGTTCCCTCCAACTGAAAGCATAAAAATGTGTTAATAGAATGTTCAAGCTAGCAGAGTAAAGTTAAGCTTAGCTTAAGCTGATCAATTGTCCCATCATGCACCATATAAACATGAATGGGTTAGTAAAGAGATTGTAACACTTCTAACATTCTCTGTGGAAAAGCCTGATTTTCATGTTGCAGACAAACATTAGAGGCTGCAGATCATGATTCAGAATTGAGGTACATAGTAGGACCATCATCAATCCCTTAGCATGAACGATACAAAAATATAATTTGTAATCTGAGTCCAACTAAATTGTTAATATATCTCATATTCTGGATCAGTTAGATGAGAGGAATAGGTAAATTAGGAAGCTAACACCATTGAGGGCACAAGAGACAATGGCACAGCAGATAATGGCGGGGGGAAAAACCTGGAAAAGGAAATATACAACAATCATAACAAAGAGAAATTGAGAAGAAATTGATTTAAAGATGAAAAGAACACCAATTCATCTACAATGTTTTCAGCATTCATTATCATGACAGACAGAGAGGCTGTAAAACAAACCCTTTTTGCCCTCAACCAGGTGAACAAAACTGAGTTAATCACCAGGAACTACTAACTGTAATGGTAATGAAGAGAGAAACTAGTCTTTATGCTAGCTGTAGCTGATAAGTTAAGGCGGATTTATACTCTCACTGCCTCTGCGTAACCGCAGTAATGGTAAACGATCTGTACTTATATAGCGTTTTTATCCAAAGTGCTTTATAGTATACATCACATTCACCCATTCACAAACACATTCACGCACTGATGGCGGAAGCTGCCATGCAAGGCGCTCAACCACGACCCATCATGAGCAATTAGGGGTTCGGTATCTTGCCCAAGGACACCTCGACATGAACTCGACTTGGCCGAGGATCGAACTGGAAACCCTCAGGCTACAAGACGACCGCTCTACCTTGCTGAGCCATGGCCCCCGCCGTAGGTGCCACGTAGGTGTGCAGAGGCTCGACCCTACCTAAAATATCTACTGAACTGAAGTGAACCATCAAAATAACTCCAACCTGGTGAGTTTGCCTGCTGCCACCTTCAGATTAGGAGGAGAAACTGCAACACGACACCAAAACGACGCATACCCTGTACGCTCGAGTGCGAGAGCAAACTCACCAGCGTCTGCTACTCCCTAACCGACCGCACCCAGACGCCGCACAAGTATAAATCCACCTTTAGGGGTCAAGTCTGGAGAAAAAGTCTTGCAGTGTGTGACCCACCCTGCATTTTCCTGCAGTCTGAACACAATACAACTTAAAAGAACCCAATCACAAAACAAACATTTACATCGTGTGCACAAAACAACCATCTGACCACACTGAGAATCATGCAGTGTGGAGTTGGCTTAAATCAATATTTCTAATGAATTCCACTGTATTCCCAAATAGAAATTAAGTACAAATAACAAACTGTTGAACTGCAAGCAACAAAACAACAAAAACAAAAAACAAACTGCAAATAAATCAATACTTATTAGATTTCTGAATAAATAAAAAAAAAATTTAAAACCATGAAACATGTCTTGATGGTTCATCAGTCTGCTATGCTGTACCAATATGCACCATGGTTTTGCCATTAAAAAGCAAAAACATGGTAAAAATAGATTTGACTATAATGGTAAATGGTGTGTATTTGTTCACACATTTTTAGCCTTATCTTGTTTATTAACTCATCCACATACATCACTTCTTATGTATTTGCATATATATTTGTCTGGACGACAGCTGTAGTACCTTAGCCAAGCTGCAACCATTTTATCTGAGTTGATAAATAATGGTAATAAATCTCATGGTAACACTGTTGTTCTATAAATGAATGAAGTGTTGATAGACAGTTTCACATATTGGTTGCAGACTAATTTAAAGGATCCGCTGTTAACCTGATGCCGTTACACATTAGTATATACTAATGGAGAGGAAGCTCAGCACAACAATAGTGTGTGCTTACATACCACAAGCCCACATAAAGGAATTAACTGGGTCACAAGAGTATTGCTGGTCAGAAAAATGTGTTCTGTAATGGTCCCTTAAAAACGAACCTGCTTCTGTTTCTACCTCCCTTGCCTACTCAGAAGTTTATCAGCACCGGATTGACCTCCACCCCCCACCCTGCCTCCGTATTTTCACACATGGCACTAATGCACAACAAAAGCACCTTGGTCCCAGCTTGAAAGTGATCTGAGAGTTCAGATGTCTTCAGTCTCTAGAGACAATTTGGATTGTTATTTCATGTCTTTGATGTTTATGGCTCTGCATCAAACTTCATGTAACATTTGCTGTGAGATCCATTTCTGGTAATGCAACAATGCTGTAAAGACTGGTGGGGTCTGCAGTACTGAAAAAGGTTCATTAAACATACATGACCTACAGATAAATTACTTGATAGGTTCAGATAAAATCTTTAATCACACACAATGTAATTTATCACTTTGAGTCTCTTCAGTTCTTATTGCTTAAGATGTTGCAATATAAACATTCTCCATGGGGTTGCATTGATTGACAGCTGAGGATAAAGTCCTCCCATGGGGGGTCAGTTAACCTCTGTATGGACACTTACACAGGCAAGCAATTAGCACACTGAATGCAGACCAGACAGCCAATTAGAGCTCCATTGTTAAGACCCCCTGTATGTAAATCAGACCAGGAATTTGTAAAAAAGCACTCAAATGCTGTTTGAGATGACAAGGTATCTGACAGATTTGAAAACAAATGCAAATGTAATTGGGAGGTTGTAAATAGTTGGATAAAATAAGGAATATCTATAATGTGTGTTTAGAATGGATAAATCTAGATTGTGAGTGTGGGAAGAAAGTAAAGGGATAAAGGGAGGGGTGGGAGATTAAGAAAGGAAGAAGCAAGCTGAAGGACAAGAGGGTGTGGGGGTGAAAACAGAGTAGTAGAAGAAGAAAGAGAGACATTGGGAGGAGACCAAATGAAGGCCCACATTAATGTAGTGAAAGAGGCTTCCAGTCATCTTGCATATTAAAACAGCTCCTCTGGATTTATAGGGAATGTGTGTTTGAGTGCGGCCATAAATTAAGGTGCTGACTTTAAGCAGTTCTTTGATCATATAGAAAGCATTTTGTGCATGAGAGAGTAAGCCACATACACTTGTAGTGCATTTTGTACGAGATTATGCTACTATGTTTGATCACTTCCATGGCACAGGACAGTACATGCAACAAGACTTCACAACCATCTCAGCAAACCTCCAAACCCATGCATGTTAAATAGCTTTGTTAGTGCATAGCAGTGACTGCATGGACGGCCGGTGACATCCATCGTGGCATTAGTCCATGGGTTTAGCCCCTCATTATGCCTGCTCATATTCATTAATCTCAACATGTCATACTTCGCTGCTTGTGTTGAGCGGAGGCTTAGCATTCACTGAAAATGTGTAGTAATGGGATTGAGCTCATGATGGTTAATCTAGTCAAATCAATGGTATTTCCCTCTTTCAATTTTCTATCACTATAGTCCTTCCAGTTTATTAGATTGTCACTGCCAAAAGTGTCACTGGATTGATTAAAAAAAACAATATTCTGGGGGATTTGCAACAAAATATAATGTTCAAATTATCAGCACAATGAATTAAAAAGCACACACAAAAAGTAAGAAACATACTTGTTAAGTTGATGAAATAAGATTTCAAATCATCATCATCAACATTAAACTTAGTGTAGAAAACCTGAACTGGTTCACTTAAAATAATATGAATAGCAAGCCCTATTGATCAGTCATTGTGGTTCATTCAAGCTAAAAAAAAAATATATAGACTTAATATTATCACCGTTATCTTGATGTATAAAGTTAGGTTTCTTCAAAACATAAAATATGAGAACTGAAAAGTAGCCCATTACCAAGAATTCCTAGCATAGGTTTGGCTAGCATAACAGTTCTGCTCTTATCTGTTAGCTTCTGGTGCTAATATGCTCTGATTTGTTCCCCAATGATCTTAAAAGTCATTATTGCAGAATTTAGCTACTATTTGGTTTTTACCATTGTACCCTCATTGAAAAGAGTCTTAACTATGGTAAGCCAAAAAAAACCAAACAACAGCAACAAGAAAAAAACAAAACAAAACAACAACGGCAAAATCAAAAAGTATTTCAGACACTAAATTTTACAATCGTTGTGGCACTCAACTTTTGGTCGCCAACTAGTAGAAATTTCAAAAGACAAGACATGATTCAAAATTTTCCTGTTTTCATACATGCGGATGTTTGGGAAATCCTATTCATAATGTTAATTTTAGGTGGCCTGCTTCCTGGATCAAACCCAACAACGTTTGTGTTGACAAGAAACTAACAGAAATATTTCTAAAAGATGTCAATAATTAATTTCAGTGAAAATGAAAGAATCTGATGGTTTTTGTTTGAAGCTACAAAACTTTGAGTCTTTCAAGATACTTTTTCTGGGCAGGATTCCCTCTCTGTGAAATTTTCTGTTTACATTTGGTCTCTCTCTCCCCTGCCTCATGTCTGCCCCAACATCCTTCTTCCGTACCGAGTATTGACTCAGTGTATAGTGTGTTTACTGAGGGAGTAAACAGTAAAATGAATGTGCAGGTCACTGTCAGGGTCACTTTCTCTGCATCTTCTTTCCTCCCACCATCCAACTCCCTCTGGCCTCTTGGCCCTGTCCCTCCCCCCTTGCCCCCTGATTATGTGCTGGTAATGAGAGGTCTAGACATGGTTGATCGGGATTAAGGCCCAGGAAGGCGGGCAGAGTGAGGTCAGGCAGGGATAGGCAGCTTTAGCTTGGACACATACACCCCTCTGGGCTTGGGATGGGCATCAAAAACCCAGCCTGAGGTTTTTGAGGAATGTTTGTGCAGGGAGAGGAGACAGAAGGGATAAATTCATGTAGCCACCATAAAAGTCATACTTTCTGAAAACAGGATTTACCAAAGAAAATAAAGAAATCAAGCTAAAAGTGAAAACATTCAATAACAAATAACATAAAATGTTGAACAATTTCTTCATAAATTTTCATGTTATGTGATCAGAACTGAAGTTTTCGTCATTGCTATTTGTGCTATGTGATCCACAGTGGCAATCTCTTTATATTGTAGAAGCTCACAGGATCGTCCCTGTGAGGAATGTAAGCCAAAAGTCGGAGTACAGAGCTGGGAAAGAAGTTAATTGCCTCGTAAAAAGTAGGTGTACCTGGCAATTAATGTATTTTTTTTTTCTATTTTCAGGGAATGTGTTCAAAACAACTCCATGATGTCGGCATTTTTGTTTTTGTGGTAAATCAGAAATGTTGTATGTTGATAAATGCTTTTGTTAAATGTATTTTGTGGTTTTAGAAAAACAATATCTCAGGTGAAAAGTTGTGGTTTGTGAATTTTTTAAATATAATTTTTTTGTAAAATTATACATTGAAATAAAAAGTTTATATTTGCGAAGATTACGTTTCAGGAATTTTTTTTTTTTTTTTTGTGGAATATCGCTTTGTTGTTTCTATTGTTTAGACTGCAGGGCAAACACAGTTTTCAGCCCCACATAATACAGAAAAGTGAATAACAAGATAATAGTGTACATAAAAGCATTCTATATAAAATAATTAAATGTACAGCAGACTATAACATTCACCTAATTGGCTGTAAGAGCCATATTAAATAAGAACTGATATGTTAGTTTTGGAAAATGTTGAAATATGCCATTATTTAAGTTAAAGTCACACTATGTAACTTTCCAAGCTTAAAACTCTGCATTTTTGACTCATTTGATGATGTTGCAGCCAAGTTTCGCTTTACGCACCACGTCACAAACTAGCATGCGAATATCAACACAGAATGTTGTAGGACTGACTTGTACTGTCTGGAGCTCACAGTACAGGTAAGATGCAAGATGGATGCCGAATTAGCCGATATAAGGGGTGCAAAAATTGTGAAAATTTTCAGTAGTGCATCTTTAAAAGTTAGATCATAATCTTTGCTAGACTGAATAATTAATTTAAATAAAAAAAATTCCCCAAAGGAATTTCTTTTATTTAAAGGAGTCAATAATCATCAGTTCTTGTTCCAGAGAGTGATGACTGCTGGCAGGAAAAACCTTTTGTACTTTTTTGAGTTGTAGTGGACGTGAAGGACCCACTGACTGAACACACTCTTTTGTTTCCTCACTGTGTGAGGGTGTGAAGAATTTTATTATTAGTTATATTATTAGTTGGAAGTCTTTGGCTCTGATGTTGCTGCCCTAAAAGAAAGCTGAATAATAGATTACACTTTCCACAACGAACATTTGGACAATCTGCAGACACTGAAGGATCTTAGCTTCCTGAAGAAGTAGACTTTGGTCTGACTCTGCCTTTAGATGGCTTTGTTGTTGCATTTCCAGTCTAGTCTGTTGTCCAGCTGAACTCCCGGGTGTTCCTCCACCACAACAATTTAGACTTAATCACTCAATTTCTTTTTCAAAATAAAATGATTTTAAAATTAAATTACTGCCTTCTGAAGATTAATTTCCCATCAAGCTCATTGCCTCTATGTAGACAGGTAACAATTATAGTAAAGTAGAATAAAGTCCAAGGATAATTTCATTACTGCAGAAGCAGTCTTAGAGAAGAAAATCAGTCACATTTAACAGAAACATTTCTTTTAACACTTAAGAATCTTAAATACTTAAAAAATAATAATTATAAAAGGCAGCCATCTGTTTTACATTTGCACTATATTTAAAAAATAGCTTTGACACTTTAACCCTTCCTTCTTTATGTTTATTGACTTCTTTTTTTCAGGTACCCACAGATGTGTGTGAGTGTGTTTGAAATACAGCATGCCAGCTGTTGACATAGGTGGCTGTCTGTCCAGCGGGAATCCTGATGCAGAAGAGACAATGCAATTGCCAGCCAGTAAATCCTGTTCTTCAAGGGCCCAGATGGAGCTGATTTATGGTCATTCCTAAACATCCAAGATAGGGCAGTGACCCTGACAAAGGGAATGTCCGGGCCGTGGTGGGATCATTTCGTCAAAATATGTGAACGGACTAAGAAAACAGTTTCTAGCAAAAAGATCATTCTGAACTTCATTACTTTGTTTCTGGCTCCAGAGTGGTGCAGAAAGCACTGCCCTTGTACTGCATGGACATTGTATCCTCTGAGTCAAATTAGAACAAAACACTGAGGTTGCAACCACTGAAATGTTAACACCCTGCCTCAGAGTGGGATCTCTGAGCCACAATAGTTGTAGGGTAAGAAGCCTTGGTTTACAGAAGAAATGCCTGATGTTTCACAGGCATTTCTAACACTGTCACACACAGAAATTACATGCAAAACCACAAGATAAATAAATACATTTACAGCATTCAGAGAACAGAGAATAAGGGTTTCTACCCAATTAAATCCTGAAAGGATTTCCATTTGATGCATTATAGGAAGTGTTGGGGGTTTAGTAACTGTTTGTCAAGCTAATAGTTTCAGTTTGTTCAATGCCCAGTTTATTCAACTTCCTGGCCACACAGTTTTGTATTTCTCTGAAATCCAATACAAAACCTAAACTTTATCAACATAGTTGATGCAAATTCCAAGGAGGGAGATAAATAAATGAACAAATAAAAACAATGTCAGAGTGTTGCACGCCTATCAGAGATTACCATTGGAGTATTCTAATGGGAATAAATAAATTTAAAATAGCTTCAGCAGATTTGCAGTTTTCTGGGAGTTTGTTCCACATTTGAAGCATAAAAGCTGAACACTGCCTCCCTATGAAGAATTGCCATGAAGAATAAAGGCTGTTCTAAGACAAAGGTACTAGCAAGGTGCACCCAATAAAGGGAATGGTGAACGACTAAGACAAGTCAAACTTTTCCCAATAAGAATTAAAAATAAAGACATGCCTTTTAAAATGTACATGTTCTCAAAGAAATAGAAGTAATTACCTGCCTTGGCCTTCATTTGAGATAATAATTGTCTCAAATTAGTCATCAGTTTTTTAATACAGTGATACCACGAGATACGAGTGCATTGACCTACGAATTTTTTGAGATACGAGCTGTGATTTGACAAAATTTTTTGCCTTGAGATACGAACAAATTTTTGAGATACGAGCATCTGAGCCGCCGCCGCCGAAAAAAGACCCACAACAACAACGTGTGCTCCCCCGCCTCAGCTTCCAGCGTCTCCTATTCCTCCTAACTCCTCCACCTGTTTACTCCTCCCTCAACCCCCGCGCGCATCTTCCGTTAGCTCAAGTCGTCTGATCTCCAAGGTTAATAATACACTTTATAGTAAAAACATTTTTTTTTTAACATTCTCTTTAATTACTGTATGATTTTATACAATATTTGTCATTTATAAATACAGGTACTGTACATTTTTTATATTCCAGACACATACACAAAACAACTGGAGTGGAGTTTTGCGAGCTGGAACGGATTATTGGGATTTCAATTAATTTAAATGGGTAAAATTGCTTTGAGATACGAGCAAATTGAGATACAAGCAAGGTCACGAAACGAATTAAACTTGTATCTCGAGGTATTACTGTACTGTCCATCTGAGCTCTATATTAATGGCAGCTTTTTGTTAGGAGAAAAAAATACACGTATATGGAAAGTGGAAAATATGAATATTAACCCAGTCAAAAAGTAATAAAAATAACTGGTAAAGAAAGTCATGTTTAACTTATTGATCATGCCATATTGGCAGAAAAAAAGAGATGTCCTTGTTAAGCTGATGCTGTTTCCTTTTGGAAATATACACAGACCAAACAGTGGTGGCTCAGCGCCACATCAAATTGTGCTTACCTCACTATACAGAATTAGTACAGGGTCAGTGATGAGAACAGTGTTTATTGATGTATCAAACTTCTCCTCCACAGCACATTAGTCCCACCCTGAATATGCAGTGTGAAAATGGCTTAAATCTTGTATATATCATGACTTCACAGCACAATAAAAATGTTACAAGTGCTGGTTTTGTCAAAGCAAAAAATTAGTATTAGTCAGACTATGTCCACACGGTACCAAAGCGGTTCTGGTGTGAAAACTAGGAGAAAGGGTTCAACATCCCCCCAAAACGCTGTAGTACATACTACAATGCTGTGGGGGGCGCTAAAGAGTAACACTCCAAAGCTAGAACAAAACAACGCATGTGCAAATAAAGGCTCACTTCAGGAAGTACATGTTGGAAGAAGAGAAGATGGCTGAGGATTCACTGCGAGGCAAAAGAGAAACATTTGTTTGTACTGATGAAGAAGTCGAGCTTCTTATTCAAATAAAGCTGGACTACAAAGCAAAAACAAAACTTGAGGAAGGGTGGACTAGGAATTTGGTGTATTCGTCACATTGATGTCATATCGTGGTGCAGCTACGTTGTCTTCGCAATAAGGTAGAGGTCTCCAACCTATCCACCTTGTTACCTGGTTTCAGGACCCGTCCCTACAACGCCAGATTGCAGTAAAACCGCAAAAGTATTTTAGCAATCCACCCTTTCATCCCCACTAAACCGGGGATTAGCCTCCATGAAACCAATTACGTTTTGGCACCAAGGTGGATAAGTTGGAGACCTCTACCGTCTGTGGTAGTATGCGGACAGCGTTACCGCACAACTAGAGTATATGACATCAATGTGAACATGCGCCAATTCCCAATCCACACTTTCTCAAGTTTTTTTTGCTGTGTAGTCCAGCGTTACTTGAAGAAGAAGCTCGACTTCTTCATCAGTACAAACAAATGTTTCTCTTTTGCCTCAGTGAATCCTCAGCCATCTTCTCTTCTCTTCTTCCAATGTATACTTTCCGCAACACACAGGGAGTCTTTATCTGCGCATGCATTGTTTTGTTCTAGCTTTGGAGTGTTACTCTTTAGCGCCCCCCACAGCCTTGTAGTATGTACTACAGCGGTTTCGTGGGGATGCTGAAGCATTTCTTCTAGTTTTCGCCACTGTTTTCACACCTGAACCGGCTTTGGTGCCGTGTGGACATAGCCTCAGAGATGATCGGTTTTGTGGAGACTAATCCCTGGTTTCGTGGGGATGAAAGGGTGGATTGCTAAAATACTTTTGCGGTTTTACTGTAATTCGGCGTTGTGGGGACAGCCACTTAATGAAATGATTTTAAATGAGCATTGCACCGCACATATCATGAAAATGTAGAAAACCTTAAAGCATTAGGCATGGACATCTCAACTTTTTTCCATTTTTGTCTTGAATGTGATGTATAATGTACAGCGCTTTGGATAAAAGCACCATATAAATACGAACCATTGACAATTTACCATTTAAATGTGTTGTTGCACAAGTGTTTGAGTCTTAAAACTATAACCATCCACATGACCTTTTAATGATTATTGTCTGAAACTATGTCACTCATTAAACTACATCATGGTAAAAACATTTAGATAACTAAAGGTTTGCTAATCATCCACATATTAAGAATAATTAGCAAGTCCTTTTGCTTAGAAATATTTTGGCTGACGTGTAAATGGATGTGTTGGCTTCAACACACACATCCCTATGACAGGCTGTGATGGACTGAATATGCTGAAAAGCCCACATTCACACCTCATCCCCATTCACAGCTTTTTCTGTTCACAGAAACACACACACACACAGACTGTAGAGTCTGAATCAGTATAGGGACTCTGGGACATAGGGAACGATAACAGAGACATGTTAATGTGTGCTAATGATGCCGTTATCTCCTGACGAGTGCAAATGGAGCGGGAGATTAACACAGATGCAACAGGGAATGAGGTGTGGGTTCACCGGTACATGTGTGTTAGCGAGTGTGTTGGTGTGGGTTGCAATGTCTACTGTAAAAAAGATGGAGCGGAAGGATGGAGCGCATGCATGCAACTCCAGTTCCCCATGAACTCTGACCTCCTCCTCCGCCTGCTGAGCATCCCACAGGAAATGTTGCTGTGGATGAGTGTTTGCATGTGTGTATATTAGCATGTTCTGCTTCCTAAACACAAAGTCATTGCATTTTTCGGTGATTGTGCTCCATCTGAATCTAATTTGGGTAAGACTATATGCGACAAGTAAATTGCAAGCCATCCTTTTCATGTCTCAGGCTCATTTTTGTCCATTTGACTTCACAGTTTGTTGTTTAATTTCCACCACAGCTGTTCTCTGAAAAGTCTGCACAGTTCTAACATTTAGCCCATAGAGCCACATGCTTTCACAAGCTTGCATCATAAACACCCACACAAGTAGGCCTACATATTCACTCCTTCTCAAATGAAATCTCTCACATGACAAAGCAAAGGGTCTTAAAGAAACAGCACTTTTTTATAATAAAATTAGTCTTAGAAAGGTGTATGAAATGGATCTTTGTAAAGAAGCGTGGTACAAGTTTTTAGGAAATTACACTCATGGTTGCCTTGAATACTTCTGATCTGAGCCAATGTCACAAATCAAACTCCCAAATCACTCCAGCAGCCTTTTTTCACTTCATGTTTTAGCCACATCCTAACAGAAGAACCAGGTGCAATCAATAAAAGTTACATTTAAGCTTTTAAAGAAGCATAATTTAAAGTCCTTGGTTGTGTTGCAGAACAACAGGTCCAGAGAGGCAACATTTCTCTCCCAAGTCACACTATTTAGCTGCTCTTGGGGGATCCTGACGCATTCCCAGGCCAGAAGAAATATACGTATATAAATCCCCTGGTGTGCTCTGTGTCTTCCTAGTTGGATGTGCATGTAAACCTCCAAAAGAAGGCAACAAGGAGGCATCCTTATCACATACCCAACCATCTTAACAGATTCCTTTTGATGCAGAGGAGCAGCAGCTCTACTCTAAGATCCCTCTGTAGTCAAAAGCTCAGAACTTTATCAGATCAGAGTGACAGTCTGGAAATGTGTTAAGCAACTGCAACTTGGCACCCTGTTTCAATGTGCTGCTAATTAATCACAGCTTCTCACTCATTTAGCTGCCTAACAAAAGAAAAAGAAAATGGTGTGATTGAGAGCAGTATTCCTATTTTCTTATATAACTATTTCCAGTTGTAAGAAACAATGTGGCCTATATTAATAATCCTGAGGGTTGGGAGTGGAATAAAACATGTAGGCACAATAAACATAGAAGCCCTCTTTTAAAGCAACAGACATAAAAAAGATACCAAAGGACCCCTTTCTAAATCCCCTCCAGCATTTGGGCAAATAGCAGATTCATGTATGATAAAGACTGTTTAACTGCCAACAAGGACGAACCATCTACACCTGTGTAAATGGACATCATTCTCCAGTGTAGAAGGGGCAGTATATGGTATTCAACAAGGGTAACCTAAAAAAACATAACACAAGTAAACACACATAAAGCAAAGTTTGCTCATAACCATACCACCATTATTTGCTCACCAAATAAGTCTGTGTGTAGTTTGATGATTTAGCAATTAAGGTTTTGTTTCAGGAGTCACATTGGCAATAATCGACTAGTTAGAAGTGAAAGAACACAGAAAGAGGGAGCGCAATAAATAAATAAATTAATTAATATATATATA
>JBAMHW010000019.1:6525778-6541779 GCA_037177495.1 Rhadinocentrus ornatus
TCTGTAAAGTCCTCTGAGACAACTTTGTTGTGATATAGGGCTATACAAATAAACTTGATTTGATTTGATTTGATGTTGTTGTATTGTGCTCAAAAAAGGTTTAGGTTCTTTATGGTTTTCCAGAAAACACCACAGATGCTCAATAGGATGGATATTTTGGGAAATCAGAAACCAGAAAAATACTCTTTAGTCTTGTCCTTGAATTATTTTAGAACTGTTTTCACTTTATCTTGAACAACTGACATTTTCCACTGAGAACTGATTCTAAGAAGATGGTTAATGTTATTCACTGAATCTTTCCAAGATTTTAATCTAGTTGCTAATTAGTGTATCTCCCATCTTTCCCTTTTCCCCTTCCTGTGGAATGTCCACTGTGTACATTTTTTGGGCAGAAGTCAACAAACGTCACTAACAAACACATTCATTTTGTTTTTGAGATGCTTAATGCGGCATCCATGGAATTTATCCACAAATGGCTCACACAGGAAATGTTGAACGAAAACGTTAGGAATCCACTTCCGAAGAGTTATTTAATGGATGAAAGAGGATGAAAGCCAGCCATAGAGCTGACTAAGTTGATTGAATTACATTAATAGAAGGCACATGGGTCTTGTTAAATTTCCTTTGCTACATGCAAAGGAGATTTAGGAATTTGCGCATAATTTAAATGCAATAACTTTGCACTTATCTTGCATGTGTGCAAAAGTGTAAATTTAAAGAGGTCAGTGCAAGGGCTTATCTTCCTGTACATGACCCTCTTTACTTGTTTTTGTCACTTTCTGCCAACCTAGCGTTGCAAAGCACAGAAAGCTTCGGTTGTTTTTAATTTCTATTCATTTACTCTTAGAGAACCTGAAGATTGTCAGAACAAAGTTTAGGGATCAGTGACCAGAGGGGATTGGCACTTTCAATAGTGCCGTAGGCTGGATAAACATTCCTAAGATTTCTACAAGATTTCTACAAAGTTGCCATCCCAGCTAAATTTTCTAGGTCATGTGCTGGGAGGAATAAACAAACCTCTCAGCAAAAGCTGTGATGCTGGACCTACCAAATGATGACCTGATTAGTTTAGGTGAGATTGTAACAATCTCTTCCTGTGTGGTTCTGCAGTTGAGTTTGGATTAAAGTAATTAACCTCTGTTAAACAGTTTTCCCCTTTCTACCTGCTTTATCCACCTTCCTTCTTTATTCAATCATATAGCCCCAGATGAATAATGACTTAAAGAATGAGTCCAGGGTGCCTAACTATCTGCCTAACAAGATTTGTTTTCTCATACTCACTTGCAGATATCCAACCTGAAAAATGGCAAGCAAAAGAAGTGCAATCTCAGGGCTGCTTCTTAAAATTGGAAAACTGTACAAAACAGTGTACAGCAAATAGCCTGAAAGCTCACACTAGCACACACACAGACACACACACACACACACACACAAACACGCATGTATGGTGACATCACATTGACATGTTAGTGACATCACTTTGCATGTTGTTGACATCACAACATGTTATTGCATATTGGTGACATCACATTGACATTTTGGTGACATCACATTGAGATGTTGACATAACATTGACATGGTGACATCATATTGCATATTGGTGACATCACATTGACATTTTGGTGACATCACATTGAGATGTTGACATTACATTGACATGGTGCTATCATATTGACATGTTGGTGCCATCACAGTGACGTGCTGGTGACATCACATTGACATTTTGGTGACATCACATTGAGATGTTGACATTACATTGACATGGTGACATCACATTGACGTTTTGGTGACATCACATTGATTTGGTGACATCATATTGACATGCTGGTGACATCACAGTGGCATGTTGGTGACATCACAGTGACATGCTTGTGACATCACATTTACATGCTGGTGACATCACAGTGACGTCCTGGTGACATCACATTGACATTTTGGTGACATCACATTGAGATGTTGACATTACATTGACATGGTGACATCATATTGACATGCTGGTGACATTATATTGACATGGTGACATCATATTGCATATTGGTGACATCACATTGACATTTTAGTGACATCACATTGAGATGTTGACATCATATTGCATATTGGTAACATCACCATAGCAAATAGCCTGAAAGCTCACACTAGCACACACACAGACACACACACACACACACAAACACGCATGTATGGTGACATCACAGTGAGATGTTGGTCACATCACATTGACATGTTGACATTACATTGACATGGTGACATCATATTGACATGTTGGTGCCATCACAATGACATGTTAGTGACATCACAGTGACGTGCTGGTGACATCACATTGACATGGTGGCATCATATTGCATATTGGTGACATCACATTGACATTTTGGTGACATCACAGTGACGTGCTGGTGACATCACATTGAGATGTTGACATTACATTGACATGGTGACATCACATTGACGTTTTGGTGACATCACATTGACATGGTGACATCATATTGATATGCTGGTGACATCATATTGACATGTTGGTGCCATCACAGTGACATGTTAGTGACATCACAGTGACGTGCTGGTGACATCACATTGACATTTTGGTGAGATCACATTGAGATGTTGACATTACATTGACATGGTGACATCACATTGACGTTTTGGTGACATAACATTGATTTGGTGACATCATATTGACATGCTGGTGACATCACAGTGGCATGTTGGTGACATCACAGTGACATGCTGGTGACATCACATTGACATGCTGGTGACATCACAGTGATGTCCTGGTGACATCACGGTTGACATCAAATTGATGTCACTAACATGTCAATGTGATGTCACCAGCATGTCATCGTGATGTCACCAGCATGTCATTTGATTTGCCGTTACTGTTTGGGCTTAATTTGGCTGCATTCAGAATAAGTACCTGCTGAGTTATTATAAAACTAAGATTCTTCTATATGGAGGAATAGGGCCGATTAACAATGGAAGCCCCCTTCAGCAAATGGGAGCTAAAGGAACTATCCACCATCTGTGAGAGGAAAGATGCCTGAGGGGGGTGTGTCTACAGTGTTTTGTTTTTTCTATGAGACTTTGGACATTTGTCTATGTCAGGGCTTATTTCAGTGAATCCTTTGTTGTGAAGACAGTTTGTGCAGGTTAAACATGGAGAAGACAGATGTGCATGGTAACTATTTGCATTTCAGACGATAAAAACGAGCTTTGGGAGATTTGGTGCTGTGCTGAAAGTGTCATATTGCGACTTAGGGTAGCGTTAATGGGCAGTGGTGACTGTGTCACACATACTGAAAAACAGCTTTTAAAGCAATAGTAACATTTCAGCCTTCACAAACATAGCTAAGTGGTAGCTTTATTCAGTATCTGACTATGATTCGGTTTCCCTGCAAACCAATGCCGTGTATAAAAACGGAAAATTTGTTTTTCTTCACTAAAGATATTTGAAAAGAATCTCAATTAAGTTGTCTTTTTTTCCCTGCCCATTGCTTTCACTCAAGAGAAGGCCACGTACACTAAAAAAGGGAAGTTGTATGAAAACAAACAAAAACAGCCTGTCCAGTGGTTTGTGATGCCAAACCAACAGCAACACATCTACTGCTGCAGCACAGCCAGTGGTCTGAATGAGTATGCATGTGTGAGTGTGCATGAAGGAAGGTTAGTGGGAATGACAGACAAGATAGAATTTGACTCTGCTACTCCACATTTTTATGGCAACCACTGGCCACTGTCGCTGGAGCTGACCATTTGAGAAAAATGTCAAGAATTCTCCTGAAATACCAAAAGAAAAGTGTCATCACATCTCACATCAAAAAGGTTTCATCTGATTTTCAGTGACTTCTGTGTAGCAGATAGTTTGCAACACCAGCCCAACTCCTTAAACAATAACACAATTTCTGAGGCTTAATGACCTTTTACATGCAATGTTTGGAATTACACCAAACATACCAGGATCAATACCATTGTTGAGCCTTTACAGTAAATATGAAGCTACAGTGAGCAGCTTAGCTTTGCACAGTCAGCACATCTGCTAATAATTAAATAAATAAATAAAAAACTTCCCTGGCTAAAGTGTGGAATTTGCCACCCAGCACATTTAATTTATTTATTTGTTTATTTTTTAAATGGGGCTTTGTAAAGTACTTATACTTAGTGTTTTACCTGTAGAAGGCAGCAGTTAGCTCTCTAATTTAGTAAAACCATACTATTTACTGCAAAAACTAATGAAAAGCCTGAGTGGTGAAGTGGTATTGGGGTGATGAATAGTATTGCCAAGAAATGAGATGAAAGGTTAAAAATATTAATGCTTTACTTTAAAATGGTGGAACTTAGAAAACCGACAACCCCACCTGGGGTGTTTGGCCCCAGGAAATAGTAGGACGCAGGCTCGCTCCTGTTAAATAGACATAGACGTGGGTGCAAATTAAATGTTTATTTAATACAAAAGAATTTGTCTAAAGTTGGAATCATACGACTATTAAAACTCCATTCCAGCTAAGACTACTGGTTAAAAGCTAAATAGCTAAACAATAAGGCTAGCTGCGGCCACAAGTGGAGGGCAGCCTACAGGGGTAAGTGCTCAGGTGTGCCACCACTCAACTCGTGAACATAACTGTAAACTTAAAACGCGGAGCCCTCGTGTACCCAATTCGCCAAACCATGTACAAAGTGGGGATCCCCAACCACGAGTGCCTAGCCCATCCACTTTATGGCTCCCAGCAGTCTAAAACAAAAGGGAAAAGCAAAAGTTAAAACTACAGCAAAATTAATAAATTCAACTTAAATCAACTTATACAGAAGAAGAAAAGGAAACTTCTACTAAATATAAACTAAAGCATTGTAACTAACAAAACAGAGGAAACAAACAAATCCAAACAACCAACAAAAAAACAAAGCAGCACAAAACAGCAGCAGGTAACCTGCAAGTAAAAAAAACCCCCACAAATTAGTGCGAATCCCAACAGGTTGCTTTTATAAACATTGCCACCCTACTCATCACCCTTAAGGCCATTACACACCGGGACTGCTGCGAATAAACAACACGATATTGCGAATAATTCGGAGGAGAAATTTCAAAGTTTTTGTCTATACACACCAGGTGCGATACGAAATTGCGAAAAATTTTGAAGATATTCGGAAAGTGGGAAAAACAAACGTGGACTCCACATCAGGCCACAACGATATTGTGCTGATGCTGCCAAAAAAAAAAAGAGCGCACTGGGTACATCCTATCCTTGAGAAGAGAGGGGAGCTTGGGGAGTTTATTTGTTTAGTCCAGGAGCTGAAGCTGTACCACGACCGCTTCAGGACCGTCTTTCGGGTCTTCATAAGCTCGTTGGCAATTGTTTGCCACAATTATTGTGATCAATAAGTGTCGCGGTAATTCTTGTCTCGCTTGTCGAACAAACACGAATGTTGTGAGACAAATGTAATACGACGCTCGGCCACAGTGATACAAAGTTTGAAAGAAGCAGCAGCGAGAAGTGACACTTGCATAGCTCGCATCACCGGCTCTGGTGACGCAATCAACGCCGTCTGATTGGTTGATTGTGTCTCTGTCGGATGCGAATATGAAGAAAATTCGACCTCAGTCCGAAAAAATAAATCTTGCAAAATCGTTTAATGGAAATTCGTCACTGATGTGAACATTTCCATTGACTTCTCATTGATTTGATAAAAAATATTGCCGTGTGAATTAGTCGGACGAAATGTTAGGAGTAGGTGTGTAAAGGCCTTTAGAGGCAAAAGCAGACGGCAAGTCAGGGGTTCAAATGGCAGCCACCACCACCAACAGCAATTACAAAAGCAGAGGGAGAAAAGTGGTCAACAGGTGCTTTATATGCTGGTCCTCTAATTAAGGGGAGGAGCCAGTTTCTGAGCTACATGCAGGAAGTCATGTGCTCCCCACTACACCTGGAAAAGCATAAACACATTACATGTGAAATCATGACACGATGTCCCAGACCGGATCATTCTCAGGAGATGATGGGGGATGAAGAACTAGGACACTGAGCTCTAGTCTTCTGTGTTCTTACCTCCAGTGTTGCGCTCCTGATGCATGATGTCTGACGTCAGACAGCCCACCGCGCGGCACTGAAAATGACACATTCTACAATTTGTCTTGTAAACATCTCCACGAACGCTGTCCAGCTAAGGATGAAAGCTTTGTCACTTTTGAGGACGTGGTGGAGTATCGGGGGCAGAGGACATTTTAAAAAGGTGCAGGTGTTGTGAGCAGCGCCGCACTCCGGCTAATACGGGACAGTTGGCAACCCAACAATAACTCACAAGATATTGCGGTTAAGGGGCAAATTACAATGCTACATGAACGCTTAACTAGTCTCAAACTACACAAAGTGCTGCAAACATGCTGCAATTCCATATTTTTGTAAAAAGCATGAGAGGGATGTGTGCATCAATTAGCTTTATTTGCAAAAATCCAAGTATTGTGTTTTCCATCTCCAACTGGTTAAAGAGGTTTTTGCCATTCTTCCATAGAAAAATCGGCTTGAGGTGTCTTCTTCCTGTTAAAAGGATTTTTTTTTCTTCTGCACTGTCGCCCACTGCCACGCGAGCTCAGGATGGGTGATTGAATCAACAGGAATTTGGCAGTATGCTTTACTCTTTTTACAAAGTGCTGCACATTACCATCTTTGGTTATTCTTTGTTACGGCCTTTTCCTTCTTGTCCTTTGACCAATGTGAGACTAGCACAGCGTATACACATGGAAGTAATTTGACTTCAAACTCTTGTCACCTTGTCACCCTTTATTCCTAAAAATCTGACCAAATTGATCAGATCTGATTTAGAGGGGAAGACATGGAGACATTAAGGAGTAGCAGAATAGGACCTTGCTTCTTTTGCCATATAAAGACTTTATATCAAGCAAAGAAACAGACACAGTCCACCTAAAAATCCGCTTCAAGTGGACCAAATACAGGAAGCAGACTACAATTTACGCTTCCTGCTTTTGATTTAGCATAGCATTGTGGGTAAATCGCAGAGCATTGTGGATAAGCACTACCAAAACATACTCATCTGTAGTCAGACTGGACCCCCCCCCCCCAACCCTCAACTGAACCAAGTCCCCAGTCGAGTCTTGTGAACTATCCTTAGTTCTTCTTTACTTTCTCAGCTGCTGTCTAATTTTATTTCCTCAAAATTGTACCTAAACCTACTGGATTTCTATTGTTTGATTTTCTGTTTGTAGTCTTTACAGCCATTTAAATATTATTTATTTTTATTTTATTATTTAATTTTAAGAAATTTATAAACAAGCAACAAGAATTTTCACTTTCAGCCAAAATGCTTTACAGCTGTTGTAAAGAATACCGTCCAGTGGTGAACTTTGTGTATAAATTTAAAGGTGAAGTCTTCTTTTAAACAAATATTCAGTTCACTGAAGCAGTTCAGTGTAGAGTCAGTAACATCTTGACATGTCAAGACAAGCAAGATCCATCCTGATGGAGCGGTCAACAGGGAATTGGACATCTGACTCTGGCTGAGTGAGATGCTTATCTTGTGTAAAGATATGGGATGAGTCAAACATTTGCTGCAATCAGGTGTGAATGATGCTGTTTGTATATCTTTAAGCCAGCTCAGTCAAGTGTGTGACAGTAAAGCAACATCTTGTTTGTGATGGTGATGGAAGCTACAGAGTCAAACATGTTTGTGTTCAAAAGTTGAACAACCAGGGATCAGAACAATCATATGTGCATCCAATGACTTTTTGGAAGGAATTGCCACATTGTGAATATTCGGGGGGGGGGGGGAACAACAGGAACCTTCCTTAGTAATCTGCAAAGACATACACAGCTATTAAACTATGAAAACCATCATGCAAAAATATAAACGCCTTCTATTAACTGGGCAGGATGATGAAGATTTAGCTTCAGACTTTAAGAGAGTCCTGCAACAGGTAGTATGGGGTGATGTGCTCAGTCTGGATTACATGATTACCATCACTCTGCAGTCATGATTGAAATATCACTATAATTTGGCACGTTTGCACTTGTCAGATCAATTAATTATGACAGTGATGGGACATTTTCAGTCTCAGATACAGCAGAACACGTGACTTCTCCAGTGTGTTCAACACCATCAGGTCGGTGACTTCAGCTACCGCTCAGAGACCTGCCACCTTCAGAAGTTTTCTGATGACTCTGCAGTATGTGGATACATCACTGAGGATGATGAGGAGGAATAAATAACTGTGTTGTCAGGTGATGTGAGTAGAAACATTGCAACTCAATGTGGCAAAAACCAAAGAACTGCTTGTGGATGTAAGGAGTTCAAGACAACCCTGTTTCCATCAGTGGAGTGAATGTGGGCACTGTGGAGGACTACAAATACCTACGAGCGTCATTGGCAATAAACTGGAGTGATCAAAAACACTAATGCCATTTCCAGGAGGGGCCAAAATCGTCTCGATTCTCTGTTTTTTTTTAACTTCTATGGGATGATGCTCAGGATATTTTATGAGTCTGTGGTGGTCGGAGTCAGTCTACATGCTGCTGTGTGCTGAGGCAGCAGACTAAAGGTGGCTGACATCAACTTCCTGGGTATTTGAATCCTGCTTGGTAGTACAGACCTCTGCTCTTAAGCTTAGGTCTGTTCTCCGGTTGGTAATAGTTCATCTGCGTTTATGTAGTATAGTTTGCCTTTGTCTTGTGTTCAATTAACATTTATTTCTCTTTCTTTCCTCTTTCTGTTGACTTGTACTCTTACTTTCGCTTCAGGAATTGGACTTTTAACTTTAGGTTTATGTTTATTAAGGGGGACACCTCTAGTCGAAACCAAGGGCCTGGATGAGAAACATTTCTTCAAGTCAGTCATCTCAACCTGTTTTCAAGCTGCACTGCCACCAGGAGGATAATTAACTCGGTCACAAAGAAGACTCGGCCCAGCCATCCCTCCCTGAAATAATGAAAATGAGAGACTGGATTAACGGATTGAATTACTGGAATATTTTTTTTAAAAAAGGGAATGTGTTACCACTACAGACCCTAGCAACACACCAGCTCAAAGAAGGAGATCAGTGCTCATTGGATGAAGCATCAATCTTGCACTTCACAGCATTGCATGAGCATTTACTGGAGTTACACACTCAGTTAACTTCATGAAGAAACCAACAGTGCAGGTTTGAAAGCTTTTGTGCACTAGTAGGGAGCTGAGGATCACCAACATCGCCCACATTATATTTTATCTGTTGCTTTTTCTTACTGAAAAAGCTGAAAATTTATACATTTGAATGGTTCTGCATGCTTCTGCAACTGCTTAATAGGTATAAAATACCCACCATGAGAATGAAAGTTGCACAATATACCAATTTCTATTATGTAGTAAGAAGCTAGAAGGTGATATATTAAATATATTTCATGTGTGCTCGTGTTTTAATATCTAAGCATTTTGTTTAAGTTTGCATGCAATTAAAATGAGCTCTGATTACTCGGCATTGTTTGAGTTAATCTGACATCTGTCAATCAGGGTGATTAGTGAACATGTTTTATACATTTATGTTAGTGAATAATAACATATTTATCTGGGATGTGGCAAACTCAGCTTCAATCAGACTAAGAATAAAAAGTGGGAGAATTAAAGTCAAACTGATGCATGAAAGAATAGTTGGTATTAAAATTGACGTAGCCTTCAGGTCTGAGAAGGAGCATTTGAATCAATATGTTTTCTGACTGACTGAGAATAGTATTCTGCTATTGAGTTATGTTCTCAGTCGCTTGTTTAATATCTCTTGTTGTATAGCATAAAATTAATTGTACTCTCATTTAGAGTAAAATAAAACGTTGCATTTGGTCATTGTTAATTTGCATCACAGTTTTTCATGATGTTTTGTAATCAGAGCTCTTTATTATATACTGCAGTTAGCTTTAGTACACACATATTCCAGCTCTATTTTTATTATTAACTGACCAACACACTGATTTCAAAACCTAAGATCAGATTAAATATTCCACATGAGCCCAAGTCTCTAATAGGAGAGTCAAGCTTTGTGCTTGCTTGTTTTATGCTCACCAGCAAAGAATTCCAAAACATCAATATTTGCAAATGCTAGCTTTATTTTTCATTTCTCACATTCTTCTTCACACAGCAGGTACTAAAGGTGTCCACACTCTCCTAGAGGATAGCAGACATTTAAAAGAAAATGTAATTGAATCCGAGCCGTTGGCAAGTGGGCAGAAATAGTCAATGCAAAAGATTTCTGTAAAGATTTTTCTGTAGGGTAATTGCATTTTATAATTAGTTTATACCTTTACAAAACCACAGTGACTTGTTAATACAGGATTTCAAATCTTTAAATTCCACTGTGAAATGCTACCATTAATATCCGTCTAAATCCATGGTCCTTCTCCGGTAGTGTGTAAAAAGCAAGCAGCTGCCCAAATGTTCTTGTTTCCACTGCATAGCTCGAAGAAGCAATGTGTCAACTTAATGCTTGTATTCAAATCATACATCATATGGGCTCAGTGGAAAGGTATAAATGCAGAGGAGTGGAGTGTTGAGAGCACTCAAAGGGTTTCAATGCCACTACAATAAAACTGGGTCACCGTGAAAAAGAGCACAGCTGTGGAAACCCACTGTCTCCATAGTAACCACAGTGTTGACACAGCCATCGCCTCATCATCTCAGCAAAATCACCATGAAAGTAGCACATTGTATTGTATGCACCAACAGGATACTGTTACCGTCCAGCAGAGTTGCGGATACTTCAGGATTCTGTGAAATAAGCTTGGATGCGTGAAGTACAGTTTGTTTTAAGCATGTAAAATTATTCTTCACAGTTTTCTCAGTTCCCGTGTGTCAATACTTTGTAGACCTTTAGCTGGAAATACAACTGCAGGTTGTTGAGGGAAATGTCTGCACATGTAGAGACTAAATGTTCTCCCCTTTATTTGATAGCTTAGCTCAATCAGAATAAATGGTGAGCATCCATGAACAAAAAATTTTCATGTCTTTCCATTGATTCTCAGTTTGACTGGGTTATTATAACACAAGAACATGGCGTCCATCCATTATCTTTACCACCTTCATTCAATGTAGGGAAGCTGAGTCCTATCCCAGCTACTACCACACCAGAGGCAGGGTACACCCTGGACAGGTGCGGATGTATATGCTTTGATTGCAGCTCAGGTTGTGTTTTTAGCGTCCTCATTCTGCTTCACGCAAAACAACACAAATGGTTAGTGCAGCGCAGATAATTCATTATGCTCTTATCACCTGACAAATTTTTACATCCTATTCAAAGAGGAACCATGGTGGAACGCTCAGTGAATAACCTACACAAGTATTTCACATTAGTTAGGGTGACAGTATGTCCTTTTTTACCCTGACATGTTCTCTTTTTGAGAGCGAAAATATGCATCTGGCTGGAATTTCAAAATCATCCAGGATTTAGTTCTACCTCAGCCTTAAATATATTGACATCGGATTTGTGTTGCGTTTCACTTCCCACATTTGCTTATTACACTCTTACAGCTGGTCTCATGTGTAAAGGAGCAACAGGAGAGAGAGGGAGAGCAGGCAGCAACAGCGCAGAAATGCCTAAGAATCTGTAGAGAAAGTGTGGGTGATTCTCTCTCCTAATTGTCTCGGATGGGCTTTGCACCCGTAGGGGGATGCAAAACCCATCAAACGTTTCCTGGTGAGCAGCTTTAACACCCACATTTACTCCGCTGTTTTAGGTACGTGCTCGCTAACTTGCCAGATCTCATAATATTGTCAAGGTTTGGATTAGTTTAATTTTAGTTCATGTATAAACTATTTTAAATGGGTTTCAGAGGTCCAACAACATTATTTTTAAAATGTATTGCCGCAAATTTAGCCTTGGTCCTTAATTTCAACCATTTCAGAGGTGGCTTAGTGAGCTCTTTTCTCTGTCTGACCTTTAAATGTTTATGAGAGATGCCTGTCCACGTCCACTCCACACCCTTCCCTGGGAGAGGATCAGGCTTTCTCTGGCGCCCACTTTGTGAAAAAAGTGGAGCAAGCAAGTGAGAAAGGTTTTTCTGATTTTTGGGCCTCATAGATAGATATGACCTTCAGAAAGAGAACTTTGCTAAAAATGAGACCTTTAACTTTGTTAAATTTAATATTTTACATTAACTTACCATCTTAATTGAGGTTCACAAAACACCAGAACACCTTAGGCAAGTTTAGTAAAAACATTGCAGATGGATGACTTAATTTTTAGTTAACTAAATTATGTATTTATTTTTTTTACAGTGTATGCTGTACTGTGCTTTTATTGTTCATAATATCTTTCTCTTCTTCTACTTCTGCTACTTTTTCTGTTCAAAGAGAAAGACAGCGTATGTTTAAAGCTTCTGCAAGTTCCATCTACATGATCTGGGTCTATTAGTCTGAGTTAGAGAAGTGGAACGATTTCAGACAGACTTACACAACACTGGGAGTCAGGAAGCAGGGGAGACAGTGATCTTTTAGATTTATTGAAGATATATGTATATATCAGAGTAATTTTGAGCTGACATTTACCTCTGATGATGGGGCTATATAAGTTCATGTCTTCAGACTGAGACACTGTCTGATGCCAGAATTCAGCTAATACAGTACCGGTAAACACATATTGGGCATGATTAATCAGATTGAGAGAACAGCACCATTACCTAACAGACTGTAAAAGAATTGCAGTAAAAGCTAAACTTAAGAGTATTACCTTTGGATTTTAAAAGTAATGAGTCAGATTTGGGCATTGAAGAGGCCAAAATGGGTTCTAGAAAAATTAAGTTGCAATTTAAGTTTTATAGCATCCACAAAGATAGCATGCTCTCAATCATTCTAGGCTGTTTTCTATCTAATCAGTACCACTGTATAGAAGTATAAAGCACGTGTTTGGAACCCATCTGACATTTCCTGAAAAAAACATCCCATAAATACTTACAGAATGGTTTAATCTTCTATTAGAAGACATTCTATGTGTATATGAGCTGCCCTTTAACTGTGATACACATCACTCATGCTACTGGAAAGATTGACTTAAAGCATGTCTATCATTTAATTGATCTCCACCGTAGAAAGATAGCCGTGGATTCCCCTACACACACACACACACACACACACATACAAACATACAGTAAAATAAGCTCACGTCCAATTTCATATGCAGGCATGCATGCTTAGGGATTAAAATCTAATTTTTCCCTTCGTTAGAGGCTGAAGGGTGTGTGACATGGACAAAATTGCCACACAGTCATGTCCACTTCCTGATCTCTGACTAGGCAACAGTGGGGATTGCAATGTGTGTGTGTGTGTGTGTGTGTGTGTGTGTGTGTGTGTGGGTGTGTGTGTGTGGGTGTGTGTGTGTGAGAGAGTTAAATGCAGGCCACTGGCCACAGATGAGGGTGAATCTGACTGGACTTGATTGAAAGTGGCGGTTAATTCCAGGGCTTCCCACCGAGATTAAAAGAGAAAAGGAGGGAACGACAGAGACAGAAGAGTGGGGGGAGGAAGATGGGGGTAAAGGTGAGCGTAGACAAGATGGGACCAAATTAATTTGCAACAGCCTTTCTGACTCTGGCACAGAGAGCAGGATGCTTGGAGAGCAGAGAGGAAGCAGAAAAACTGTTGATTTTCAGCCTATTATAAGAAACATTAATAGACAGTTAGTTTATTTAGTTTAAGTGTTAGTGTTTGTTCTGGTAAATTATTGTACAAAGTCTTTATTTTTATTACAGACTTACAGTAACAGAAGATACAAATTGCCTTTTACCTAACAAGTCCATTCAAAACAGGATTTCTGTGCCTCGCCTTTGTTTGTGAGGTACAGGGAGACAATGGTTGGGCAGACAAATGTGAAAACATGTTTCATTTCACAGGTTGAATTCTTTAAGCTTATTCTCCAGCTCAAACTACATTCTGTGTTCAGGAATATTCCTTGGGTGAACGTTTGTACAATTTTACTGAAGTACTCACAGTACCGGTTATATAGGTTTGACTTACATACTGAGTTTAAGGACACCCTCCAAATTATTTAATTCAAGCGTTCAAAGTAATGTCCATGAGTCCTGACCTCAACTCAATAAACCTTTGGGTTAATTTATAGTGGAAACTGTGAGTCCGGTTTTGCCATTGAACATCACTGCCTGACTTCATAAATGTGCTTCTGGAAGAAAAAAAATACCCATAAATGCACACCTAAAACCTTGTAGAAGGTCTTCCCAGAAAGGTAGAAGCTATTATAGCTGTAAAATGGGAGCTAAATTAAACCCCACAGATTACGAATGGGATGTCCCAAACATCCCAATACTTCTGGCAATACATTGTAAAAGCTCTCGAGGATGCAAGTTTAACCAGTTTTTATTCGGAACACTGTTTAATGTACCGGATGAGTAGCTAACAGCTCTGTACATATTTTAAACATGTACCTACCTGCTCTGGGATTTTGAACCTTCACAGATTTGTTCAATTGCAGAGCACAGAAGGGCTCCCCGTTTTATTTACATTATTACGCAAAACAGACCACCCTTAAGCAACCCCCTATTTCTGCATAGATTGTCAAGAAAACAGAAAATATATGCAGCAATTTAAATAGACAACATAAAGAAACATACAATATATGTGGTAAGAACACAGTTTGTACAATTTCCATTGCGCTTGAAATCTGATATTTAGTATGAACTCCTTTCTTTTTTGACAAAATCTCAACTATTCTAGACAAGTTTCTTGTCATTTCTTTCAGTAGTAGGAATGGCTTCTTGACAGCCACCCATTTCTGACGAGGCTCCGATGAACAGTTGATGAGTTGAAGGTCCAGGTAGATCTTTCAGGTCCTGTGTCAGGTCTTTGCTGGATATTTTTCCCATTAAGGACATTTAAAGGCTGTTCACCTGCTTTATTCTTCTTCCTTGTCTTCTCCTTTTGTTCTCCATTTGTCCATTTTCCTCCAAGTTTGTAAAAAGATCCTGCACACAACCCTGAGATAGAGTCCTGGTGCCAGGACACAGTAACAGGTCGGGAAATTGATCGTTGTGGGTGGGCCCCATTTATCAAGAAAAGTTAAAATTTATAAGAGCCCAAATTCTAGATTAATTATTAAATATTTGACCCATATCGATGCAGATTAGGAATGAAATACTATTAGAGAATTTTCCTCTACTATTACAAAAAGAAAAAAAAAGAAACTTTTGCTGACACTTGGCATAAAATTGGATCCAGTTGATATCAGCTGTGACCAGAAAATGGAACATTTCATTCATGAATAGCAAAATTGGGTCTAGTAATCTCAATAAATAGACTTTTTAATTAAATGACAGACTGTCTGAGGCCAAGATCAGTTAATAACCTAAACAGTGAGATTATGAGAGATTTGTTCAGCACCATGGATCATATTTTACACTAAACAACACAGATGCTCAGAACAGATGTTTTCATCAGGCTCTTACCACTCAACAAACATCCAGTCAAAGAGGAACCGGGGAAGAACGCTTAGTACCTAACCCGTGCAGGTAGTGTAAAGGTTCTTGTTAAAAACAAAAAGGCAACTAGAGCCCAACCAATCCTGTTTTATATTCAGCAACTCTGTAAAACATCAAGAAAACATCTGCAGCACACAAAAACCTGACATACAAAAATACTGCCAGTAAAAAGGTAATTCTGACGTACAACACTTAGTAAGTTTAATCCAGTTTCAGGTAGCATATCCAGAGGCAGAGGACGAGGACGGACACCCACCTGTGATTGCTAGCTTGCTAGGTCTTTGGACACAACTGGAATCATCCAAGCTGCTGGAAGTGGTTGATTTTTTATGTGTGTTGCCTGAAACATGTTCCTTCCTTTATGTCATTATTTACTATGTCTGTTTTTAAAAGGTATCAGTCTACTACAACTTCATTAAAGCTTGCCAATGACCGCGCCAAACATCACAATAATTAATGTGCCCTTTGAGTAATTGCATGATTTGATGATTATATACACGCATGGGTTTGGGGGGGGGGAAGGAGGGGAGGAGGGGGGGGGGGGGGGGGGGGGGG
>JBAMHW010000019.1:6558310-6568925 GCA_037177495.1 Rhadinocentrus ornatus
TTTATTTCCATTTTTTGGTTTTAAAATAAAGAAAAACATAAAACCTTAATAAAATGAGGATAGACAGACTTTCTTCTTAGGGATGTAGATATTTGTGGAAAATGATGCAAAGTAAACAAAAAAATAAAAACAGTCCATACTTTCCAATCTAATGACAAGAAAAATAGATTAAAAAAAATAGCTTAGCCCCGTATTTAGAGGTTGGAGTTAGAGTTGGAAGGAACAGAGAGACACTTGCGGCTACAGAGTCGAAGGTTGGAGACCCTGATTTAGTGTTTGTAAACCGGAATTTGCTGGATTTTCTTTGTATAGCTGTGGCCTTCTTTTAAATAAAAAAATCGCGATTAATCGCAATGTCATGCGATCAATCACGATTAATTACTTTGATAGTTGCCATCGACTAATATATATATATATATATATATTATTTTTTTTTGCAAAAATAAAAACTTAAGAATAATGAACAAACAATATAAAACAAACTAAAACAGTTGGATTCTTAAACATTTGTAAACACAATATGTATTTGCAACTTATATGTTGGATGCAAAAGCAAAGCCCTTTTATTTGTAAACAAAATTTGTGCTTATAAACAAAATTGCAACTTTCATCTTTTCAAACAAGTTTTCAATTTGCAAACAAAATTTTTGCAAATGAACATTCAAATTATTAAATAAATAAAAAATTGGATTCAACAGTAAAAATTTTAATCACACATTTTACAGACCCTTTGATGGCCTACGTAATCAGTGATGTCACTACTGTATCCGGAGGCAAAAGCAGAGGAAAGCACATAAAAAACACTGTAGAAACGAGCTCTCTAAGGTGTTATTACGACTTAAATATGTCATCTTGTTGTGTGTTTGGGTGCCAGAATCGGAGGAACAACATTCCTGGAGGTAAATTAAACTTTTTTAGGATACCTGCTCAGAAAAAAACGGAGACAATTATAGCTAAATGCAATAAGATGAAAAGACAGGACAGAGGCAATAATCAACTTGCAGCGCACACTTTATATCAGGTAAGATGTTAAGTGATTGTTATCGAGTCCAATATAACAAAATTATACATTATAAAGGAAAATGTTGGATATATAACGATGCCTTTATCAGCACATTAGCAGGCGCATAAATGCTAAACTTTAGACTGCAGCACACAAAGATCGGGACGTAAATGATGTATTTTATTATTTGAATGACGTAGTTGTAAGCCTCCAGTGATTTATATGCTTTGAGTTTCTTTTTGCTGTACACACATGGTGTCTCGATTAGGTACATATAGATGTCTGACCACTCCACCGTCGCCAGCCCTAAAAGATCTTCATGCCACTCCCGTAAGGTGTATGGATCAGCCAGCCTGCTTCCATCTAATTTTCTAAAACCGCTGTCACAGTCCTGTAAAGTGAGTGACTGAAAGACATTCAATATGGCACAAAATTATTTCTGTCGTTATAAAAGAATTTCCCTGGTATTTTGTAGCAATAATTTGGTCACCTTTCAGGAAGCATATCACATCATTACCCCAGAGCAGCACTTGGAATTGTTACACTGTGTTTCATTTGTACTTGGAAGTCAGATTTCCAAAAATCCAGAAAAACCTCACTCAAAATCTGACAGAGTGCCGAAACTCAGTGACAGATGGTTAATTAACACTTTTGTCAGCTTGTAACATACTAAATCAGTCACACATTCACATGACACTATCCAACCTTAATCAGTGAGCACATTGTTTTAGATTATGCATCTGCAAAATAAAGAGCTATGAGCACTTTTGTTATTAACTTGTACTGCTAGTAATAACTAACCTGGTCATTGAGCAAATCCCACTGGATTTCTCACTTGCAGCTTGAATACGTCAGTTTGGGTGGATTGGATATCACTCGCAGCTCCAAATTTTGTCTTAAAAGCTAAATGGAATGAGACATTAGTGCCTTAAAGATAAATATAAACATGTGACACTCCAACATGTTTGTATAACAAGTGGTTTTAAACCTCCACAATTTGGTCAATAAAAATATTCATGCACGCAACCATCCATCTGTTGGTTATACCCACTTTCACCCTGTGCAGGGCTGCAGAGGGCTGAAGCCAACTATAGCTGGCACTGTGTGAGAGGCAGGGTATGCCCCGGACAGGTCACCAGTCCATCCCAGGACCAACACAGACAGGACCTTCTTGTTGTGGTGTCATAGTGTTAACTACTGCACTACTGTACCCTGCTCATGGTTAATGATTAGTGAGCAGCATTTGTTGGAACAAACAAGGCGCGACTGTGTCATACAGTTCTCACTGAAATGTTTATCTTTTTTAGCCACACATTACTGAGGCAGGTTGGTCAAAACATCCCTGGACTTATTGGTGCATAGGGTGAGGGGTGATTAATCATACTGAAATGAAGGCAAATGTGCATTTAATTGTTAACAGCTTTCTTATTGGGATATTCTTCCAAAATTGATGTCTCACTTGCAATTAAACCTTCCTGTTTGTACAAGTTAAAAGAGATTGCGTAATATTATTCATTAAAATCACACATGGTTCACTTTGGTTCAGAAATGTCTCATATATAGAAGCATTTCCCCTTCTTCGACAGCATTCCAGTCAACAATACATGAGCATCAAAAAGAAGTTTCTTAACTGGAAAACAGCTATGTGCAAAAAGAGACACATAGGGTGTGTATTTCGTGCTTATGCTAAATTGTACAAGCTTGTTGCGATAAACTTGCTGCATCCAACCATTCACAGACACATACAGTACAAATCCAAAAACACACAAATACCAACACATGCAACGGCCCCCCTGCTAGGCATCTAAATAAAAATCCACCGACCACACCGGATGTGCATCACCGGTTGTCATGGCCACAGAGGAATATTCTTCAGAGTTGCCAAGGCAACAGCTTGGGGAACTCTTCGCCAGCCTGTAACATATCTTGGGAATAAAGAGTGGATGAACGATGATGCGTATATATATATATATATATATATATATATATATGTGTGTGTGTGTGTGTGTGTGTGTGTGTGTGTGTTTATTCTTGTGCGCGTATGTGTGTGTCTGCTTGAAGGTTGTGAGTGACAGTAATAAGTGGATGAGTTGAAGTGATTTGTGATGGGTAATGAATGGATGAATAGCACGACTTTGAAGGAAAAAGAATTACAGTGTTAAGAATTCATGTCAACTTTATGCTTGTTTTCCAAAAAAGGAAGCACGCAAACACAAATCCGTTTCCAGATCTAATCTTTGAAGTTCATGGAAATGTGTGTATATGTGTGTGATGAGAAAGTCATTGAAAGTCTATATCAGTGTGTTTATGTACATTGGGGTGATACACACATCAAACTGGCAGCCTCTCAAAGTGACGTTGTTTGGGGAATGGGACTAGTTGCCATGACGATGCAATCAGCTTTCATTCAGAGCACTCGTGTCTGCTGCTGTCAACATTCATTTCTACCTGTGTAATAAAACATTTGTATTATCTACGTAAATACATTCCATAGTAAAATATCCAAACCTCTTCTTTCCACTGCTGATGTCGTTTCTCCTCTCATTTCATTGCTCTCCGTCCTCATCCATTTTTTTTATCCTTCTCTGTTTCTCTCCATCTTTCTCTTCCTCCTGCCCTATATTCATACACTAATCCAGTCCAGTTGGACTTCTTGTCTGATTCGAGTAATCTTGTCAAGACAGATGGCTCACACAGACATTCACACAGACACACAAACTCTCCAAACACATCCACTGCACATTCGCTCATTCAGTGACCCAGATCAGCTGCAAACTCACGTTTTTCACCATCAGACTTCATCTCCCTCCCAGTACACAAACAAACAGCTGTCATCCTTCTGGACGACTCAGTCTTCTGACCTGTTCAAGATGGACTGATAGTGATCAACAGGTCAGAAGAGCATTAGACCAACCAGCATAAGAGGTTTCTTCCTTGTGTCTTGGGAAAGAGATCCCAGTTTATCAAAAGCCAGAGATTTCTCATGATGTGTTTGGCATGTAAATGATAAAACCTCAAACAAACTGTGAACTAAAAATTTCAGAAAAAAATGTAGGTTTTGTCACAGATTATACAGCCTACTATGTAAAATGTAGTTGATGACTGAAGTATGAAATTATTTTATACTATCAAATATCTAATATATAGTATAGTATATATAATGCGCCACTAGGTGGCAGATATTGTAGGTCCCTAAGTCATTTCTTTTAACATAAAGTTGCTGATTCAGGGTCCTGAATGGACACCACATATTCAAGTAAATTAAAGAATCAGTTTTTATAGGTGGACGTGCATATGCTTAATAAAATATTTTGGATGTAACTTATTGATCTCTCCTCAAATGCATCCATGTGTTTGTTTATTTGTTATGAAATTAGAAGCAAAAGGCAAAGAAAACTTCTTATTCCCACGGTTCCTGTTAATCTCTACATGAAGTTTTCAAAAATGTACAAAAACAGTTTAATTCAGCCCCTAGCTGCAGAACATGCTGTAATTGGAGGGTTTCTCAAAAACCCTTTGATAATCCAAAACGCTTTTTTAGAACTGTACTGCCACCTTAACATTTATAGTATTTACATAGATTGTTCAATGTTAGGAGCAGGTAAACAAGCGGAACCGTAAGTTTGTTTTAAGCTAGTTGTTAGTTGTGTCTTCTGTTTGGTTTTGCTAACTTAAATTTGAATGGATTTTTGTAACCCAAAAATAAAAAATTGCAAAAAAGACACTAAACCGTCAACTGAAGATGGAGATGTGATTTTAGGATAGGCAAAAGATCTCGCTAATGGATGAGGGACAATTAGCCTTGTGGCTACACTGTCCAGACAGAACCAATCAATCTGTGGATGATTAGTTTATCCACACATTCCTAATGAGCTAATCCATCCGACATGCACAGGAAAGGATCACATGTACAACCAGTAAAAATTATCTTAGCACATGACTGGAAGGGTGTTAAACGTATCATTGATTACCATTGCATCTTAGTACAGTTGCAAATTTTACTAACCCCAAAAAATCTGAGTGAGTTTGCTGAACTTCACTGTTTTCTTGTCTCAGTTAATGCATACTCAGATGTAATTCTGATACAATTCTCAATGGAATTGTTGCACAATAACAGTGAAAATGAAAGAGCTGTGTAAGGTTTTGGGTGTGTGAGGAGTCAGTGAAAACCAAATGGGGCATCCCTCTCTGATATCCACTCTTTTACTCCTCTCCCTCCTCTGTCTCTGTCTAATTCTTAGAACGAAGGAAATGAAAGAGCACCATCATAGCAACAAAGATAATGTAGGTGTCAGAGGATGGCTTTACTGTGAACTCTAAGGCATCAGGGAGCCTGTACCTGAGCAATAAAATGAGCAGGTCAGAGGAGTGAGGGGAATGCAGGTTTTGAGATAACAAGCTTTTTTTCTCATTATCTTGAGATAAGAAGGAACATTTTGATTACTGGATAATTTATATCGTTATCTCGAGAAAACAAACTTTGTTAAAGCAGTGGCAAATAAAGTTTTAAGAACTGATTTAAAAGAACTAAAGTTTGGAGCAAACGTTAGATTTTCTGGTAGTTCTTGATATTTATTCCTGTCCTAGATGCTTAGCTCATGTGGTGTCTGTTCAAATGTACTCCTTGGAGACAAGAGTATGATTAACAGATCTTTACTGAACCCAAGGACATCAACAAAAGGGTCTTACTAAGATAGGTAACGGAGTAGTCGATTGGAGGTACGGGAACCATAAAGCCAGGAATGGAGAGGGCGTGAGTCCATCAGGTGCGTAGGTAAGGTCCGACAAGGAGTGAATGTGGTGCTGGGGTATGTAAGGACTGGTGAGTGAATGGGAGACAGGTGTGATTGGTTAGGGATCCGGGGAGTGATTTGCTGGAGTGAAAGTGGCAGGGTGAGATGAAAAGGGACAGTTGTTGATGATCAGCGGAGTGATTACTGGGGACTGGCTGGGCAGAATGTGATGGGAACTGGTGCAGGTGTGACAGAACCCCACCCTGCAGGACCGGATTCCAGACGGCCAAAGAGGACGACCAGGAGGCCAAAACGACAAACACAGGGCCAGGAGGTCGGCCCAGATGACGTGCAGGCTGGACCTCTAGCGGACAGCCAGAGTGCTGCACGATTTGGACATCAGGCGGACATGCTGGCAGGGACTCTGGCAGACGGCCAGAGTGCTGCACGGACTGGACCCAGAGCACAGGTGGATGCATGCTGACAGGAGCACTGACTAGAGCTCTCGTGGTGAGCTGTGGGAATAAGAAGTTTTCTCTGCCTTTTGCTTCCAATTTCCTAACAAATATACGAACACATGGATGCAGGACCGGGGCGCAGGCGTGGAAGGCTGCGAAGCTGGGCAAGACCGTGGTGCTGGCATCGGACACTGAAGACCCGGGCAGGACTGGGGAGCAGACGTGGGAGGCTGCTGAGCCGGGCAGGACCGCCGTGGGGAGTGAATGTGGTGCTGGGGTGTATAAGGACTGGTGAGTAAATGGGGGACAGGTGTGACTGGTTAGGGATCCGGGGAGTGATTGGCTGGAGTGAAAGTGGCAGGTGATGATAGGTGTTGATGATCAGAGGAGTGATTACTGGGGACCTTCCGCACATTTGCAGTGCAGTGGTTGGAACAAGACGGCACTCCTCTCCCACTTTTGTATGATCCTGGATCCTGAGCTCCACCTGGAGAGCCCTGGCAGTACACAACTCCTTCACATTCCCTCTACCTCTCAACAATTTCAGGATGTATTCTGTTCTCGCCGCCTAGCTCAGCTACTGCCTCACTGTCCCTGGGACTGCGCAATTGACCTTATTCCTGGGGGTTAATTACCAGTGAGCCGGATTTACCCCCTCTCCATCCTGGAACAGCAAGCCATGAAAGAGAATGTGGCCGAGGCCTTAGCACAGGGGTATATTGGAGTGCTTGCAATCTTGTACGCATCAAGAAAGGGGATGAGTGGAAAACGGCATTTATCACCCCTACCGGGCACTACGAGTACCTCGGAATGCCATACGGGTTGACCAATACACCCTCAGTCTTCCAAGGTTTTATAAATGACATCTTTTTTGACATAATTCACCAGTTCCTTCTTGTGCATATTGATGACCTCCATATCTTCTTCCCAGATCTCCCAACACACATCTGCCACGCAACCCAGGTGATGAAACAGAGTGTAAGCTGTTCCTGAAGGCGGAAAAGTGTTCTTTCCATCAAACAACAGTGAAGTTCTTGGGTTACGTGGTGGGACCTGAAGGGGTAAAAATGGACCAAGGCAAGATCCAGGCAGTTATAGACTGGCCCAAACCTCATAATATCAAAGCCCTCCAAAGATTTCTAGGATTCGCAAACTTCTATAGGCGGTTTATTCAGAACTATAGCATTCTAGCGGAACCACTGACATCGTTACCCCGTAATAAACCTCGAACCCTCACTTGGACACCTGAGGCTGACAAGGCTTTCCATCTTCTCCAGCATGCCTTCACCACTGCATCTGTCTTATGGCACCTGAATACAGATCTTCCCTTCTGTGTAGATGTGGATGCCTCCACTACGGGGGTGGGGGCAGTCTTGTCGCAGCCGTCTGGCCAACAACCTCACCTCCATCCTTGCACATTTTACTCTATAAGAAACTAAGCCCTGCAGAACAAAATTTCAACGTAGGTAATCAAAAACTGTTAGCCATAAAACTTGCCTTGGAGGAATGGAGGCATTGGTTGTAGGATGTGCAACATCCAGATCACAAAAACCTGGATTATCTCCGTGAGGCCCATCGCCTAAATCCTTGATAGGCCACATAGGCGCTCTTTTTCACACGATTTAACTTCTCCATTTAATATCTTCCAGGCTCCAAGATCCGTTGTGCAGATGCCCTGTCCAGGGTGCACAAAACCTTTCAAGAACCTGAAACCATTCTACCAGCAAGTGTAGTGGTAGGAGCCATCCAGTGAAGTCTGGATGAAAGACTGCAAGAGGCCCTGAATGATCATCCGCCACCTCCAGAAACTCCTCCAACCGCACCTACATTCCTGCCGATTTCCGTATACCTCTAATAGAAACCATGGTGGGGGCCTTTCATCAGCAGCATTCCAGTGGACCCCGACCCTGTCCACGTGGTAGGACCCGTCTTCGCTCCAGAGTGGCTCCTGGAGGAGGGGTACTGTAACACCTGCAACAGGCTCTGCCACAGACAGTCCTAATCATTCTCTGCATTCCCGCTCTCGGTCTCCTGAGTACTGATCATCTACAGCTGTGAGCACTTGATCAAACCCACCATATATGCACCAGCTCAACATTCACTCTTTGTCGGACCTCGTTCTAGCACGGACGGACTCCTCTTCTTCTCCCTTCCTGGTCTAGACTCACCTGTTTTCATAGGATCTCCAGTCCCTTGAGCAACTCTCATAAGATCATTGTCATCAAGGTGTTATCCATCAAAATAATTAAGCAATCTAACATGTCTGTGTGAGGTCCTATCTAACACCTTAAGCATTGTTACTGACCTGAAAAAAGAAAATCACTTATGGGTGTTTCTACTAAGTCTAAGGTTATAGGTAGATCATGGCATATTTAGCCTGTTGAAGTCAGTCACTGCACTCTTTCCTGGCAATCCTTGCTGGAGTTTCACAGTTGTCACGCTGATCACAGCAGGTTACAAAGCAGTTAATAAATAAGTACACTTCAGTCGAACTAACCCAAATATGCTAATGTCCTTTCTATGGATTGTGGGTGTTTTTAACATAATGACTGCTCACATTTACATTCTTTCTTGAAATGATTGATGCTCTCTGTCCTCTGCTTTCCTGAAAAGTGGGTGCAGTTCTGCTTCATTCACAAAATAATCTGATATTACACATTTCTGCAGAATGTTTTTTTAATCTGTCTTCATTTCCGTAAGTGCTGTAAAGTAATCTAAGATTTAAGTTGAATTTTTCAGATTAAATGCTTCCTCATCCTCATCAGCACTCTTACGTTCAACAATTACACCTCTTCAAAGCTGAATGTGAAGATTTGTCCAAGTTAAAATGTTGTGTTTACAAAAAGTAAAAACTATTCCTGCTGCACAATTTAAAGTTTACAAATTCTCCTAACAGTCCTGGGAATTAAACATGAAATGGGTGGAAAAGAATGCAGGGAATACTTAACTATCAGACAACTTCAAAACTGAAAACACTACCCTGGAGTTTCTGGATAATCTCCAAAGCATTTCCTTGAATAGGACTGTTTTATTCTCCCATGGAAATTTATTTAGCTCCTGGTTTTTGATGACGAAATCCAGGAGTTTAAGGAAAGGACCTTTTAAAAGATTGTAGTTCCTGCAAAGGTTCCTGGTTTCTGCGTAAACTAAAATAGAAAAACATTTAGTCATTTTCAGCAGAAACTCTAAAAATCTACGTTAGGACCTACTGGGGGAGAGATTAAATAATAATTGTTGTAAAACTATATGTAACCCCACTACTGAAATTTGGTAGGTGGAAACAGGGCTTTATTTCCAGTTTCACATCTTATTTTATAACAAAATGTTGTGATGCAAACTGTCACAAGGCTTCCTCTGCCTTGCTAAACCATCGACAGTGAAGGATATTCAACAGTTTATCCACTACTAAAAAAAACACATTATAAAGCCCATTATAAAATTAGATTTGTGTGTTTGAATTAATAATCTTGTCCTTTTATGTGTTTTAATAAGATGATACATTAAACCCTCCTAATCAACAGAATTTCTGTTCCATTTTTCTGTTTACTGAACATAACTACAGGATTTGGAACAAAATAAGAGCTCAAAGACAAGGACAAAAATAGTCCAATATTTTTTTGCTGCAGACATTGTAAAAGGTTGTAGCAGGAAAGCTATAGCTGTTCCTTTTTTTTCTTACATTATTATCACTTGACAATGAAGAAGATGCTTATTTTTCTACGTCTTCTCTACTTCTACCATCATATTGATGATTGATCTGGTGCTTAAAATCACATTTGAAAGCATCATTTCAGCACAGGTCATCTTTCTGGATGAAGATGTATAAAAACCACATGGAGAAGATGAAGGAGAGCACCTGTTTCTGTTGATGAAGGGCTATTGAAGTTAATTGGGCTAACCTTTATGTCGCCTGTATTACTAGTGACAGTGTCAAGATCATCTTCAGATATAATCAGTTAAAGATGCCACTGGTTGGAACTCAGACTGTAACCAACTGTGATGATTAGCAGCATTTTTATTTCCTATTGTCCCTGTTTTACGCATTGTAACCATGAAGTCAAATTTACAACACTGTCCTTAGTTTTTATCAGCATCCATCAAAGCTCAGAAGAGCTTCAGCAATATTTAAATTAAAACAAAGGAAACTTTTTTTATGTCAGTTCTGGTGAACAACATTATCCCCCATCTAGGGCCAACCTATTTTGCATTTTGAATAAGAAAGAACCATTTGCTGTTATCAGCATAGTTTTAGCTATTGTATTTGAGTGAAAAGACATTAACATACCACTGCAGTGTAAACCATAAGGAAAAGTCCAAAATGGCATTTTTTTATATCTCCTTTTTTCTGATAATGGTTATGATGATGCTCTCAAGTGTTTGTTTTACATGACAAGCAGCAAGAGCAAGAGATGAACACTGTT
>JBAMHW010000019.1:6597465-6609281 GCA_037177495.1 Rhadinocentrus ornatus
AGTAAATAAATAACAGTAAATAAATAAATAAAGGAATCAGACTATCAAGAGGAGCCTTATACCCATAAGCCTCCCCTCGGCAAAACAAATTTGTTCGGCACAATTCAGCAACCAGACCATCATTCTGCTGCTATGATGCTGGACAGGACAGGTTAAAAGAAAAGAAAAAAAGAGTTATGTTTTTGTTTCTTTTCACATCCAACTGAGATAACATCACTGTAGCTGTACAGTTTGCCAACAGTGTACAGCTGTTAGCAAAGTTGGCAGTTTTGCTTAAACCTTGCTTAAGGAACAAAACCCTGTTTCTCACTTATTACCAAAATGTTTGTGGTCTTGTGTCTTTCATGTCTTTTTATATTTACTACATAAGTATATATTTTTCACAGGTCCATACTTTCTTTATGCTTTTACATCAATTCACGACTCTACTTGCTTGTTAGCTTTGCTACACTGTTAGCATTGGTGATGCTAACAATGTTTCCACTGAGAGTGGTTATATGTTAAGCCAAAGGTAAGTTTATACCAGAGCTTGTCCTAAGTCATTACCATCCCACCTACTACTTCCATATTGTACATAAATAAACATTAAAAATATGAAACCACAATCTATTTAATGACAACATTAGCAACACTCAGCAGCAGCTGTGGAAGAAGTTAAGTTGATCTGTTGGTAAACATAACTGCTGACAAGGTGAAAGCTGTTTATTCAAAAAATTTTTTAAATATTCAAGTTAAATTAATTTACAGAAGACTACCAGCTTCAGAAAATCCCTATACTAAGTGTGGAAGCATATAACACGGTTAGCTTGTCCCTGTTGTGATGTCTGCCTACTTACCTGCAGTAATATACAGAGGAGGTGAATTACTTGTCACATGAACCTTAAAATTAAATGCATAGCCAAGGAGAAAAGGACCAAATACTCATGAATGAGAGATCTGATTGTGTCAGCATCTCTTTGGTATTTTCTGTCTTTTTTTTGTTTTTTTTTCTTATTTAGGTTGGTAGCATGTGTGGGTGTGATAAACGTGCAAGGGCATATGTGACACTGCAGAAGTGCCTCTATGCCAAGTTGAACAGGTTCAGTTTGGCATCGGAGAGACTTGAGTAAGGTAATGAGCTGAAACTCATTTTATTACCTCTAAATCACATTCTTGACATTTCTTCCTTTTCCTGGGTTAGGGTTAGTAACATTCCACATCTCTCTCTCTCTCTCTTCTCTATTATTCATATTTTTTATCAGTCATCTTTTTCTGTCAAATTTCTACTGTAATTTCTCACCCCATTTCACTTGTGATCCTCCTTCATCTTCATTTGCAAGACTCGACCATAAATAATATTTGTTTCAACCCACCCACCCACACACACACACAAAAAGACAATGTAATTAAACTGCTCCAGGGGCACTGTGGAGGTTAGCTGTAAGAGAAAGCAAAGTAAAAGTGAGCGATAACGCCACCTCACAGCGGCTGCAGACTTCTTTATTCCCCTGCAGCTTCAGATGGATTAAAGTTCAGACCTGTTATCACTTCAGACCTGTTTTGTACGCCATAAAGCACCCTTCAGTTCTACACGCATGACACTTTTTAGGGTAAAATCTCTCTCACACATGGTACGTATAAACTTTAATATTAAGATACTGCCGTAAAACATAATTTCAAACAATTTGAGGTAATTCACCTTTACCAAAGTCAACTCTCAAAATGCACTGCTGGCAAGCCAAGAGTCCAACAGGATGATTTTACTATTCTACTATACAGAACTTGTTTCAAACCAATGACAGTTTTGGTCTAATGTTAAAGAAAATCACAGGTCATTTTATTAGGTACACTTTTCTAGCACTTTGCTTTCAAAACTGCCTTAATGTTTCATGGCATAGATTCAACAAGGTGTTGGAAACATTCCTCAGAGATTTTTCTCCATATTGACATGACAACATCACACAGTTGCTGCAGATTAGTCGGCTGCATTTATGATGAGAATCTCCTGTTCCACCATGTCCTAAAGATACTTTACTGGATTGAAAACTGGTGGTTGTGGAGACCTTGGAGCACAGTGAACTCATTGTCATGTTTAAGAAAGCAGTTGGAGATGACTTGAGCTTTGTTACATGGTGCATTATCATGCTGGAAGTAGCCATCAGAAGATGCTACACTGTGGTCATACAGGGATGGACATGGTCAGCAACAATACTCAGGCAGACCATTACACCCCCATCAATTGTCTGAACTGTTGATACAAGACAGGATGGATCCATGCTTTCATGTATACACAAAATTTCTTAATTTTAACCTTCTTTTGTATTGTCTTGGAGATCAGCCTGCTACTGTTTCTTTGTTTTTGTTTGTTTTTAGAATATTTCTCATAACTTCTAGAACTAACTGCAGTGCTGCCTCTGGTGAAGTTTAAGTTGTTAGTTTTTAATTAATTGTGGGCCACTGCTAGGGATTTGGCCCTCCATTTATTTGTGATTACCTTCTTTTTAGTATCACTTTGGGGTTTGTATGTGCGTGTTTGAGTGTGGGAAGCATGTAGTGTTTTTTCTATTGGTGTTTAGTTACAATAGGGGTCGCTATCTTTTCAACTTTTTTGTCCCTTTCTTTCAGAGTATCCAGGGACAGCACCAGGTTTAGTTAATTATTTTTAGGATATAAAAAAAATTTCTTTCTAATACACTTATATTGGATGCTATCCATCTGCTTGTATTAGAGTTAGTTAGACTAGCTCGTGCCACACCAGCAAAAGAAGATGCCATGATGTATACAGACCACCACCGCACTGCCTCTGCTTATCTCTTTCTGAAAATGCACATTATCACAATCTTGTCCACCGTTGCCTTGTTTGCTGTTGTCTGATGTTGGAAGATGGAGGTGAGCTCTGCACTGCCCTCTAGTGGCTATATTGCATAACAACCATGCTAATGTGAAGGATGCACAGGAGTAAACGGGCAGCATACTACACACTTACTTCACTCTTGATTACCATGAATGATTGATGTTTTGCAGCGTTTCACACAGAATATAAATCTTCCTCACCAATCTCTATAACTCTTAATATCACCATCAAATCAGCATGCAAAAATATTAACCTCTAAAATATAAATATTTCTGCATCACGTCCCATGAAAATAAGTCCTGAGAACAACAACAGATGAGATTTCAAGTTTTTTGTTTTTTTGGGGGGGTTTTTAACTGCGGAAACCTGCCACCCCTGAGGGAGACTTTACTCATCTGAACCTAAGTCAAGTGATAAAAGTGTCAGCTGCAGAGCAAAGAGATATGATTATTGTCGTCTAAAATCGTTCTTGTAACCTTCAAAGATAGTGAAGAGCAAAGTGGAGGAGAGGAAGAGAGTCAAACCTTGGTCTTCCCTCATTGAAATGAAAGAGACATTAAGTGGCTTCTGTTAGGAATCTTAATCATTTATTGATCTGTGTAATCTACAGACGACTCGTGTCCCTGGATCCCTGGACACATGTGAGCAACAAAAATCCTCCTGCAACAATGGAGGACAAGCAGTGGCCCATTTTTTATTCTTTACAAGGTTCACATGTACTCTGCAACCCCTATTTCTTCTTTAATAACCTGTTGCCTAATGTTTCACTTCTGTCTCCTTCAATATGTGGACAATATAAAGTCCACATTTCTAATTTAGACAAGCCATGATACATTTATTTAATTAACTGGATGTACGTTCCAAGGGTGCTTTGAGTCAAATTTGACCCTTTGTCATTGGATATCATCATTCAGGATTTATTCCCTCTTCAGAAAAGGTTCATCTCTTTGTTTGAACTATAGACCAAATAGTTTGTGTTTAAATCAAGAAGATGCTCAAAAATTCCCTTTGTAGTGAACATACATTGTGCTGAATGCACAATACACCATTTGATGTTGTATCATTAGCATAGTCTGAAATATCTTACAGACCTTTGGGAGAGAGGGTATGTGAGAACAGAAGAAAAAGTCTGGAGATAACTGTGCAGCAAAAAAATAAATAAATAAATAAATAAAACAAAGGGTTGTTAATGCACAAGAAATATTTTGTGTTATTAGTATGCATTTTTGTCATTTTGTGTCACATTTAACGGTGTATATAGACAGGATGGCACCTTGCCCTGTGATTTTACGCTAATGCAAGACAAAGAAAATTACCCTGACGAGATCAGTAGGTATTTGCAGGCACCACTGGTAGATTATTTAGAATTACTTTCTATGGTGAAAGTAGCCATTTTATAAAGTGAGTGTCTGATATTATTAGTAAAATGTGTTTAAAAGTTATAGTTTTTAATAGAGGAAAGTCTTTTGTGACTCTTTAACATATTGAATAGTTCTGTCTTCAGTCAGTATGTGATGGAGTAAACAGAACAATAATTTCCCTGAAACATGGTGCAGTTGAATGAGTATAAGAAATATTGAGCTAACTTTCCAAGCCAAATTCTTGTTAACATCTATAAAGATGGAAATTAAAACCTAACTAGCAAAGGTGGTGGATTTGTGAGGCTTGTGAATTCAGGATTATTGAGGACTTTATTTTTCTAGACTTCAGCATCCTTGTGGCCAAAATAAAAAAAAGTTTGGACCACTCAGCTTCCTATAATCCTAGCTACAGGCGGGTTTTAGGTTTAAAAACTGTCAACAACAATGGTAATTACTCATTGGCTGGCAGTGTTGGGCAGATCGATCCAAATATGAATAATAATGATGCCCACGTTGGTTTTGATATTGATCAGTCTGATTGTGACAACATGAATACTTTAGTTTTGGTTCTCCTCTACGCAGTTTGTGCTGCTGCATTTCATCAAAGAAGCAATCTGGCTGTCTGTCACAGTCTCACTTTGTTCCTCCTCTCCCTTTTGTGTTTTCATGTTGTATCATCACGTGACCCAGCTGGTCAGGTAAACGAGCAAGCAAACAGGCACCGGGCACACCACCTACCTGAAAGTAGTGTGGACCAGAATGTCAGATATAATGACTGGTGGTTAATTGTGTGATAAATCAAATGAGACATCCTGCAGCCGTCCTCTAAATCAGGGCTATTTAATTCAGTCCTACGAGGGCCGCAGTCTTGCCTGCTCCAACACCTGTTAACGCGTCATTGTGCAGAACTTCATTGGCTGTTGGATCCATTTAATTTAAGTCAGGTGTGTTGGAGCAGGGACACATTGAAAACCTGCAGGACTGCAGCGCTGAATTGAGTAGCTCTGCTTAGAATGTCAGGTGTGGTGGATTCGGTTCACCACTGTAACAAGGCACTTAAATACTCAAAATCAGCCTTTCTTACAGAGATGAAGCTAAATTTGGATTTTTAATAAAGCATGAGCAATAACTTTGTTCTTTATGACACGTTGATTTTGACAGCCCCCTTACAAAATGCTGGTTTTGAATGATACTAGCACTTTATTTACTTGGTAACTGATCAATACTCTTGTAATAATGCACACCACTACTGGCTGGTTATGTGTGTTTCTGCCTGGTTTATCTGAGTGGTTGAAGTTTGCTTGTGACAAACAGATGCTTCATCCTTTCACCTGCTATATAGTTTTTAAATTACTTGCTCTTTCCCAGATTAATTCTATGGACTTAGATGGTTTTGTAAAAGCAACCTGGGGTACTTCAGATTAATACAGAGCTTCTTATCAGGAAATATCCCAAACTAGCAAAGGTTGTGCTCGGTGCATGACAGGAAGGCCCGGCAGCCAGCGATTTAAACTGCCCAGAACTTCAATGTATTAAACATCAGTACTGAAGATACAGCCTGTTCATCCTGCTGCTGTCGAGGAAGTGATGTGGAAGCATCAGCTGCTGTGTGAACTTAGAAGCACTTTCTTTCCTCCGGCTGTGAGGCTGCTGGATTCATCCCCTTCACACCATCGCGACAAAATTTGTTAATATTTTGCTTCCAAGAAGTCAGTTTAGTGTAAAGTTGTCTTCAGTTCTATAGGATTTCTGAAAGTCATTTAAAGCTTTTCTTGATAAATTGGTTGTTTTTTACATGCTTGTCCTCCATGTAAAGGGTTAATGTGTGTGGGACTCTGTATTACTACTTTTCCAAGTGTAAACTTGGTTGTCTTGTGTTGATCATATTTTTATCAGAAATTTTACTTTTGTGTTTCCGTGTCAGACCGTGAGATTTCTCCCAACTATTCTCTTACATATATGCATATATTTTGGTTGTGTTCACCCACAATGCCCTGCGTTAAACCTGCAATAGCCTTTGTGTTGTAATTTGCTTCCAATTTGGTTCACATGAAGCGACTCAAGAGCGTTTGTAGGTGGACCAGAATTCAGTTCTGTGAACTGCATCACTTTGGTTGCACATTCACACCTCCCAAATGAACCAGACTCTCATAAAGCCACTAAGCAGAAGTTAATTATCACGCCACAAGTTGAATATCTTGTTTTCTTACATGGGTAGTTGTGGCTACAATGTCAGATTTTCTTTTTCAAAATAGCTGCATGTATTTATTTCTTCCTGCTTTAATGGTTTGCTTCTCCCATCCTCCAGCCAGACAGCAGTGACCCTAGGGCGTTTCAGCACACCTATATTCTATGATCATCATCATCTTCAGTATTTAAAGACCGGTGTCAATGTTAGATGGCTGCCAACTGCTCATGCTCAGTTGAAGGGCTGACTGCCTAGGACCGCTGCCTTCCTTAGCTTTTACATTCATTCATTTAGCTGACGCTTTTATCCAAAGCGACTTACAATGGTTAGGCAGTAGCGTTAAGGGTCTTGCCTGAGGACCCAACTGGAAGGTGTTAATGTGCATCCCCTGGGGGATTTGAACCCTGGTCTCCCACATGGGAGACTGATGCTCTTTTGTGGTTCCCCTGTTGTGTGATCAAAAAAGAACCGTTTTGATCCTCTTCAAGGTCTTGTCAGGCGTTCTTTTTGGGTCATTTAGGGTCTCAGTTCAATCAAAAACATGGCATACAATTTAGTAACATGTGGTGGTAAAATCTTCTCCCAAAGTAATCAGCGGGCATAATAAAATGGATTTTCTTCTCCATTGTCACCAGACAGACTTCCTGGTGAGAAAGAAAGAAAAGAAAAAATTTAGATTTTTTTATTATTTTTATTAATGAGTTAGGGGTTGTTTTGGGATTACTCTAGATCAAATATTAATGAGTCATGATGCAGCTTTATTGCGATCAGTTAATTGACTGACATTTTTTTGTCTTTTTAATAACAGCTTGGTACATACTGCTGCAGGTGTTTGGGTGTGTGTGTTTGAGGGAGAGAGAGAAAGACAGAGAGTCAGTCAGAAACCGTGGCGGCACGTTGCACTCTGCAGCACTTGCGCACTCCTGTTACGCTGCGCTCACCTCTCCACGTAGTAACATCCCCTCCACGCCGTCGCTCTGTCACCAGCAGCCGCACTGGCAAGTCTGCCGGTGGTCGGAAGAGCTTTGCTCTGGCTCCACCAGCACGGTATCGAGCAGCCGACCCCCCACAAACCTCCCCTACACTCTCCCCGCTCTCATCTCAACGCCTCCTTCACCACCTCCTCTTTCTCCTCCTCTGGATGTTGTTGCGCTTCTGTCGCTGCAGCCTTTAAGTTCGAGAGAGCCTCGTCTCGGGCACAACAAGTCCATTTCTCAGCGTCCCAAACGGGATACCCGTTTCTTCGCGATGACATAAATGGGCCGCACAGGATGTAAAGCCTCGCTAGAAGAAGCAGGAGGATGGCTAAACCAGGCTCGTCTGCGGCGGTACTGCTGCTCCTGCTGGGCTTCCTCTACGCGTCCTCCGTTTGTGCCGGTGAGTTGTACCACAGGTTGATGAGCAATCATCGCAGGTAAACAACGGAGAGGGAGGCGGTAAACCGGTTAATCAAACATATGCTGTTATTTACCTGTTTTGACCACAGCTGGGTGGTGTCAAGCATACAGAGGATTTCAGGGGAGCACATCCCTTTAGAAAAAAATGAAGAAAAAGACATGACACATGGATGTGTTGTGTGTGTTTGTGCTTTAATCTCTATAAACACTTGCTGGTAATCAATAAGCTTTTTAATGACAAAAAAATGGCTAATACTGCATCAATACTGGACTTGAGCTGAGGGAGCAATTAACATTTAATGTTTTTTTGACACATGTACACACACACACACAATCAAGTAATTACTTTTGTATTTTAAATAAATGAACAGATGCACATTGCGTGCTAAATTTAAAAAAAAATAACTCCATCATACTCTGGATAAACTGAAGCACTCACCAGCCCATGAGGATGAGACTTGGTTTCAGATGTAAGATCTCTGTTACATTGTTCCCTGATGATAAGCTGAGAGATGATAGATAGTCCTTTGAAAAGCCCAACTCTTGTTGATAAGATCAGATGGGCTTTATTTCAGCCAGCAGAGATTTTCTTGTTTGGATTTCTTGGGGCTGGAGAGGAGAATAGTTTGAAGATGGGATTCTGTAATTCTGCAGCTATCTTTTGGCTTGTTTGACAGAAAAAGACTTAAAAATGGATGGGAATCTGTGTGTGTGTGCGTGTGTGTGTGTGGAGGGGTGTATGTAAAAGCAATGTATCATACAGTAGTTGAGCAAACACTGCATATGGAGCCTTTAGAAGTCAATAATGTTCTTTTCACCATCAAAATAAAGAAAATAGAAATAGATCTCTAGCAGTTCAATTCTTATTTTCTATTTTATACACATTATTTTCCAAAGAGGTGTAGCCTGAATATGTAAGATGCACAATGAGGTCTGTAAATCATGCTTAAATCTCAGAAAATATCAACCATTTTGGTTGATTTTTGGGTTGAAAATGGGTAGATTAACTCTCTGATTATCTACAAACTCTTTTATCAACTTTTTAGCTTCCATTTACACATCGAATAAACACACATTTTGCTCATGTTTTGAGTTTAAAGCATAACAATGTAGGCTGAAATTAAGAAATTTTTTAAACTTGCCTGTCATTGGCAGATGAAATGTAGACCTGTACAGGTGAAATGCTACTTAAAATTTAAATCTGAAACATGGAATACACTGAAATGACATCTATGTGTTGATCACATTTCATCAAGCCTCACATGTCAGAGAAACACCACTGCACGATTATGGGAAATTATTCTCTGTTTTACATTATTATAACATAATTATTTACGTTTTTATTAATGTACTGCCTCCCAGAAGCATGTTTTTGGCAGCATACAAAGTTTTTATCTGGAACATTGAATGTGTTGAAATCTTTGTGAAGATTGAATTTTATTCAGCAGTAAAATATGTTTTTGGTAAAATATCTCCTTGGTAACAACATCAGCGTTTTAACTCACAACAAGCAAAGCGTTTGTTTGTTTATTACACGTAGATGTCTTAACTGCATTATCTGTGCCACAAATGTGATCAAAAAAGGTCATAAATGTCTAGTTATCAAACAAAACTCAATATTAAAATGCAGCTTTATGCTCCTGATTTTTAGCAGGATTTACAGCTTTCAGTAGAGCATAATAGATATTTTCAACTGTTTTTGAGATATATGAAGTAGTCAGGACTAAACTGCTTAGGCTAGTAACAGTCTTAAAAAAAATGTCATCTTCCTAATAGCAATAGTGAAGTAGAAATGAATAAAAAAAAATAGCATATAATAAAATATAAGAATATATAGAGTTAAAATAGATTTTAAAGTAGCACTACATAATTCAAAAGAAAGCCAAGAGGAATCAAAGGTGGGAAAAAGAGAGAAAGGGTCAGTGTTCTGTCCCCTGCGTGCATAGTTCTCCACGCCGTGACAGACAGCTAAACAAGTGTACTGGGCACTCCAGAGCTGAATGATGACTAAAACATTAAAAGTGCTTTTCCACTCTCTTGTGAAACTAAAAACAAACACAAGTAAATATTCAATGCACAATTAACTACAAACATTTTCTCTTGCTTATTCAGATTTTGCATGTGAAAGCAAATCCTACCACATACCAAATAAGGACAAAATACACACCATTATCTATTCCCAACTTGAAACATGGCAGATTTACTTACAAACTAAACTTCTCTGAGGCTCAACACAGGCAGATTGCAAACGATTTAGCAGAGGCCCAACTGAAGCCTCCTGCTATGCCAGGTTCAAAATGGCACAAAAGACTAACATGTGACCCAAACTGAGCAGTAGGGAAACAGCAAAAACTGAAATGAGCTGTCTGCTTTTCCACACAGTCACTGAGTGGTGCTAAAACATTGTTCATACACGAAACATGTAACATCAGAGTCAGAAAAAGACATCAAAAAGTCCAACATCGGGTTGACTTTTACTGGCTGGAGAGATCTCAGAGAGGAGGCAGGATGCAATATGGAAGCTGAATTGCCTTTGGGGGGCACATCAGTGAGAAAATTTGACCCAATTCAGTAGTGAGACTTTAAAAATATCATTAAAAATATTTACATAGTACAGTGCAAATTAAACAGTGAAAGATATACACTATATGTTATTGCGCTATTGTTTTAAGTCAAAGTAAGTATTATAGCATTATATACAATATACAATATAATGTAGCTCTATTTTAGATTTAGGCAAATTAGATCAGACATCTATGGACCATTTATAAGTGTTTTAGACAACCCAGTGTCACAACAAAAGAAAAAAAAAGTTTGTAGAATATAACCTTGATCTATTGATTTATGTTTGCAGACCCTATTTTACATGCCAGTACAAACTAAATTAACTTCCCATAGTGTCACAACATTTAGCCAAATAGTTATAAAACCACTGTTCATATTTAACTAGCTATAAGTAGTAAAATGCATTTGGAGGGACTAAAGAATGCTGCTACACATAGGAAACCAAATCAGAAGAGCAAAACCTTTATTATCTAGTGCAACTCAAACCTAAATGTATGCCGCATCATTTCTGCATCAGACACTTGCTTCTCATGGTCTGTGCTGCGTTCAAAAGCAGTCCAGTTTGAAACACAGTGTGCAGTAGAAGGGATAAAGTGTAAATACAATATTTTTTTCACCTAGAAAGTTGTTTTAGACGGTAAGAATTTGCTCTTCTCATTATCCTGTTCTGAGTAGCATTTAGTGTTAGCCTGCTAGGTAGGAAAGCACAAGATTTTTCTTTGTGATTTTGGGGCCCATTTACACCAGCCTTTTTCATTTGAATCCTAGTCTGTTTGCTCGAAATGTCAGTTTTGTTGGGGTATTATGAATACGCAAACAAATTCAGATTTAAAGAAGCAGACTCAGTCCACTTATAAAGGTGTCGGTCTAAGTTGACCAAATACAGGAAGCAGACTACAAAACAAAGTGCATTGTGTGCTCAGCAAACAGCATTGTGGGTAAACACAACCGATACATAAGTGAGTGTGGGACGATTGGTGCCTCTGGAAGGGTAGAAATGGTTTGCAGTAATACGTGGAAGAATTTGAAAAAGTATTGATAGAAAAATCAACCCAAGACCAGTAAGATCTGATGCAGCTCCATTTTTAGCTGTTAAGTACTAGAAACCGAGGTTATTCTGCATTATCCACGAATGAACAAGTTTTTTCCTTCAGTAATTGTTGGTGCAACGCCTCCGCTGGTGGAGAGTGGAACATTTTATTTAAAAGGTCAGATTCATTTGAGTAGTGCTACGTGAACACAATCTTGGTCCAGAAAAATACTGCACCACCCCAACTGAACCAGGTCCTCAATCGGACCAAGTCTTTTGGACCATACTGGTGTGTTAAATAAACATCTTTAATATAGTTATTTAAAAAATAATTGGTAATGGTAAACTATTTAAAACTTTAAAAACCCATCGGACGGACCAAAGGATGACGACACATGGAAACGGAAATACGACGATGACTATGGAGTGCATATGTGGTAAG
>JBAMHW010000019.1:6609381-6625930 GCA_037177495.1 Rhadinocentrus ornatus
AGACCCAAAACCCCCTGTGATCCCAGGTTACATCACTGATGATGTGTCCAGGGGCACCATAAGGTGTATCTAACAAAACTGTGTAGTTTCATGGCTAAATGGCTAGCATTAAAACTGACACAAATGTGGTGAATACACAAACCATACCTGTAAAAATGCTTTTGTTTTAAAAAAAAACCCCCAAAAATAACAACTAGATTACACACTAAAAAATGTTTGCAGTAAACCAGACTGCTTAAAATGTATTTAAAAAAAAAAAAAAAAGAAAAGAAATGCCTAGTGGATATATAATATGTGTTCTTATAGTAATATTCACCCAAAAGTAAGGAAAACTTTAGGGTAAAAAGACAAAAAAAGTTTTTTGTTTTTCCCCGTTTGACAGTGATTCTGTTAGCATTGAACAGACAGAAAAAAGTGCATTTTTCTTTTAATACCATTATTTGACTCTGAACAAGTCTGTAAGTTCAATATTTGCAGGGCCGACAATGTAATTTCCCAAAAAAGTGACAGACAGCAGTTTCTGCTGGTAAGCTGGCAAGCTCACACAGAAAGTCAGATCACTGCAGTGTCATCAGATAGTAAACGCATGCACATATTTCTGAAGAAATAACTTTCAAAGGATTTAAAGTAGGTTATCCATGCCGGACATCTGGGGCCAAGACTTACTGTTTTAGATAAATTTTAGCTGCTAATTGCTCCTTTTGGCTAATTAGCTTGGAGCTAATTGATGAGAGATGTTAGCTTAGCCATTCATTTGGCAAACTCTAAAGCACTTCTTAAGAGTACTGTAGAATTAGTTGTACATGTCATATTGTTTAAAAGAAGTCAGGGTAGGACTGGAAGAAATGTGGGGGATTTACCATGAAAGCATTATATAAATTTTTAACGGAGAATAGGTTGCATTAGGGGAGTAAACTTGATGAATTGGTATGTGCTTGTCCGTCTGGAGTATTTATAGTACTTATAAATGGGTATTTCAATGCCTGTCTAGTGTGTTTGTGTGTGTTCAGGCACAATGTCAAGGTCTGACTCTGACATTACTTTGTAAAGTCAGACTCATGGGAAATACAACTCTGACTGATCGTAGAAGACCCTGAGTTGGTCTCAGCTCACACACAAGCTTTACTCTTTGCATGTCTCACACACAAACAAAAAAGCACACACACTCTGCTCTGCTGTCCCTCCGCGGTTAAGAAATTAAGCATGTTAAGCAGGACGGTGATTTGATCCATCATAGTTAATCTCCAGATCAACAGTGCGTTACATTCTGTGATGTGACTTTTTATTTATTTGTTTATTTACAGCACAAATGTTAAGATGAGGTGGCGGCAGCAGAAATATAACCTCCGGAGTCACACTTTAATGAGATGTGTGTAGGAGAAAGGGAAGAAGGTAAAGAAGAAAAATATGAGCGAAACAGAAGGAAAAGATGTCCTCAAGGGAAAACTCAAAGAGACTTGTGTGTGGTTAATTAGCCTTGGTATTATTGAAAGAAGAATTAATTTGTGGGAGCTGAAGAGAAGATTCCAGGGACACTGGGCTGTGAGAGCATGAGAACATAGAGCTCAAAGAGAAAGAGAGAGAGTGATGTTGAAGGAGGAATTGTGTTCAGCCGTCCATTTTACATCTGTTGTATCTATTACATGTTGTAAGACTAGAATATTAATCATCTTTTTTAATTTGTTTCCTTTGGCTGTACATGTGTGTGTGCGTCAGACACTCTGCTGTCAGCTCCGCTCAATGTGACCATTAGAGAGCTTGAGGTCAACTCCGCTGTGGTGACCTGGGAAATTTTGGAGGGAGATCCTGTCATCGGATTCGCCATCACCCAACAGGTACCTCTGGGCAAGCTGCATGTTAAAAAGTCACTGAAATATTTACATTATCATAATTATCATCATTAATATTATTGTTAAATTTAAATCATTATTAAATGTAAAAGGAATGTTCCTTAAAGGTCTTTAAGTTTGATTTATTATTTTTCTTTTGATGCCGACATAACAAAATAACATAGCAAGAAAGTAGAGTAACCAAGGAGTCCCATTCCAACTAAATCACTTGTGTACTGGAAACGATAAAAAATAAATAAATACTATATAATAACTCTGGATTTCTCTCAGAAAAAGCAGATAGAAAATGTTGCAGGACCTCTTTCTGGGCTTGGGACATTTGTTTCTGTAAACTACATCACCAAAATGGTTTTGAACATTTCCTTTGAACCATTATAGAGAATTTTAAAACACAGGGACAAAAACAAACAAAAAAAAAACAAAAACAGCTAGCTAGTTGACTTCCAGCTGTCCTTTAGCAGAATAGTTATTGTTCTTTAAAAAAAAGCTTCAGGCCCATCTTTTAACTGAGCTTTGAAATGAATTTTTAATTATTATTTGTTTGATTCAGTGTTGTTTTTGGCAGACATCTCAGTTTTAGTCTTAGTCTTGTGGATGAAAATGCTTTTTAGTTTTAGTCACATTTTAGTCATTTATAAGTTTGATAGTTTTAGTCCAGTTTTAGTGGACGAAAACTCAAAAAGGTTTTAGTCTAGTTTTAATCAAATAAAAAAAAAGTATTCGTGTTTTATAATAAAAATTTATTTAGGTCAATAATACGTATTAAAAAGTGGAATCAAGGCTGACAGGTTATAACAAGTATTGTAATCCATAAAACAAGTTAAGCTTAATGCTTTTGCATAATAATCAGAACCTTAACCAGACTGATGGCTTTCCCATCAACAGGGATGCAATGCTGCCGTGCCATACTTCATTACTGTTGGACAGAAACCTTTTATTTCTATATTTCAGCTTTTTTTCATGAACTGATGCCCTACTTCATCATACAAACATGTCACACAAGAAAAAAGCAGATCTACAAGTTGAACACATAGAAACACATTGTTAGCTTGTTGTTTGGTTATTTTTATCAATAATTACAAAATTGAAAGTACTAGTTTTAGACTTAGAAAATTTCCCAACCAACAGCAGATACTTTCTGATCTACTTCGGGTTCTGCATTGCACAGACAAAGTGCTAACTGTGGGATCAATTACTCTAAAAGAGCAAAGAGCAACAACATCCTGACTTTGGTAACTGTGGCTTTATTTCTGAGAATTTTCAGAAGTGCGATATTACACCCTGAACATACACACGCCCAAAATATGAGCAATGGATGAGGAACACATCTGCTTAACTTGACCTCGTCTGCCAGTAAAAATTGATGGATGATAGTTTAAATAGGTCCATATATCGGTTCGTCTCTTCCAACCACCAAACCGCTTCGTCGACGCTGCCGCCATGAGTCATCTATGAATGAATAAACTGTTTGTCTGTGTGCGCGCTGCACGTCTGGTGGTGGGCGTGGCCAAGGTCCATTGCTGACTGGCAGATTGCACTCACAATAGGCAGAAATGTCATACATTTTTAGTGTCGGACAGTCAGCCCTTGAACATTTTTGTCTAGTAAATGGTAATGGTAAATGTACTTTACTTATATATCGCTTTTCCAGTCAGTTTGACCCCTCAATTGTGTGATGGTGTGGGGGGTACATGCGCTTTGTTTGTGTGACCGTGTGAAAGAAAGACTAGCATCAAGTCTGTGCTTTTAAATTGCTATGTTATACACTTCGGTGTGTGGAGGCTTGTTTTATGCATTCATGAATTTTTTTTTTATTATTTAAAGCACTTTGTGTTGCTTTTTGCATGAAAAACGCTTTATAAATATAATTTAAATTCAACATAGCGCGGACATAATCCTTTATGGAGAGTGATGATATTAAGGGATCTTTATGATTAATTAATCATACTATTTGATACTGGGATTAATTGGGAAATTAAGTAATCATGGCTTTTAAACTGTACATTGTGTTCACATGAAGTTTTAATGGTTTGAGAAATGTCTTTAATTTTAAGGTAAATAAAAGTGCCCCTAAGGAACCTTAAATGAGCCAACTGGCCTAAGCAAGCAGGGTAATAATGTACATTTCTAGTGTTGTATACATGGCCAGAGAACCACTCTCTTTTTGTTCCCCAAAAAAATCCCAGGAGGCTTTATTTAAGCTTTTTCCCAACCGTTAACCAAGACAGAAAGTGTATGCATCAACACTAATTGAGCCCTAACAAGGAAAGTTGTACATCTCACCATAAATCTGCACATTTTATCCTGGAATTTTTTTGCTAACAAGGAGGAACAAAGTATTGTCCAGAGGCTGCAAACTGAAGCTGCAAGTTTATGATTTTAAGATGATATATCAGAGTATCTTCTTCCGCTGCTTCTCTGTTCTTTGTCCTGCTGTAGAAGAAGGATGTGCACATGCTGAGGTTCATCCAGGAAGTGAACACTACCACACGCTCCTGTGCACTGTGGGATCTGGATGAGGACACTGAGTACATCATCCACGTTCAGACCATAAGCCTGGGAGGAAGCAGCCCCCCCAGTCAGCCTGTGCTCTTCAGAACGCCAAAGGAGTCTGAAAAGATGGCATCCAAGAGTCCTGGTGAGTTTTAATCAATGAATTTTTTTTTTTTTTAAGCATTTATTTGGATTTTTAACATAAACTGATCAGACAATTGTTTGTTTTTTTCTTTATTTTGTTTTATACTAAAAGAAAAAGATATTGTTGCTCACATATTTCACTGTGATCAGCATTTCTCTTGGTTCTTTGTACAATTCTGTTATGCATATAAAGCTTCTTTTGTGTATTCCTTAAACATTTCAAAAGCATTCGAAGCCATACATATATGTATGAGGTGTATTTATTTATGTTTGAACAGCATATATCATAAACACTCATGTAAGGAGAGAATTAAAATATAACGCATGCAAGAGCACACAAACCTAAGAATGAAATCACACAGAAATAGAAGCATCAATGTGGTGAAACAGTTGCAATAAACAAACATTCTGCTTCTCTGTTTATGTTCTGCTGAAACACACGAGTGCATATGCACAATATATACATACAGGCACATAAACATTTTAACATGAGTTTTTATGCACAGACAATAACACAGCAGAGCAATTATTTTCTGTTATGCTTCACCAGGGTAAATAAAATAGTTACAAAACACATAAATCTTCATGAGAACCCCTCCCTCCTCTCATACAGTGTATTATTCTCTCACACACACAATGAGGCTGCTGTTATCTGGAGCAGCTTGCTGTACTTCCGAATTTTATCATGTCCGACCCAGTTATGTGGCCAAAAGTAGCCGCTTCAAAGGGATGCTGCAAAATGCGGAATGCTCATCAGTAGGAAGGTGATAAGAGAGGAAACAGGGGACTTAATGGATCAGAGTATTCCCTGGAAATATCACCACGCAGATGAGTGATACTGTATTTGCATTGAAAAAAGTCTCCTCTGCAGTTTTGGTAGCAGTAATGCAACTGTATGGAACTTTGGCAGTGTCAGCAAACGTACCCAATAGTACCGGGTTGGACCAACTTTTGCCTTTAGAACTAGCTTAATTCTGCCATTCATAGATGCATCAAGTGTTTGAAACATCAGTGATTTTGGTTCATATTGGCATGACAACATCATAAAGTTGCTGCAGGTTTGTCGGCTACACATCCATGATGAGACTCTCCCATTCCACCACATCCCAAAGAAGCTCTATTGGACTACGACTATGGATGCCATCGGAGTACAGCAGCGTTTGCCAACCTTTTTTGGCTTGCGTACCCCCTGAACCATTTTGTCATAGCACAAGTACCCCCTTAGTCAAATGTGTTGATAATTCTCCAGAAGTAGAACGTACAACTGATTGTAAACTGGAAATCACATTATTAAATCTCCGCAGACGTAGAAGTAAATCCATACAAAATATAGGTTTCACTGTACAGCCTAGGTTTAGGTCTGGCCTCTTTTCTGTTTTTCTTGGACTCTGCTGAACCCGCTCCTGAATCCAGAGCAAAGGGCCGTTTCAGCCATTTATCCATATTTGACCACAGCTGCTTTGTGACAGTAGTCTGTGACCGTGTCTTTCCCTCATGTTGCTGTTTTTTTTGCTTTTTCGATTGATTAAAGCTTGGTTTATTATTCATTTTGGGTCCCAGCCCTACTGTCAGCAAATGCTGGACAATGACTGATGATAAATACCCATCATCTGTTAAATAAAATATCAAATGTTTACACGTACCCCCTGTAATGTGTTCACGTAGCACTAGGGGTACAAGTACCCCCGGTTGGGGATCACTGGATAACAGTGAACTTATTGTCATGTTCAAGAAACCAGCTGGAGATTCTTTAACATTATCCTGCTGGAAGAAGCCATCAGAACTTGTCAAAAAGGTGTGGACATGGCCAGCAACAATTCTCCGGTAGCCTCTGGTGTGTAAAGCATGCTCAATTGTTCATAAAAGGCTCAAAGTGCCTCCATGCTTTCATGGAAACTTTGTGGTTTTCTGCTGCTGCAGCCCATTTGCTTCAAGGTTCAGAGATGGTATCTTGCTTACCTTTATTGTGACCAGTGGTAATTTGAGTTACTGTTGCCTTTCTCCTCTGACATCAACAAGACATTTTCATTCAGACAATTTCAAACTGTCTCTGCAAATCCTACAGATGGTTGTAAGATCAGAAGAATCTTTATTTGTCAGTATATATTTCACAAAAAAAACAGTGTGAAACACATTGAATTGGTCCCCTGCCTTTGACCTATTACACTAGGAGCAGTGGGCTGCCATTTTTCTGGTACTGAGGGATCAGTTGGGGGGTTAAGGGCCATTTTTTTCCTGCCTGGGGACTTGAACCGTGGTCCTCCAGACCCAGATCCAACTCTACTAGGCTACCACTCTTAGTAGTATTCACTTTTTTTCTGACCATACTCTATAAACCCTAGAGATGGCTGTGCATGACTATCTCAGTAGATCAGAAGTTTCTGAAATGCTCAGACCATCCTGTCTGGCACCTACAACCAACAACTTTGTTCAAAATCACTTAAATCACCTTTCTTCCTCATTCTGATGCTCAGTTTGATCTTCACCAAGTTGTCTTGACCATGTTTAAATGTTTTGAGATCCTGCCATGTGATTGCCGGATTAGCATCAAATGCAAACAAAATTTTTTGTTTGCGTGAACAAACATCTGAACAGATGTTAACACAACGGACAGATCGGCCTAACAAAGTGGGCGTATATAGTTCTTCTGGTTTGTCCTGCACAATGTGACAATTAAGGAAAAGAAATGGCCATTTTTTATACAAATAAGAAGGCAACTAAGTCTTAGCTCGAGTTAGTTTGACATCACTATATTCAGCCAAATATTTCAACTTATCAATCTGAATAAATTGGTTATACTGAATGAAGCTACGTTATTCCCCCTTCATTAATTATTAAATGAAACGCATTGCAAATTAGCTTTTCCCGTTTCTACTGAAAAATATATCCAGACACATTTGCCACAACTCTTTAAGACGGCCATATAATGGGGCTGACATTACCTAAGTGAGATGGGAGTATAGATGAGTCCAATCTGATACCTTATATTTGAATTGGGACGTTCGTGCAGCTCAGAGTTTTAAAGAATCAAAGAAAGCATCATTTCACTAAAGCTAACACTTTAGTCTGATGGTAGCTGGGTTAGCTCAAGCTCTTCCCAACCCCAAAGACATATAGTTGGTACAGAAGATGGTTGGATGGAACTAGTTCATGATATCAGACAAAGTAAGAACAGATCTAGCCTGAAACTGGTTATTTTACCTGTAGAGTTTTTCTGGATTATGTTTGTAGTTTGGTAGGTAATTAAGTTAGCTGCTTGTCTTGGCTGTATCCAGCTTAACATTTAACGCTTCTAGTTTTTTCCTTTTAAATACAAAGTCATGGAAAATTGACTTATACATACGTTTGATTAGCAATTTTACCAAACGTTGTACTAAAGGAGTTGCACATCACTTTGGCATAGATAGAAATCCAAGGTTTTGAGGTTACTGTAGTTGGAAGATCTTTTTTGGTATTGGATTTAGCTAGTGGTCAATTACTTTTGCTGTTTATTAGGATTTTAAAGAAAAAAAAGTCTGCTGCTGCATGCTGTTGTGTTTGGCTGGTCATGTGACGTAGATGTTTAGAGAGGTGATTTATCTTGATGCTGAGGGGCTTCGACTTAGATGGATGATTTTTGTGTGTGTTGGTGGAAGTATTCATTAGCTTTACTGATTAAATCTCAGGCCATTACTGCTCTCCTCCCCCCTCAAAGCGGGTATTAATCAGCCTGACACGACTCTATATATACTCTGTATTCGTATCTGCAGTACAGCCCTGCTCACAGCATGTAAAAACACAACAAAAACAACGATGCAGGAGTCCTGAAGCACTGAAGTTTTCATAATGTGGTAAAAACATCAGCTGAGGTCTTTATGTTGGTTATAATGGCTGAAAAATTGGATGTTTTGTAAATCAGTCAATTCCAGCAATACATTCTTACAAGCCTTCTTAACGCTGGAACATTTAATTGGTCTCTAACAGTCTGCTGAGCACTGTGTAGCAGCAGACGCCTTCAGTGAAATAGTTGCACTCATTTACATGCAGTATAGAGGATTCTACATGGTTTATTGTTCTTCCAAATGCAGCTGCAGTTTTGACTTCTTTTTAAGCAAAATGAGCAGTTGCACTGGCTTCACACTTATGAGAGAATAATATATTTTCAAGGAAATGGCCTTTGTATTGTGTGCAGAATGTGGTTTTGCTTTGTCCTGCTGAAAGATACATGAATGGCCCTGGAAAAGATGAGGTCTTGAAGGCAGCACATGTTGCTGAAAAGTCTCAAGGACTTTTCTGCATTAATGCTGCCGCCACAGAAGTGTAAATGAGCTTTGCTAAGAGCATTGATGGAACCCCAAACCATTAGAGTCTGTTTTTTTTACTTTTTGATGAGTAAAAAAAAACATCGGAATGGTCTGTTTATTCATCTTTGGTCCAGAGCACAAGAAGCTAAATTCAGATGAGATAACAAGATAACACTTATTTGCAGTACTGTCTCAACACTCATTAAAAACAGACACTTCTGTCCATCAGGAGATTACAAAAAAAAGGAAAAAATTGCTGATGGTTGAGCGGTGCAATGGATTGTGAACATTTATCCAGTCTACAGAAGGGCATCCTGAAGGGTTTGTCTGATGGTAGGCGCTAATACTCCACATAAAGGACACAAGGGAGGATCTGTAGTTATCCTTTTAGTCAGTCTAATGGTCTGTATAGACCAGTTGTTAAAGAAACAACTCCACAGGTTGGCCAACTAGCTTGAAGCTGTTTCAGTACCCTGGAAATACTAAGTAATTTGACTACAGTGCACAGTTCCACTGTGTGATAGGTCATCCCAATTGCCTCTGAGCCCAGAGATGTCAACACCTATGTACTAAGTAAACATAAGACTTCTGTCTTTTTAGCAATGAAATGTTTTAGGGGAATTAGTGAATGGAAGTAAGTACTGAAAGTTATAACAGCTGTTGATGACAGTTTTTGATGGAGTGTCGTCTAAGACAGTGTTTCCCAATCTGTGGACCGGGACCCCCCATGGGGGCCCCCAGAGCAAACAGTGGGTCCTGAGGCTTTGAACGTTTAGAGCCATTGTGATTAATGTCTACACATTGACCCCTTTTTAAAAAACAAAAAAGGTAAATTTAACTTTGGCTTTATCAAAGGACAGGACTCCGCCTACTTTATTTATGGGGAGAATCTCATTCTTTGAAGCATGAAACCAAGCGTGGCTTCAGCATGGGGTTTGGCAGGGGGTCCATGGCTTTTTAGTATTTGCATGAAGGGGGTTTCCAAGGAAAATAGTTTGGGAACCACTGGTATTGTAGGTCACAGGTGTCCAACTTGGGGTGCTACCTTAACCTTAATTACTTTACCTTAATTATTTGAATTGTTTAATTATATTCTGCACTCCAGAGGGAGAAATATTCAAATTTCTTTATGTAAAATATGTTCATAGATTGCAAAATTGTTCATGTCTTTCCCCTTAGATTAGTGATTGTCCATCTCTTGAAAGAATGGGTCAGCTGAACCTACTTTGAAAGTCAATGGCCAGAAATACCTATAAAAGGGTATGAGACTTACAGCCTGAGAAGAGACAAACAGAGGCAAGACAGAGATGAGAAAATAAATAAATAATAATAATTAATATAAATAATAAGACTAATGATTATGTGTGCATTGAAACCTGTTTGTCTTCATTTTTAAAGTAATATATTTTGTTATAGATTATCACACTGTGACATTGTAATCATATAAAAGCAGCTTTGTGTACAAATGGCCAATTAATTACTCCTGAACTTGGACAGCAGCCTGCAGTCTGGTCTAATAACCTTAATTGCTTAATGGATAAATGGATAAATCTTTTTTTTTTTTACATACTATACCTTCTACATTTTGTAAACCAAATGACCTCCTGCTGTGATACAGTGCGCTGAACTGACTTTGTTATAAAAGTCACTCCTCTCTGAAATACCCTCTAAAACCAACTAAATCTAACAAATGTAATCATATTGTCAGAAGAAACCTCATACTTCTGCAGAGACCTTGTTGTTAATGACCACAGGTTATGATTCTCTCTGACCAATCAGCTGTCTGCAGTGTTTCTACGTCATTGTATGATGTTGCCTCAGCTCGCTGAGATAGTACCAAACAATAGATAAATTCCAGATGGAGACCTTCACATCCACCTGGATTTATAACTACCTAACAAACAGACCACAGTTCGTGAGACTGAAAGTGTGATTCTGAGATGTGGCCAGCAGCACTGGAGCACCACAAGGGGCTGTACTCTCACCATTTCTGTTCAAACTGTACACCTCAGACTTCCAATATAACTCTGAGTCCTGTCATCTGCAGAAATACTCTGATTACTTTGCAGTTGTAAGGTGTATCAGTGATAAACAAGAAGCTGAGTACAGATAACTCGTCAGTCAAAACCAGTGCAGAAACAATCACCTTGAACATAAACTAAAGTAATGACTGTTGACTTCTGGAGGAACAAGAGTAATTAAAACACTATTTACGTCCTAGGAGAAGAGGTGGAGGAACACAACCTTGGAGTTAAGCTAGACAATAAACTAGACTGGAAATGCAACACAGAGGCAAGAAGGGACAAAGCAGACTCTACCTCTTACGGAAGCTAAGATCATTTAATGTCTGCATCAAGATGTTGCATATCTTCCATAAGTCTGTTGAGGAAAGTGCAATTAGCTTTGAAGCCATCTGCTGGTGCTAGGCCCACCACTGCCCATCCAATTCACAATTCATAAAACCTTTCTTTGAGGATATTCACATCACTGTTAGATCCAAACACAGACAAAACAGTGACAGTGATACTTTATTCTGTCTTAGATGGATATGCAAAGCCATGGAAAGCAGACCCCAGCTAGATAAACGTAACAGTTGCACCAAGGGGAGGAAGCACAAAGCCTCTGAGGGCAGCAGAGAGCGAGGGGCTGCAGTCCAGATTGTGTTAGAACCTTTAAGCCTGTGATTGGTGTTATGCTGCAGCTGCCAGTGTGCTGTCAGCGAGAGAAGCCCAGTGAGCGATTGGGTATGGATCCAGCTCCACACTGTCTCTGCAGACCTCTGCTCTCACTTAGCTTTAATTACACTGACCAGAGAAGAGAATTTACACCAGCCTGCTTCTGTGCCCTCATGTCCTGTTTGATTCTTTTATCTTTCCCTGCAGAGTTTCAGAGAGACGGCAATTTCACATTCACTCCCCAAGCCAATGAATTGCAGTGTCCTCAACAGCACTTTGTGTGTTTGTGTTCTCTTTCCAGACGAGGTGACAATGGAGGAGGTTGGTCAGTCTGCCCAGCTGAGGGCTGGAGAACTCATCATCATTGTTGTGGTGCTCGTCATGTGGGCAGGTAATATTCATTTTGAGCCTTGCACATTTATCACCGTGGGCCTTATAGGAAGCAACTGTCTTTGGTGCAAAGAAGCTCTTTGACTGACTTTCTATTAGGAGACAAAGACTGGTTGTGGAGTAATTGCTCTTTGAGTATTTTGTTCTCTGCAGTTCTTTGGCCAGGCTGTGAGGATAAGCAAGGATTTGTGGAGATGAAATCAAGGGACATGATGGAAATGAACTGGCCAAAAGATCAACATATCACAGTCGTTATGAGACACATTAATATCTCATCAATCACAAAAGATCCTTAGTCTGCTGTTTGAAATGTCTATTAAAACTAGTTTTAATGTTGGATTGGATGTCTGATAATCATATTCACCGCTATTAAGATTTTTTCCCTCTGCTAAAGCTACATATCATGAAAATATGACAAGTTCAGATGACCACCACCAACCGCTGCAAAAAATTCAGCTTGAAATTTACTTCCAGATGATTCCTGATGTCTAAATATAAAGCTTCTACCGGCAAACATAATACCCAAAATGTGTGTTACTTCCTCATCTGACAGGGATACATAACAAAACTACAGAAACATACTGATTTTTGTTTATATAATTTTTTTTTTTGTATTGTTTTGACTATTTTTTTTTTGTTTTGTTTTCTTACATGTCTGACATAAAACAAACCATTTCTTCATTCATCCAAGATGGCAACCATGCATTAGAGTTTTGTGATCTGACAAAATGCATGAATGTTGCACAAGAAGCAGGTTCTGTTTTAAGGGAGCAAATGACTTAAAAAGGCTGAGCAGCACAGAGCATGGAGGCCCGCCATTTTTGTTGCTATATGCTGTTTTGTGAACAGGGCCTGAGTGTGCAAGTGCAATATAACATGACAGATGTAATCGTTCCCAATAGATCCTTGGTGACATGTTCATAGACAGGAGTCGACTTGTGTTTCAAAAAAATTTCACTCTGGAGTCCATTCTTAAACTTTTGTGGTTTTGGCCACATAAAACTTGAGGTACTGTAAGCAAGAGCCCAGAACTCAACAACACCTTTGCATTTTACTGTCTTAGTGTGATTGTATAAACAAGGCCTGTCTTATGACACCAGAGAAACGTGATGTAGGCTGTGCTGTTTGTGGTTATGGTAGAACCAGAAACAATCCTTTTTAAAAAGAAATTGCTTTCATCTCTATGAATTTAAGTAAATGGTATCGCCTATGATAACAGTTTTAAGCGTTTCTCTCAGACTGGCATCATCATTATGCTGACATAATTGTTTTTTTGTTCTGATGACTGTTTTGATGTGGATGTGGGTTAGCTACAAATGAATTAACCTTATTAATACTCTTAAATGCCTTGAATCTGGAATTTTATCAGGTGAGATACCAATCTTGTAACTTTACTGTTTTTCAGCTCAGAAAAAAAATGGCTGGTGAGTTAGATTTTTTCATCTTCACCATGCCAGATCCAAAAATGTTTCCATTTCCCCCGAAACCATTTAGGTTTTATTTAAATCAAGCAAACACCACCTCAAACAACTGTAAGCTTTTCATGAGAAAACTAAAAGCATTTTACAGACAGCTGAAAGTTTTTCTGATAATTTTACATTTTTCTGTTAGACGACTGAAAAATATTGGCTCCAAAGTGGAGCCTTGAGGAACACCAGTAGCCTACAGATAAAGACAATTTGAAAAGGTCAACTATTAAGTCTAAAAGCATAAAAATAGCAAGGTTTTCTTAATCAACACTTCATTCAGAAAAGAACTTGAATCTTTGAATCAATTCTCATTGCACTAAGTGACTAAAACCTTTATGATACAAGATTGAAAACACTGGGGATCTATGAGGTTGACACTGTTTATCCTCATTGGGGGGCGCAAATGGTTTGACAAGCAGGTTTGGCAGCAACTATGATGCACAATACAGAATAAGAACATACCATATTCTCAATCATGTTGTCCTACGTTTCAGATAATGCTTGTTGATCGAAGTTTATACAGCCCAAAAGATGGAAGCATATATTTTATTTATTTGTTTTCAAAAGCAAAAAAAGAGATCTTCCATTAATACTTCTCACAAGCAGATCATGGCCAAACACATGGTTGCCTTTTCATCATCAGACCACACACACACACACATTGTTACACAATATGTCTGTGTATTATGTAAGCTGTAAACTGAAGACATCCTTTAGTCCATCTCAGCACTGTTGAGATGTACTAAAGTGATTCATGCAGTTATAAATATTCCTTCCTAGCCTACTTTGCAAAGTATAATGAGATACAAATATGGCCCAAATACTGTTATATGGTATATACAGTACAGAGAGATAACTACAGTGGTTCTCCCCTGCCAATAACCAGTTAGAGGACTGAGAGGCTGACGAAGTAACAAAGGGAGATTCAAAGGGAGTTAAAGACAGAGCAGTGAGCTAAGGATTGAAAAAACCAGCAGAGCAGGAAGGTGGGGAAAAAACTTAAAGTGTAAGAGGTGAATTGTGTTTTTCAGCTTTTAATTGGACCTGTGGGGCATGCTGGGGGATATCACAGGGAGATATTCCATTTTACCCTTTGGTATTGCAGTGATCAGATGAGAAGGGGCTGACACAAGCAGAAACGCTGAAGCCTTATTTTTTTTTTTTTTTGCTTGAATTCGCAACCCGTTGCATGCTCCTCCATCGTCATGAATTATTCCGTTTCTTATTTCTCTAAGCTTGCTATATTATCTGCACTCACATCTATGACTTTTTTGTTGTGTTTTTAATATCTGTGACTTAAGGCAGGCTTCATACAGCTGTCTCAACATCCAATTCAAATCCCCGTCTCCATCTCCTCATTTTACACTGTTCGTGTTTCTGTCCTAGTTCATTTCGGTTTTATTGACACATTAGCAGTAAGATATCTTCCATCCTCCAACTAGTTTTAAAACAAATTATTTTTCTGTGTCAAATAAGCACAATTAAGGACACAGTTTCCACTTTGGGACCACATACCTGCAATAGCTTTTGGTGGTGTTACATGGTTTTCATGAGCTGATGATGTTTGCTTAGTTTTAATAGAGCCACCCAAGGTGATAATGCAATCCTGAAATTTGAAGCACACATGACAAAATTCCCTTGATGCAATAGATTGTTTGTTCATGGGTCCTAAAAACCTATTCAGTAGGGGTATGCAATGGTAACACTGACAATAAAAAATAAGATGCACCAATATACTTCTTGTTTCTCTTCAACTTAAGTTAATTTGTTACTAAACATCCATTTTTACATTTCACTCACGCAGAAAAAGTTGGGCTATGGACCATTTAGGAATACTAAAACTTATGTCAAAGAGGCAGTGACAGGAGGTGATTGTCATCATGAATTGGTACAAAAGCAGTAGCAAAGGTGAGGGGAGAATCTCCTTTTTGCTAAAAAAAATACCTAAAAAAACACAATAAAATGTTTAAAAGCCCTTTCCTATAAAAGAAACATGGAGGGATTTGAAGGTGATATCATTAAACAACTTTAGGAATCTCAAGGAATTATAGGAAAGGGTGAAAAGGGGTAAAGAACAGGCCATAACTCAACAACAATGATGTCCCATCCCTAAAACAGCACTTCATCTACAACAGCTTTTTCATTAAGAGCTGAAGATAACCACACTGACAGGTTTTTCCATGGAAAACCATTGTCAAACACAATTTAATACAAAAAATGAGGGAAGCCACACTGGATTCCTCGAAGTTCTAAGTTTAAAGTTGGAGACTGTGTGGTCAGAACCTTTAACAAAAGGGCCATCCAGACTGTTCTCGTTAATAAGTCTAAAAGTAAGGTTCTACAAAGATATTCAGTTGCATGACTGCTCTTGGCAAAGCCTATTTACATTTCTGTGATGTCAGCATTAGGAAGAAAAGTTGAGTGGAATTTTAGAGCAATGCTTAATTGATTGATTGATTCATGCAGTTTTTATCAAAATAATACAAAACTACATTCTGCTCAAGATTGTCTAGGATCTTATCATCCTAACATTTTTTCTGCAGATGTTAAAGCGCTGAAATGCAGGAATTGATATATATTAACACATTAAATGAAGCTGTCGCAACAAAATATTAAATTTCCCTGATTCATGTTCCCTGAACTGAAGTAAAAGTCAAATATCAAAACAACTTTCGATTTCATCATAGATGTGTTTTTTTCCATCTTAGGGGTGATCGCCTTGTTTTGTCGTCAGTATGACATCATCAAAGATAACGAGCCCAACAACAACAAGGACAAAGCCAAGAACTCTTCAGAGTGCAGTACCCCAGAGCACCCACAAGGGGGGTTACTGCGTAGTAACGTCTAAGACCAACCCTGCATCGCCTTCTGCAATACCAACCTAAGACCTCAGGACAGGTGAGGAATTCCTTCAGACTAAATCTTACCTCACACCATGTTAGGGGGATTTTATGCCTCTTCCATATAACCTCTCTGACTAACATACACTGCTCAAAAAAATAAAAGGAAGACTAAAATAACACATCCTAGATCTGAATGAATGAACTATTCTTATTAAACAATTTGTTCTTTACATTGTTAAATGTGGTGACAACAAAAATCACACAAAAATTTTCAATGGAAATCAAATGTATTAACCCATGAAGGTCTAGATTTGGAGTCACACTGAAAATGAAAGTGGAAAAACACACTACAGGCTGATCCAACTTTGATGTAATGTCCTTAAAACAAGTCAAAATGAGGCT
>JBAMHW010000019.1:6643213-6662668 GCA_037177495.1 Rhadinocentrus ornatus
GTAAAGATGATGCTGTACATTACCATGCAGTTTTTTCCCGGGATGGTTAAATGCTGTGGTTTAGTAAAAAAGATCTTTTCCCTTCTGTCTGCTCTTTTTTCTCTGTTTTCCGTCCGTGGGCCCCTTGCTGTTTATCATTTACATACTCCCTCCCCCAGCTATATCTTTCAGGTATTTCACATAAATTTCTACTGCAAGGCCGATGGATCTACCTCCCCTCCAATCCTGATTCTACCCTTCATCCCTAGTTGACTGTTTTCATGAAAGAAAGTCCTGGTCTGCTTTCAATTTTCACAAATTAAATAGTGATAAAGCAGAAATGTTACTTGCAGGAACCACATCCTCTTTAGCCAAGTCCCACAGCTTTCATTGATAATTCTACCATCTTTCCCTCCCCTCTCGGTGTCATCTACGATAGCACACTTTCCCTCACATCTCATAATAATACCATAAACCTGTCAACTTAGTTTCATCTTCGCAACATTAACCGTCTATGTTCCTCCCTCACACTGCCTCCATTCTGGTTCACAGTCTTGTCACTGCCCCCTCTGCTCGCTTCATTACCATTCAAAGCACTTTACTGAAATAAAAAGCATCATTAAACATTACAAAACCAAAAGAAAAAAAGGAAAAAGAAAGAACACTGGTTAAAAACTATATTAAAACATGATCAAGTTTAAAAATTCAAGCTTTAAAGAACCAGCTGCAGATCGGGATTCTAGTAAGAGCTATTGAAATGCAGCAGAGAACAGGTAGGTCTTCAACCTTGATTTAAATAAACTGAGTATTTAAGCTGATCTGAGGCTTTCTGGGAGTTTGTTCCAGACATGTGGAGCATAGAAGCTGAATGCAGCTTCTCCATGTCTGGTTCTGACTCTGGGAACCGATAAACTGCGGGGTCTGGTAGGTTCATATGGGTCAAGAGGTCACTAATGTATTTTTAATCTTCATCCATTCAGGGCTTTATAGACCCGCAGCAGAACTTTAAGGTCTATTCTCTGATGAACAGGCAGCCAGTGTAAAGATCTCAGAGCTGGACTGATGTGATCCACTTTCTTGGTCTTAGTGAGGACTCGAGCAGCTGAGTTCTGAATCAGCTGCAGGTGTCCAACAGATTTTTTAGGTAGGCCTGTAAAAACTGGAAAGCATGGACTAGTTTTTCCAGGTCCTGCTGAGACATCAGATCTTTTACCCTTGATATATTCTTAAGGTGATATTAGGCTGATTTTGTGATTCCCTTAATGTGTTTCTCAAAGTTTAGGTTGAAGTCCATCACTACATCCACATTTCTGTTAGTCTTAAATGATCCAAAGAAACAACATGAAGCCAAAAACAACATATTAAGAAAATCAAACCAAGGGTGTACACACTCGTCTACATTCTGTCATGTGAACTCAGGATCATAATCTTAATACAGGACAGAAGAATCCCAAAGGACTTTGTTTTCGTGTTCATGAATATATTTTTATTGCTATACAAAGCTGGTAGATTACAGAGTACATCGATATGGCCACAGTGGATTTACACATATCTGAGTTTCACTTAAGACAAGAGCTTCACTGTAGAGGTAAAAAATAAATGCCTGTAACATCATGGCCTAACTGAGCCAAGGACTGATTTCATATAAATACAATAAGTACACTAATTTTCAGATTATACACAAAATAATTTTCAGCTTGCATCTGAGGCAGAGGAGGTCCACAACTAGATCCACTGAAGCAATCTTCTAACTGTAGAGCCCATATTGTATCGCTTGTATTCACATTTGACGTCACATCTGCTTGGTTATTTCTTTGCAACAAGAAGCTCATTCTAGACCAGTGTGTGTTCTTGATCATTGGACTTATGTTTGTTTAGTGTTTAAGCTTTTCCATTTATGCGATTAATGAAACTGATGAAAGTTACTTCAGGATTTTTCATGAAGTTATAAAAAAAGGAGCAAGCCAAGGATTTTACAAGAAGATGTCAACAAAAGTGGCTTATGAACCTTTAGCTTGAATGGAAAGAGTTTACAGTCACTTCATTTAAGGTTTACATATTACTTTATTTTTGGTGTTTAGGGTCCTTCTCTGTTAGCTTCTGCTATTTTGTTGGTAGATGAACCTCTTCTTGACCGTGTCAGACATCACTTTACTAATTCCTAGATGAATTTGGCTGCGATTTTCTGGTTTTCATTGAACGCTAAGCGGTTTTCTTTTAGAAGGAGATAACCAATTAAATTTCCTACTGTGCTCCATGTGAATTTACTCTGACATTACATGTCTTGATTCTGATACTTCTGTAGTAATCTCACATGTCTCAGCTTTCTTATGAAACCAAGAATATTCATAGAGCTTGTAGATGTGCTGGGTCCCTGGGAAGAATTTGTATGTAGCAATGATGCTATAAAAACACCAACATGTTTATTTAAAGAAGTAGGATTTGTCATGAGGAATCTCCTTTCAATCCTTTACACTTGAAGAAGTTACAAACTTCCAAGTTTCACATACTTTCACTTGCTTTGCAGGAGTTCCTCTGAAGCGCTAGATAGTTTATGGTATCAGAGGACTGAATTGATGAGAATTTTCAAATTAAAAGCTTAAAATTATTCTTGGTAACATATAAAGATCTATGCCATCACAGAGCTCAATACTTGTTGCACATCAAGCATGAATACAAGCAATAGAAAAAGCTGATTGTCCTTCTGTTATTAAGGCCTGTTGATAATTTTATCTGTAAAAAAAACAATATTTGTAGCTATAAATTACAACTAAATACATTGAACATGCCTTCTGCAGACTATGCTGTCAGCTTTAAGTGGCCAAGAGAAGAAGACATGCTGACAGAATGTTTGAACTAATGTTTGCAGCGTAACAACAGAGGAGGTGAAGTAACATTACAGGATGATATTATTGCTTTGGTGGGCAGATGCACACACGGACAAGAAAAATAAAAATGCTTGTTCATGCTGCCATGGATCTCATGTTCATTCTTAGGAACAGTTCCTCCTCCCTCCTCTCTGATGGCGTCCCTCTCCCCCCACTTTGTAGAGGCGGTCAGAAGCTCAAGAAATCGTCCCTGTACGAGCTGGAATAGTTGGGAGTGTTCCCGTTGGTGCTGACCCAGTTAGGTTCAATGAGCCAGTCATGTGGCATCAGCCCAGTGTCCAGAACCTGGGGGTTACTACGTGACACTGCCAGTCTGAGAGAGCAGAGGAGGAGAAAAGAAATAAAACTTAGCTTTGTAATAAAGCTTGAATTCTAAAATCTGCCCTCAATACTTAAAAAATTGATATTAAATAATATTTTAAAAAGTTACAGTGAAGAATTTCCCCAGGTTTACTTTGTGTTATTTTTATCATTCCTGGAGCTTGAGGTAGGTAGGTAGGTAGGTAGGTAGGTAGGTAGGTAGGTCGGTCGGTAGGTCGGTCGGTCGGTCGGTAGGTCGGTCGGTCGGTCGGTCGGTCGGTAGGTCGGTAGGTAGGTAGGTAGGTAGGTAGGTAGGTAGGTAGGTCGGTCGGTCGGTCGGTCGGTAGGTAGGTAGGTAGGTAGGTAGGTAGGTAGGTAGGTAGGTAGGTCGGTAGGTAGGTAGGTAGGTAGGTAGGTAGGTAGGTCGGTAGGTAGGTCGGTAGGTAGGTAGGTAGGTAGGTAGGTAGCTTGAAAGGTGGAAACATAAAGTCCTACAAGTTACAGTAAAAATGCAAAAGGAAACTATAATAAAAAAGTAGGTAAAAATACCAAGATAAAATTAAAAAATATGAAATGTAACTATATATACAGATATATCTATATAGATGTATATGAAATGAAAAGTAACTGTAAATCTAACAGGAAAGCTAAAAGAAACGCCAGGGCAAAGTGTGTAAGACCTGTTGATTTAACTAAATCTGGCTTTCCTAGTTTGGCTCCAGACATTTTCTCTCAGGGATAACAATGTTTAAAGAGTCTGAGTTACAAGATTACATCGAGACATTCAGGCCATTTAAACACAGGGATAAAATGGCGGTCCACTGCTCCACTTTTAGACCAGGGACACGGCATGAAGTCGCATATTTCCTTAGTTTCATTACATTCACACACTCTAGACATCACAGAGGAGGGTTATTAAGAGGAAAAAAACAACTTATTCCAGTCATGAGAAGATGGGAAGAGAAATTTGTCGTCTTTTCTGAAGCTGGTCGGCAACTGAAACAGTTCAGGGCTGATGAAACTACTTCTAACTATTGAGCTGTAAACAGTGTTAATGGGTTTGGAAATGATTAAAAAGAACAGACTGGTGCTAGGTTAGAGATTAAGACTATCACACTAAGTTACTGTTGACAGTAAAGCTCGACATTACCTGGAAATGAACCAAAGCTATCCAGAGCACAGCTGGAGACACAAACACATCAGATTGAGGACAGTTTCAAGCTCGGCTATGAAGTTACCCGCATCTCTTGGTATTCTCAGTTTATATACCAGGGATCACCAAATCCAGATCTCTTGGGGCAGTGTCCTGCAGGTTTTTGTTCTTTCCCTGCCGCATAACACATGGTTCAAATAAAATGTTTGCCAACTTGTTGTCATATTCTGTACAAGCCTCATTATTTGAGTCAGACATGTTGCAGCAGGGAAACATAGAAATCCTGCAGGGCTTCGGATCAAGAGGTCTGGAGCTGTTGATCCCTGTTCTATACAATCAAGAGGCTTGAAGGTTTATGTGTTGCAGTACACAGAAATCATCAGTGAGAGGCGCTGTGAGTCCAAGCAGAGTGATCTACGTTAAGCTAAACGCTGATTTTTGGTAATGGGGCTTTTTATCGCTAAAAAGCAGCAGAATCAACTAAGATTGATTGATTATTTAACACAGTTAATGAATCTTTCTCACCTGGAAAAATCTTCATCCAACGTATCTTCTGTTTCCTGCAAGAAAATGGAACATTAAATCCACACAGGGAAAGTTTAATGAAGCCAAGCAGAAAATGAACTTTAGCTAAAAGAAACAATCATTTGCAGCAGCCTCTTTTCTCAGCATGTCTGACCCAGAACCAGCAGAGAGGGAGAAGATCGTACCAGGGCAGGATTGTTATTAGTCTTAGTGGTTCTGTGGTTGTCCAACAGATCCTCGCCTACATTCCCGTTTCTCTCCACCACCACATTCACAGCATCCTCTAAATCCAGAAGGTTATCAGTAGCAACATCTAAATAAGAAGAGACAGTGGGACATTTGGACGGGTGCGGTTATGTACAGCATATTTAACAGGATCAAAAACGTTATTGTCTTTGTTTTTGTTTATTGCAGTTAGTTTTGCATAAATATAGGATGTAAGATCTTGAACTGCACAAAACTGAATGAAACAGCAGCTACACACAGCTGAGGAATACAGGAGGTTTTGCTATAAATAAATAATAAAAAACTGACCTGTTCCTTTCAGACTCCCAAAGCTGTTGGATCTCTCTGAGTGTGAACTGCTGCTGGCATCTCCAGCAGAACCAGACTTCACTCTTTTCCCTTTCTCTAGATAAGAGACAAGAAGACCAAACACAAGCAGGTCAAGCCCTGTGCACTGAGTGCCACGGACATCATCATCCTCAGAACACAGCAGCAGTCTCGGATGGAGCCGGTGTTGAGTGTCATTTCCTGGACTTGGAGGGAGAAGAAAGCGCTGCCTACCTTCTTTGGCCTCTTGCCAGAGCTCAAATGCTACTGTAAAGGCCTGGGCTACGGTCAGAGCCACTGCCTGTGCCTGGATGAAAGGAGCAAAACAAGCGTACATCAGTGCTTACGAACCTCGGTGACAACCACTTACAGCAAGAATAGGAGAAGATCATCCTCAAATACCATAAAGTTGAGTAAATACCTGAGCACCTCCCCCTGTGAGAAGCATTTGGAGGGAGGGAGGCTCAAACATGAACAAACTCCTAAAGGTCAGCTGGTGAGAAAGGATGCTCCCACCCAGTGTATTCTGCAGTGAACTGAGGGATGGTAAAAAAAAAACTAGCTGGGCTGCAGTTGCTACAACTGAGTAAAATTATTGATTGCTTGCTTGTAATTCTTAATCCACTGGATGAAGATTATTCATTTCAAACAATTCCAAACATCCAGACTTGACCTGAGCTGCTACCAACAGAGCAGGAAGCTCAGAAGCAGTGTAGCTGAGAAAAGTTAGCAAATTTGCAATAAACAACAAAAAAGCTACTGCAACATTGCAATGTCTCTTTGGGATTAATAAAGTATTTTTCATTCTTTTCATTCATTCATAACAAAGCTCCTCCTTCAGATGAACTTGTGTAAGGAAAGGAAAAGACTGTTGTATCGAGGCCTCTCTGCTCGTATACTAGGGGAAAGAAGCGGATACTCGTTGAAAACTACAATCTGACATACTGTGCTAGTTTCACAGTATTACTACTAGTTTGTTTCCAACTGAAACAGGAGCCTGTATAATTAAGGCATGTCTATCATTTGCCAAAATCTTAGTAAAATTTAAGGAAAAAAGAAGTTTTTAATGGTGGATAAAGAACTTCCATTGCAGAAGAGGATGGGGCTTCAGCTGACCAATATGGGGGCTGCATAGAGATGTTGCTCCAATTAACAGCAGCAATTAAGTTACAACTTTACATTCATGTATCCTTAAAAAAAATCTGTTGAAGTTTAGCTGGTGTAGTTGTAGCTAACTTAACTAGCGCTATCTATAAAAACATTCATGTCTCAGTGTTTAGTTTAGTTATGTTTTTGCTATACGAAAGCAGACACACACACACATCGAGTGTGTTGTTAACAAAGAATAACTGTAGCTTAAAGACACTAAAGTGACAGGTCCTCTCAATGGCCTTGTTAAAGCTGTCAGTGCTGCGACTGAAGAGCGGCTCATCAGAACTATCTCCATACCCACGATGACAGGAACAGCGAGGATTAAGGATAATAAAGTATTGTCATGTTCTGCTGGAAGAAAAAGGAACAAGTGTGGGAGCAGGTAAGATGAGAGGAAGAGTGCCCTTTCTGGGTTTTAACATACTGAAAGACCACAGAAGAAGGACTTCTCAGGTTTCTTACAGAGCAAAAACAGACCCTTTGTCCAGCCACGCTGACGTACCTAAATCCCCTAAAACCTCAGAGAAAGTTCATCTGAAATCAAACTCGCAAACACTGATTTTCTAAACTCACCACTTTTCTCTTGCAGCAGAGGTAGGCGTGGCACTCCAGGGTCCCATTAAGGTTGTTTTGAGCGATATAAGCAAACACTTTATCATGCAGTTTGTCCACTGTGCAGTAGGATATTCTGCTGGCCAGAGGGCGAAAGGTTAGGCAAGCAAGAGTTCACAGATACTTAATCCATGTGCCAGACAGGGTAAACAGCGCGGCTCTCACTGACAGAGTAACTTCAGAAATGTAATAGCCCAGTAAAATGCTGCCACCTGTGCACATACCTGTATATAGAGACGTTCTCCAGGATTTTATTAGTAGATCTGTCCAGCAGGAGGATTCCTTGAGGAGACACCTTGAGAGCAACCTTCTGAGACTTTTTCCCACTGGCTTTAGCCTATAAGGGACATTTGTAAAGACAAGGTTTGATCAACATAATGCAAAATAAAAAAAATAAACGACATGCTGTGATACCAGAGAGTCTGCTTCTATTTACAGCTGCAATGATTGAGAGATTTTGGCTGAAGATTACTTCTCCTGTTATAGAAGAGAAATTTCTAACTAAAAAATATCTTGCAAAACTCATAAATGGACGTCTGTTAAACTTGATAGTTTAACCAAGAAAGTGGATCTCATCAGTCCAGCTCTAAGGTCTTCACACTGGCTGCCTGTTCGCCAGAGAATTGACTTTAAAGTTCCGCTGCTGGTTTATAAAACTCTGAATGGTTTAGGACCAAAATACATCAGTTACCTCTTGATCCAGTATGAACCTACCAGAACCCTCAGGTCATCTGGATCATGTTTCCTATCAGTTCCCAGAGTCAGAACCAGACATGGAGAGCTGCATTCAGCTTCTATGCTCCACATGTCTGGAACAAACTCCCAGATAGCCTCAGATTAGCTGAAACACTCAGTTTATTTAAGGTTATTCAAGGATGAAGACCCACCTGTTATCAGCTGCATTTTAATAGTTCTTACTAGGAGTCCAGATCTGCAGCTGGTTCCTTTACGCTGAAATCTTAACTTATTTCTTTATCTTTATTTTTTATGTAATCCATTTTATTGTTTTTAATCTTTGTTGTATTTTGATCTGCACCTTGCTGTAATGTTTGTATGTTTTGTGTAAAGCACTTTGAATTGTCTTGTACATGAACTGTGCTATGCAAATAAATTTGCCTTGCCTTATAGCTTTTTTCCCTAACGTTATAATGTTAGCTAAAACTGTGCCACTATAGCAGTGTTGTTTTAGCTAATACTAGATTTTAGGAAGACCTCATATGGCTTCTTATAGTTGTACTGTAGGTGGTAGTGGAAATTTGGCATGTTAGCTCTGGTGGCTAGCAGAAGTATTTAACTCATCTTGCAGAGTCTTTGTTTGTAGTGTGTCATCTCTACTGTAATCAAAATAGCTCAATATGATAAGAAAATAGTCATTTTGTTTACTCCTCTCATTACTGTCAACCATCACTATGCTTGTTCCATGCGTTGTATCACTGCAGCCATTAGCATCTACATGGAGCATCCAGGCCACTAAGAATCAATTTGATTCGCCATTAATGGACACTGAGCCTGATTGGACAGCGTCTTTTGGAAAGTCACGTCACTTCGTTAAAATATACAGAACAAATATACAGAGTACTACAGTATTTGTCACATTTTGCCCATATGTATATTACACAGGCTAATTTCGTGATGACTATTTTTTATATATTGTGCAGTCCTAATTTTTAGATTTATAAAAGAAGGCTGGTTGGAATTTGATAATCGGTGAAAGTCTTTGTTGCTGCCTTTTAGGAGGATCCCAGGTCCAAAGTGATGAAGAGTATGCAAGAGTTTTCAAGAAACTAAAATTACAAACTCAACCTGTATAAGGCAAACACGGGAGAGTGAAAGCAACAGTTTGATCTCAGAGGAAATGTGGGGGAAATATTGTGACTCTCAATGGAAAAATCCCAAATTCAACCTCTTGAAGAGCATTTGGCTGGAAGATTCAGCAGATTTTTCTATTACTCCAGTCCAAAAATCCCACATCTCAGCTTCTTCAAGCTGTTGGAGAAACTATGGCTCATAGGAAGCCAATAATTTAAATTTATTCTGGGCATGTCCAAAGATTCAAATTTCTTAATAAAGAAAAACAAAAAACAAATATACAACAGAGACTTACAAAACTATGTGAAGAGGTCCAATGTAGACAGCAATTTACACACCAGTGTGCGATCAGGGCATGTCAGACTCAGTATACCATCCAGTTACTGGTACACCCCACGGCTATCTCATAGCATGACAACTGTGAGAAGTGACAATCCCCACAAATAGTCCATCCAGTTATCTACCGATAGCTTCTTAATCTAATTCAGATTACCGATTCTTTGCTTACAGTGTGGCTTTGACATGTGCATCCAGGGTTATTGTCGTTCTGGAACGCTGTGTTCCTGTAGGGAACGACATCTGGTACTGCCATCCTTACAAGCAGTCTCAGCTGAGTGTTCTGATTTATGGTTCCACAACGGTAGAAATGCCATCAAATCAGGGGCCTCTTCTTTATCTCTGAAACCTTAGCAAGCACAACTTGCACTTAGGGTTTTCATGAGATTTGCAAGTTATGAGAGAAAACATCTTTCGAAGTTTTCTAAGAGATCAACTGGTAGCCAAAACACAAGTGATTACGAGTTGATGAGGGGTTTAAGAAGTGACGGTGAAAAACAGTGAAGGCATCTATTAACTTATTGGTTCCAAGCTTCAATCTGAATAAGAAATAAAAAAGTTTGATCAAAACATGGATTGACCCATTTAAGGCAGGACTGATGTACCCTTTTTGGGCATTGACATTGTGTTTGTAATTAAAGCACTCAAACATCTAACAATGCTGCAAAACCTTTTTCGAAGTTGGAAATGTATGTTCAGGTGTGTTGGAGCAGGGATACATGGAAAACCTGCTGGATTGAGTATCCCTGATATAGTGTTTGTCACAAGCCATACTGTCATGGTAATTTTCAACAACCACATGTTTTTGTAATATTGTAAATTTGGATCAAAACACATGCTGCTGAATGACGTAATGTAAAAAACAAACAACAAAAAAACAAAAAGAAAACAACAACAAAGAGTTTTATTATAGTGGGCTGCAATCTGTGTTTCTAAATCCACCCTAAGAGTGAGTGTGAGCATGCATTGTTGTTTGTCTTGTGTGTGTCTCTGTGCTGGGCGGGTGATGGACTGGCAACCTGTACAGGGTGTTCCCTGCCTCGTGCCTGATAGCAACTGGGACAGGCCCCACTTTGATTTGGGTTCAGGCACAGAAAATGGATGGTACCAACAATAACTTAAAAGTAAAGTATTCTATAAAAACTTTTTGTATCAAGAACCAAATTCTTGAATAATCTTGATTTATGTGCCAAATCTTAATAAAATAATTTTATTTTTAAATATATTATCAGTATAAACTCCTACAACCCTGAGAAATGTAGCTTTAACTGAAATAGAAGTAGGGAAAATCCAGCCCAAGCTTTGGAAGATTTTGCCAACATGTCTTTGATAAAGTGAGATGTTTTGTGCATGAAACCCCAGCAGGTGCTTGTTCCTTGAGCACTGACCGTGGCAACAATCCTCTTGACAGCAGCTGCTGACAGCTCCTCTCCTTTGGGCTGGTCCACCAGTGTCATGCCGAGGTGACGAAGGTTAAAGGTCATCCCCTCTAAGATGGTCTCCCGCGTATCTGTCCAGTTCTCCGGAAGCTCTAAAGCACATTTTAAAAAACAAGTAGGTTAACACGTCCACGCTCTGAAATTCAGAATATCTAATATTAAAAAACTTTTTCTTTAAACCCTCATTTCATGCTGCAGATATATAACAGAAATGAGAACATTCAAAGAGCTTGAGGAAAAACACAAATTAGAGGAAGTGTAAACAACCCGTTGTGAACTTTAAGTGCAACCTTTTCGTCTACTTTTTCCCTGAAGTGGGGAGCTGAAACAGGGTATGTAGGTCAGAGGTTCTATTGATTTAAAGTAAATATTTCATCTCCAAAACAACCTATAGGGCTTGATAATAATAAAGAGGAAGAGTTGGGAGCAAGTATACATGGACTCTGATATGCGGAGATAAGAGGATGGTGAGCTTTTCTCATGTTTTCTAAGAATAACATGACTGATATGTCCCAAACTAGGTCAGACAACAGTGTTCTACATGTTAACTGCTGTGTCAGACTTCTGAACTTTTACAGAATGAATCTGCTTGGAAGAAAAATGAATGAGTGTCCGATCTGCAACTGCTGAAGGAACAGCTGTGACCTTCATGTGGTTTCTTATCAGGTATGTTCATGGTGCCGGCTGGCTCTGACCTCGTGGCAGTGTTTACATAGATTTCCTCAGAGGCGCAAAGGCGGAGGGAAAGGGGTGGTTAGGGAAAGACGAGAGCAGAAAAACACCACCATTACCTTGAAATCCATCCTCTTCTGGGATATAGTGCATACCAGGAACTCATGCAAGCACATGTTCACACACACACACACACAGAAATGAGAGGAAAACTGCATTCTGTCAGAGCAGCAAGATGTTTTCTGAAGAATTCAATTTACTCGATGTTACTTTTTAAGCATAAAAACTCTAAATTTACAAGAGAATGTTTAAATCACTGGGTTTAAAACAGGTTTTAATTGTTTTCTTAGTCATTTTACTAATATACTGAGAATAAACTTGCTTTTTAACCTTAAATTCTGAGAGGCAACCAGCTCTGCCGGGAGAATAACCGATAAAAAAGACTTGCTGGTGTACTATGCTTTTACCAGAGGATTCAACTGGGGGAGCAGATTAGAGAACTCAGACTAGATGGAATTGCAAAACTTGTAGAGTTTGAACAAGATGATAAAAATGGAGACAACAGAGGAGGTTAGTGTTTGAATTACTTTGAGATCGCGGCAGGAAAAAACACAACAGTGATATTGTAAATGGAATTTAAACGAGGAGACTGAGTCTTCATAACTTTGTCATTTTTATTGCTATCAAGCTACAAATCTTATATTTGGTCAAATTGGTCCCTAGGCTGCCCAAACGATGCTTCAAAGAAACACAAAATATATTTAGCAAGTACTCAAAGGACCATGTTCTTTATTGTGGAACACAGTTGGTATGCTAACACCTGCTGATGATGGGAATATCTTTGGCTTAGCAGGTATTTAGTCACAACATTAGATTCGTGTAAATTCAAAAGAAACGAGCAGAAATGTTCCATCTTTTCTTGAAGGTTGCATCTGCACCCAGGACCAGTTTTCATACAGTCCAAGCATTAGGCTTTAATGCTGCTAATCCTGAGAACCCAACAGAGTAGGTACCAGGCACCACTCAGCCTGAGAATGTGGGCTCAAAGGTCAACAACGACTACACGTGAGGGGAAACAGCTGTGTACATGTGTGAACTGAGACCAAGTGACCTCTACCCAAAAGACAAGCGCACCATCAGTGTTGTACAAGTTCATGCTTCTCATGAACAAGTTCAAAGTTCAGTTCGAATCAGGTTAAAATGAATATTTCACCATTTCATTTCCAAAGTTCAATTCATTGATTTTTTTTTTAGGTTAGAAGTGAGAACGAAAGACTGAACTTGAGAAAGAAAAGAAACAATGGTATTGTGTCTTGAAAGGACATCAGTTTTTCTACACCTTAAATTATCTCACACAAAATAGATATGCATGTGAAACAGATGAGTGGACAGAACCAAAGTTCTTTTATTTTCTTATACCTTTTTTCAGTGTAACAGAATGTCCCCTTTTATCAAACAGCTATTTTCTTCTTACCTCTTCCCAAAACATTAAAGCAAGTTACAAAAGATGATGCAACATTTAGAAATATTCTAAATATCCTAAACATCTTTTCACGCTGGCTAGATGCTTTATCTCTGCACGTCTTTTCAAATAAGAAGCTGATGAATGTGGCTGTCCGACTCACTTTTTAAGCTCAGGCGGACACAGTATGCACAGAAATAACAGATTTCTACAATTTTATTACGTAATATTCCCATAAATAATCAAAGGTAGACAAGGCGTTGCCAATGAGTGTTGCTGGTTTGTTATGCTATAGTGCACAGTGCATTGTGGGTAACGTAGTGTGAAGTAGGTGTAGCACCAGGAAAATGTAGGCAGTGACTGTTGTGGGACCTCACATAATCTGAATGAGTTTACGTTCAAGTTTTTCTTGCAAACGTGTTCAAAACATGCTTTTTTGAACTCGTTCAAAGTACACAGTGAATAATTACTATTTATGAAGACAGAAAGAGAGATCCCTTCCTTATATAATAGAGCAAATATAAGACAAAACTTGGCTCATTTGTTCACTAACCCAGCTTTCTCTAATGTTCATTTCTTTTAAAAGCACTTTTAAATGACAATATCAGCTTGAATGCGTCAGACCTCAACTTGCAACACTACTGGCAACCTTTCAACTTTGTCACCAGATTAGGACATCATTATTAAAAAGTCATCTGGTACTAAATAGGCCTTAAAATTGGGTAACTACAATCTCAGATGGACTTATTCCATCATGCCATTTTTTAAGTAAAATAATCTAATCGAAAATGCAGACTGGAAAAACTTGAGCAGCAACAACTTCAAATATCCTATTTCTATGTGACGTTATCAGTCTCTCACATTATTGGGGAGGAATATTGGCTGTTTTTTTACAGTATTGATTCAGTTCATTAAGGTTTGAGGGTATTCGTTTACACAAAGCTCCTGCCACATCATTTCAGTTGGGTTGAGGTCTGGACTTTGAGTGGACCACCTCGATTCTTTTCTTTTTTAGACTTTCTGTTATAAATTTGTTGGTGTGTCACTTGGCTCCAATTTAGTTGTCAGACAGATGGTCTTACATTTGACTCTAGAATAATTTGGTATACAGAGAAGTTCACGGTGAGCTCAAAAACGTCCAACACCTGAGGCTGCAAAACAAGCCCAAATCATCAGCCCTCCACCATCGTGCTTAGAGATTTTGTGCTGATGTAGTTTTCTCCAAATTCTTCACTGTACAATAGAGTCAAACATCCCCACTTTGGTTTCAGTTGTCCAATGTCAATGTTAGAGAAGTCTTTTCAGAGCTAAGTCTTACTCCCATGTTCTTTTTGGAAAGAAGAGGTTTTCTCCAGGCAGTCCTTCCATACAAGCCATACTTGTTCAGTTTTTTTCTAAATGTACCGTCATAAGTGTCAACATGTAGCATGCTAACATTCATTGAGAGTTGTAACTTTGTATTTTACATGCTTCTATGTATGTAGTGATCTAATCAGACACTGATGACAACCATAGAGCTTGGAAAAAGGTAAACCAGGGCATAAGCAGTCTTCAGTCGCATAACTATCCATTAAATCTAAGCGTTCTTTTACATCAAGTTGCCAATTGGCTCTCAGAGATGTCTGGACAGTAAAATTCTGGCTTTCTTTTTATTTTTTTATGTGAAAAACAACAGTGGTTCTTTTCTCTGCCTGTTTTGTGCTTAATTGTGTCTGACAGATCTTATATCCTTCACACTAGCAGGGAATCGTTGGTGCAGGTTTTTAAAACATCATTTTCAACCAGCCAGCGCATTCACCCGTACATTGGTAGGAGGTCTTTGTGGAGCACAATCGTGCTGATCCAATAAGGTCCAGCTGACAGGCAATGCCCTTTCTGGCTGATTTGTGTGTCTACGCCAAACATTGGTTCACCACGGAAACCACCAAATGTTGTATTACAACTAAGGACTGCTCCTGTCCTCACTCTTTTTAAAGGAACCAAATCTTTGCTGCCATTTCACATCTTTTTTAACAAGATGCTGGAGAGATTCAGGAAATACAGAAAAATATAAAACACCTCAGAGATGACATGTTGGTTCAGGACTCTCAGCAGATGCAAAGTTAAACAAACTATTTCAGAGGAATTTCTCCCCCAATCGGGCAAACTAACAGAGCAGATTTTAAAGCAGGGCAACTTCAAACTGTGCTCCAGAGTTACCAAGACACTTGACTCAGTCGTAAATATCAAATTAGTTTTCTAGTTCCAATGAATTCTCATCATTGTCATTGTTTGTTGAGTTATTTAGCTATTATTTCTATCAGCCTGTTAAAGCACTAAAGTCTAAACACAAATTCCCCCACATATTACAGCAGCTGCAGAGCCGGTATGCTTTTTAACTGTCCACTGACAGAAACCAGCTCAACGTGCAGGGATCTAGAGGTAAACCTTTGCAATAATCTGAACGCTACAAAGAGGCACAAGTTGTTATTAAGGAAATACATCCTACACAGAACTGCATAGCCTAGTAGGTTAAGGCTTTACGGTGGGGAATATAATAATATAACATAATCCTAGTTTTATGACCACATGGGTTCTGTGGAGTAGTAGAGCTATAGGCTTAGCTACACATCTTTCTATACTTGACACTTAGTGCATGCCAACCTGAAAGCCGACCATGTGGTCAATGTTTCTGATTTGTGAGCCTCTCAATACTAAAGATAGAATCAGACCAGACAAAAGTTATGTTTGCCATTTTTTCCACACCTATCAAAGGTAATACTGTAGGCAGAGAAGAAAAACCCTCATGTTGGAGCAGAGTCAATGAAGATCTAGCTGTAGAGAAGCCCCTCCCCCGTCTTTTCAGATATAATCATGTCATTATGGGATAGAAATATTCCTTCCCCAGTAGTGAAGACCCATACTAAGCATCACTATGTAAAGACATAGGGGTCTTTGCAACAAAAAAATTTGCTTTGACTGTTTCTTGACACAGGTGGTGTGCTGATGTCCATTAAAGATGGCAGAGAGGTGGAGATGGAGTCCTCTCCTCAAAGTGTATAATAATTAGCCTATAGAGGCATTACTGCTCATGCAGTATGTGCAGGGTGAGACAATGTTCAGGTAGCCCAGCCCTGTTTGTTTTCTCTTTAGTCAGTCAGTTGCAATAAGCTGACATCACTACTGGGCTCAGTCCCTGGGAAGAAGGAAATGTAGGGCTTTCCCAACTTTATCTCATAGGCCCAAAGTCAGACCTGGAAGTCTGGCATGAATGTTATGGGTCAGCGCTGGTGAGGAATGTGTGCCCTGCAGCCAAGAGAAGACCTGTTAATCTAAACTACAATACTCCACTTCTCTTACAAATGGGTCAGTAGCTGTGTTTTCACAAAGCTCCTAATTCCACTAATAATAAGATTAATGGTGCATATACAGTCAGAATACCTTCATGCAAGAGCCAGAGCTCCTTCTGAGAAATCTGATTACTTTTAAAACGTAATGGTTTGAAATACAGGAAACAAAGCACTGAAACGGTGAATATACAAGGAAAATATAAACTGAATTTTCCACTTTTGAGGGAACTATCTGTTGGAGGTTATTTAGTGTCGAAGGACCACCATTTTCCCCCACAAACAAGCTGCTAAAGTTACACAAAACAATAAGTACATTCATGTTATCCATCCTGTATTTTCTAATGCTTACACAGATTTGTGATGGCTTTCTGGACTTTAAAATAGCCCAGCTTGAATTCATGCCAAGAGGCCGACCATCGACTGACCCACAGCATTCCTGACTTGTCCTCTTGGTTACAGGCAGGGGACTGGTCATTCCCTTCTACAACTTCACAGCCAGGATCAAGTGAGCTTTAGCTTACCAAGTGGCCCTTGAGTCCTACAATGGGAACCAAAGTACTTTAAAACTAAACAAAACAAAAAAAAAGGGGTTTCATGTTAATGCCGCAGTGCCGGACTGCTCCTACCTTAAACAAAACCAATAAATAAATATAAATAAATAAGTAAGTTGTAGTAAGTGGGGAGCTCAGGAAGGTGGAAAGAGTGTTTTTAGGACTTAGGATTTAAAACAAATCCAAAAACACTGCTGCAGTGAGTAAATCAACAAGGCAATGAGGAAAGTTACTGCACTTGCCACATCACTAAAACCTTGTGAAATCTTAAAATCCTTTGCATGAAGCTGGTGAAGTATGTAACTGGCAGCTTCCAAACTCTGCAGGAAAAAAGCAAGCTGTTTGGTACAGAATAATGTTTATATCCAGAAAAAAATAAAAGTAAAAGTAAAATAGAAACACTAACTAGAGACATAATCACCAACAGTTCTCGTGGGACAAAAAATAAATAAATCATGACAAAAGAAGAAGAAATTTTATAGGTTATAAAGATGCCATGCCGATATTATGATAGCCATCAACTTGTATCATTTTACTTTGAAGCATTTGACTTTTTTTAATCGTTATTATTACTATTATTTAGCAATGAAAGTAAAACGTGTGTAGTAGTAAGTTAAAACCAACTCTGATAAATAAAAACTAGACATTTGTTGCTAATGGTCCAACATGACGTTTTAAACTAATACATGTTCCCCTTAAGCTAACTTTTTACATTAATATATATAAAAATTTACTTCTGTGTCTGCCGGCTGTCCACGACTGTTTCGCCATACTTGGGCTCCGGATAATAGCTCTCCCAGCTGACTTGAAGGCATCCATGTCGGTGTATTAAAGTGCAGAGAGCCGGTGAAGTTTGCCGCAAGTCTTCCAGGAGAAATGTTGTTGACCAGACTGCTGATGGGGGGAGAGTGGTGGTGCCTTCCAGTGCAATCAGAAATCCCACGATTCAACTTGAGCGTTGCGGCGTTTTTGTTACATGGGACAGTCGTGTGGAATTAAAAATATTATTTATAAATACATTGCGATTAAACTATGTAGTATCTGATTGGATTTAAATGCTGGAAAAGTTGGTGTCTATCTTCATTGAAGACATTTTTTTATATAACTTTTTAAAGAAATATGGTTTGTTATAAAAAGCTTCCTGGAACAAAGCAGCTAAAAAGTTGTAAATAAGATTTGACGCATATTTTTAGTCCACAGCTGCAGACATAAATAGCTCCTTCTAAATGGGTAGTTCATCGCTCTTGTCTGTCCTACACCAACTGAACGCAACATATATTTATTAGACGTGTCACCTGAGGGCTCAATCATTCTCTCATTTCTGATTTTATCTAAAAATTTTAAGAAGAGAACCTCAAAGAATAAATAATAAGTTAATAAATTAAGATTATGCTGGTTTAAAAATGAGGCATGACAAGTTAATAAGTTATGACTGTGAACATAATTAACATTTTAAAAATTCAAGAAAAACACTCATTTAAAATTGAAGTGTTGTGTTTTATATTGACTAGCACATTTTTGTTTTCTTTTCCAAATTTTATAAACCTCTCTGTCACCCTCTTGTGTTCAGATTTTACAATCAAAACAACAAAAACAGCCTTCCACCAGCAAGACTTTCTTTAATGGTGAAGATCAAAGTGAAACGTGTGACACAGCCACCATCACTTTGAGTAAAGAAAATAAACATGGTGGAACAATAAAAAGATAAAACAAAGCACTTTTTTTAACCTTCTCTTCCTTCTACACAAACTTGTAAAAGCAACTTGAGAACTTAATTCACAACGCGAGAGCGCTCCACAAACAATACGTTTTGTTTTTTTGTTGTTTTTCTTTCCCCCCCAGGTAGGCGACATGACAGCACAACATGATCAAATGGTTCAAGGGTCACCTTCTCCCAACACAACACAATCACAGAATCCTTCCTGGTTTAAAAGAAATACAGGAAACCAACAAAATATGATGAGAAATATCAAAGAAGTGCCACTCAGTAGAAGTCTGTAACAAATAAATAAATGTGCGAGTAACACGATCAGTCCAACTGACCATCAGCTGCTTCGCCATGATCAGCCCAGAACCTTGTAAACACAAAACCATCCAAATATGCTCTAATGACAAAAAAAAACGAAAATAACAGCACGCTTCTGCAAACATTTTGCTAGCTACATCGATCGATCCACACTTGGCACTTTAGAACTAAAATGAAACAAGCAAATAAAACATTCCTCAGTAAGTTAATGTACATTGTTGTAAACAACAAAATGCCAGCAACAGGGCATGATAATAGACAATCAGTTTGGTTGGTGTTTGGCATACCAAGACTGTGTCACAAATTACTTTTACCACATCCAGTGTTCTGTTTTCCCTTTGACCTGCAGCATTGTGGTGGAGCAGCTGCGCGACGATTCAACGTGGCGGATGCGACACTTAATTGTTCTCGCCTTTAAATACTGACTTGAGCACTAAGTGAAAAACTAGGCGTATCAGAGCCGGAGACAGAGAGAGAATAGTGGCTTTTGAAGCATTTTTAAAACTCCAGGATTGCTGAGTAAAAAACAAAATCAAACTGCAAGGCACTGTAAAAATCTGTAGATTACGGTAACGTTCAGTTACCTCGACATCATTAAATCCTATGAGAAATATGGCCAAGAGAAGGGGGTGGGGGGTGGGGGTGTGTTCGGGGTTTCAATTTGGTCCAG
>JBAMHW010000019.1:6662678-6677218 GCA_037177495.1 Rhadinocentrus ornatus
CCCCCCCCCCCCCCCCCCCCCCCCCCCCCCCCCCCCCCCCCCCCCCCCCCCCCCCCCCCCCTTTCTCCGGGGTTTCAATTTGGTCCAGAAAGGAGAGGAAAGATGTCTGCAGCAATCAAGTGAACGTTAATGTATTGTTTTGGCAGTGCCGAGTCCAATCTAGCAGTAGTAATCTTGAGGGCAAAACATTTGCTTCATCCCACTTACTGATAATCCTGGAGAATTCCAGCATTAAGAGGCTAAACTGTACCAGATTATCTGAGGAACACATCAAACAATTATCTGCTCGATAACACTACCTTAGAAGTGATGCACATTGTCGAAATGAAACGGAAATGTTACAAAACAATCACTGGTTTTAAGATAATGCAAATATCAAAACATGAACAATTTTACATTCATGTATCTTTCACAGGGCTTCACTTTACAGGCTTCTAACTCACATCGGAAGAGGAAAAACACGCTCTCCGTCTAATTCAGACCATCATGAAAAGCCAATCGGTTTTTACTTATAGTCTAGGTGTCGGTTTACTGTCGAGAAGTGGCTGTGAGGGGGAGTTCAACACTGTAAAGAGGACTGACATGAAGCAATGCATAACGGCTCTTCAGTAGACATTTGGCCAACCAGTCTTATACACAACCCCTAAAAAAAAAAAAAAGTTCTTGTAAGAGGGGAAAAAATGCTTGTGTCATGTATGGAGGAGCTGTGTGTTTGTGTGTTAAGTGCAAAGAATTGTCAGGGGCTAGTAAACTTAGAAATAACCCAAACTGGAACTGAGAGCAAAGGAAAAGTTCTGTCTGGCGAAAGAGTGAGACGTCAGAGTCACTTTTTAAGGGGCTGGTAGACTGAAGCGTTGGGGTCCAGGGACGAGGGACTATTGTCCATGAACTTGGAGGAGTAGTGTGGGGCGACGGCGCTGAGGTTGCTGCCATCTGACGAGTAGGACAAGCTGGGCATTACTGCCATCACCTCCGCTATCTTCTGCTTCAGCTCGGCGATCTCCTGCTCCCTCTGGTGGATCTGGCCTGGAGGAGACACGGGACACAAAGATGTTCTGGTCAGAGCCACCGACACAGCAGAACTGGACCACTTCCCTGCTCACAACTCTGATTAAAAATAATTATATCAAACTGTGTGTCTGTGGCAAATAAACACAAACACAGCAAATAATGGAACATATCAGATATTTCCATAGAAGAAACTTTTTTGGGAAAAAAAGGATTTAAAAGTAGCTAAAGATTTAGAAAATTCCATAACAAAGCTCACTTTCCCCGAATTATGGCCTCAGAATAATCCACAAAGATCTCTACATGGATTGAAGTGGTTTGGAGGTCCACCATTTATTTCTTTATATAAATATATTACCAAGAAAATGGGGAAGAGGTGCGGTGATTTACTGAAATGTGCAATAACTTTAACAAGATTGAAAGTCAATATTTGGTATGAGCGCCTTTTATCTTCAGCAGTCTGAAACCTCTTAAAATTTCTTTAAGTAGTCTTCAGGAACAGTTTTTCAGGCTTCTTCAAGGACGTTAGCTGCTATTTGTTCTGTTCTCTGTTAAGACAATCCCACACTAAATCAATAGTGTTGAGATCTGGGCTGCGTGAGGATTTATCAGTCCATCAGACCGGTTGCCTCTGGTATTAAGTTCTTGCGTCTGAGCTTTTTCTCCTTGTTTTACATCCTTAAGAACGGCTCCTTGGCATTTCTGAAGAAGCTTCAGTGAGCAGTGGATGGATCAACTGAAGGTCAAGATGCATCTCTCAGGTCCTGTGTCGGGTCTTTGCTGGATTAGCACTTTCTGATATACCTCTATCATGGCGCAGTACCTTCCAAAGTCCATCCTGTGTAGCTCTTATATATACATTATTGTCTCAAGCTAAACTAAATGACTCCACACTGGAGCAACAGTGTCTGAGATGAAAACAAACAGGACTTAAACGGAAACCCAACTTGGGCTCTTCAAGAATCAAAGTTCAGGAGAACCCTACCAGATGCCTGTGTTGGAACAGGTATCCCGTGGGTCCCACAGGACCTGATGCAAATCTCCCAGGAATTAACTTCCACTCCACGGTGGAAACGTCTCGGTGCTCGGTTCCAGTGTTGTGTCGTTCACTGAATACGTTCATTTTTCTGTGAACGAAGAACTGAACGCAACGCATCTGTAAATAAAGAACGTGAACTGGTTCGCATTATGTGAGGTCCTGTAACAGTCACTGCCTAAATTTTCACCGGCACGATATCAATTTCCCACTACGTTACCCACAATGCATTGCCCACTCTAAACTCTGAGATGGCACGTGGAGGTGCAAGCAGAGGAGCCGCATATCCCTTCGTGTGCTACAGTTACTTCAGTGAAAAACTAACATTTCTATGCAAGTTATTCCTGCCTCTTCGGCTTCTAATGTGAAGAGACGTGGACTTGAAGCATCCGTTCAGTCTGCAAGTCTTTAAAACTGTAAACGATGAACGTCAACTATTTATTTTAAACTGAATGAAATGAACTTTGAACTAGTTCATAAGAAGAACTTGCACAACACTGCTTGGTTCTAGCCCGTTTTGTAATGAACAAATAAGGTTGAGAGGATTAGAGCGGGACTTTACAGTAAAGACACAAAGCCAGCTGAGTCTATTAGAGAGACTAATGGTATAAAATTATCAATAAGTTAACCATGAAGTCTTCTTTATTACATTATTATTTTGCTTTCCTCAGAAATTCTGTCTCAATACGCCTTGTCTTTCCTCCAGATCTGTTGTTCTGGTTGGTTATTAGTGGGGTGAGTGGGAGGCAGGGCTTTCAGATCTACGTAGAACTGTGCTGACATAAATTAAATATAAAATGGTAAAATCAATGAGTGATGACTCCTGGGAACATGGCAATGGCACAATGACATTCCCTAATAGGGGGGAAGCTATGAAATGACTAATAACACTGCTGCAGTCATGACTTTGTGGTGCTCGTGGTTGCTGTTTATCATCTACGTCCAGCAGATGAAATAAACTTGTTAAGACGTTAAACAATCCCTAAAGTGGTGTTCTGAGAGCATATCACTGCATCCAAACAACCAGCATCTACCTTGTGCGATCTCTAGCTGCCTTTTAGCGTCCCCCAGTGCAGAGAAGAGGTCCAGCTTGATCCTGGTCTCAGCGCTGAGGCTGTTCTCCAGGTGCTGGGTCTTCTCCTGCATGGCTGACAGCGCTGACATCAACACCTCTGTGTCCTTCTCATTCTCTTTGTACTTGCGCAGCTCCTTCATGTGACAGATATCAAACCAAAGTAGACAAGAAACATGTAATTAAACATGCTTAATTACTTTAAAACTCAAACTAGCTATCAAACCCTAGTAGTAAAAAGCTGTAAAACACGAGTTGAAGTCGTTTTAAAAGTTGTATTAAACAGATTTTCATGCAGGAAGATATGTAATACTCCTTTTATTGTCTTACCTGACACTTGCCCTCCAGATCTCGAATATGTTCCTCTTTAAGCTTCATGTCCATGCTGAGCTTCTTACACTCTGTCTCCAGATCTCTGATGCGACCGCGAAGAGAATCCGTGGACTCCACCCTGTTTGACAGATGGGAACTTTAATTTATTTACTCATTTTTTCATTAACGATTGGAAACAGCTGACAAGACCATGAGTAGCAGACTGATGATGCAAACACTGATACCTTGTTGCAGCAGCTAAAGCGACCGCTCGGGCGGCAGTAGCTTCCTCCATCTTCTTCCTCTTCCTCTCCTCAGCCAGCTGTTTCTCAGCCAGAGCTCGGGCCTCTTGCTCGACCTTCAGCCTTTTCTCCAACTGGGAGATGGTTTGCTTGTCCTTCTGTTTGGCCTGGACAGCACCGTGGAGCCTGAAGCACAAAGAGGAATACAGTACAGTTAGGATGGATGAAGTGTAACCGTGGTGACGTGTAGTTAGGGTTAGGGTTAGTTCTGGAGGTTTTACTTAAAATGCCGGCATCTGTAAAATGTGAAAATTAAATAAACAAATAGCAAAAGTTTGATATAAAATATTATTTTTACTTGTTTTTACCAGCTTTTAGACATATTCTAATCTATGCGTATTTTATGTTTTATCTTCCCTGTAAAGCACGTTGGTCAACTTCCGGATGTTGTAAAGGGTTTTATATATATATGGTGCAAAACAGACAAAAACAAGTGGTGCATCTTGTTTGTTTTGTACCACCACCTACAAAACAAAAAACTAAACAAAAGAGCATAAAAAGATAAAAATGCTGCAACGCTTCAGATTACATCCTCCACCTTTGTAGAGCCAACATTTGTGTTGCTTTGGCAGAAAGCGCAACAAGCGTGCACCCACTTGTTCTGCAGCAGCTCGTTGTCCTGGCGCAGCTGGCCCAGTTCCGAGCGAAGGCTTCGGTCCTGGCTGCTCAGAGAGGAAACCTGGCTGCGTAGATCCGACTCCAGCTGCCTGTTGGCCTGAAGATCTGCCTTCAGGCGCTTTACGTCCTGCTCCAGCCTTTGAGAAAAGTTAGCGTAGCAACGTTAGCACACATATTTCCTGGCGCAACTTCAACACACACCTAGGTATTCTAAAATAAAGAGAAAAGCTGTGTTGTTTAATGTGGGACAATGAAACTGCTCTAAGATGCTATAATGACAGAAATCGGCAGTGTGTGGTGAGCTGCAGGGATGAATGTCGGGCGTTTTCACATCTTACCGCAGCAGAGCGTCGGGCTTGCCCAGCTGGTTATTGGGAATGCAGTTCTCCACTGGATCTTTCTGCCCCTTCCCCGCCCCCTTCTGTTTCTTCTCATTCTTATTGGCCAACGAGCCTGACGGGAGGCTGCCATTTGTGGAGCTGTGGTTCCTTGGAGAAGAGTTGCTGCCCCCACCTCCGCTGGCATTTTTGTTGTTCTTCCCAGTTCCCCCCATTTCTTCTTTAGAAGTGGTGTGTGTGTTGCTATCAGGGTGTGTGTTTTCTCCTGCCAGGTCGTTGTTCAGTCTCTTTGCCCCAACGTAGTTCTCAATATAATCTGCCTCCTGTAGTTTGGAGTCCAGTGTGTGTATAATGCTGTTGTTATTGATTCCAATTATGTTTTGTTTTTTGCCCTCACGCTCTTTTGCAGTACTGTCCTTCCCTTTTTCACGGTACTCAAGTTCCGGTAATGGGACTGAACTGCTTTTCTTTCCAGGAGGTGCTCCGTTTTGGGATACGACTGTTGGTTCAACCTCTGAGATCCCTTTAGCTAAGGCAGCTGGATGAAAGCAAGCGCATGTAGTGTTAATGCACACATATAAACATACTTAACAGATTTAAGCTAAAAGACAACTGGAAAAGTATTTAGCTATAAACGCAGGCTGGATGATGACCTTGATTGCCTGTTACAAAACAAGGTTGAGACAGCTTCCTGGCAGCAGAAAGCTGCATGAATAGTCTCTTATTCTTGAGCCAAACAAACTAGTCAGCGTGTTAACAGCTTCATTCTGGTGCTTCTTTCTCTTTTATTCAAATTGTACAAATGATGCCATAACTGGTCTGAGACCGCCAGAAAAGGTGGTTTATCTCTACATCTGGGTTATTTTGCAATTTTAAAACCTGAGCTATGCTTCTTGTACTGTAGTAGTTACACAATGAAATGTAGTGGCAGAAATAATCAATATGTAATTTGCTTGATCTGATGCCCACCTGGAGTAGGAGCTGATGATTTGCCAACAACTGAATGAATTGTTTGCATCTTTAAAACTAAGCATTACCATATTTTATCTTTTACAAGTGAGGATTTGTGTTTTTCTTTAAGTGACTAAAAAATAAATCTGTGAGTGATTATTGAGCAGAAGAGGTAACATCACAATATCATCCTGGGATTTTTTTGCAGGGTTACTGTAGTCCTTTTCACGTGAGACACATAACAATAACAAATAATTCTTAACTCAGACGTGCCAGTAAAAGTGAAAGAACCATCACACAAAATTCTCTAAGTCCTGCTACAGTTACAGATTTCTCATAACATGTTTTGCCATAAAATTTCATAACAAGCCAACAAATATGATGGGAAGCATTTGCAAATATTGATAAACCATGTAACAAGACAGATTTAAGAAGCTTTTAATAGAGCTACAACGTAAATTCTTACGCATTCGTTTAATTTACAGGTGTGAAAAAATCCTGGTGCCGATCCCAGTATTTGAAGGCAAAGCCGTGGAAAAACGGCACAACGTCAACCGTTCACTTTGTAGGCATGGGTTTGACATTTGTACTGTCACAGTCTTTGGTGTCTTTAAAGCTAAAAGTGACCATATTTGGATGAATGGATGAAGTTAGCAGGAGAAAACAATAGCCGTTTTGGATGCCCATCGTGGCTGACTCAAGAAAGAAAAGCACATTAGTGGAGGAAATGTGTTAGTTTTTACTGACTGGAGAGAACTCAAAGTAGAGGTAGGATGCAAGATGGATGCTGAATTAGTCATCGTTAGGGGGGCGCCTCTCTAAGAAAATCTGCCAAAACTTCCATAATGCATCTTTAAATGGATGCATTGTTTACATAAACATTCATTTTAAAAACGGCTTAAAAATAGTGAGACCTAGCATTAATGTTTACAGAGGAGTAGGACCATTTTCCTATAACTGGACATGCTTGTGAAGTCATTTAAGGAGCCCTAGAACGCAGATCCAAGGCACTTTTTCCTGTTATTAGTTATGTTATGTGACAGTGTGTGTGTTTAATTTCCCTGCAATATGGTGATAAGATCTTTATGGAAAAGCTTTGTTCTCACCCTCTTCTGCTTCTCGCTCTTGTCTTTGCAGCATCTGTTGCTCTGGCGGTAAAGCTTGCTGTAGAAGCTGCATGTAGAACTCATTCTCCTTTTGCACCTCCTTTTGTTTCCTCAGTCGCATTTTGTAGCTAACGTAGCTCTTGAAGCCGAAGCCTAGAGTCACCACTGGATAGCCAATACTAGGAGGTGAGGAGAAATGTTTTTAGCAAACCTTCATTGCACCATGTATGCTTACATTCAGACAAGTACATTGACTAAACTGCTTCCCAACTGTGAGTTTTGTTTTGATTTTTACCACTGATAAAGCAGAAAAAAGACCAATAGGATGGCAACAAAAACATATAAAAAATGAATGCATACCAGTGAGCAGCAAAGGGCCGACAGAGATCTACGTGAAAATTCTTCAAATCTTTGAACCGTATGGCAGCTTCAATGTACACAAACAGGATCCACAGCGATACAGTCGGTAGACAAACTCCTCTCTCTGCACATCAACAAAGAAATGTACTCTTAGCTGCACCTCTGAAGAGAATTTGCAGCAATTTTTTTCTTGTGAATTGCAGCTTTAAGTAGCCATTTAGCTGCCAGAGCAAAAATTAATAGTCTGATGAACAAGAACCCACTGAAAAATTATACTAACCGGTGTGCCAGACATACTGAACCCATACGTAGGTGCTGGCAGCAAAAAACAGCCATTGGACGGGGATAAAAAGGAGGCATATGATGTCTGATGTAAATGCCACACATACAAAGAAAACGGAGAATGCCTAAGTAGAGGAGAAAACAGACACAGATTTAAAGTTTTGATCTCTGGTGCTTCAAACCATCTCCACAGCAGGTTAATATCAAGTGGGAAGAGACAAGGCATGGCCATTTAGATAAGCTCTTACCAGCCCCTGATATCTGAAGGAGTCGTAGACACTTCGAATGAAGAGCCAGAAGGGCCACAGGTACTCAAACCTGAACTCCAGCACAAAGTCGGCCAGCAAAACTAACACCCACACCACCAGGAACTTCAGGTACAGGAACGTACTGTGAAGAGCAGACAGAGATAATAAATAAATAAATAAATAAATAAACAAGACAATGAGTTCAAAAAGAGTCACAACACAGGACTTTTTGTAGATTGGGTGGTCTGGACATCAGGTTTATAAAACAGGTTTTGTGTGTTTATAAAATCCACATTTTACGTGTTGTATATAATGCTACCTCTACATTTGAAGGCAGATAATCGATGACAAGCAGTGACCACAAATATAAGATAATGATCTGTTCCTACTACAGGAGTCTGGAGTACAGAGCAATGTTTATGCCCTTACAAGTGAGGTAAAGGGGTCCAGAGCAGCACAGTATGTCATGTCTGGACATGTTGCCCAGCACAGCTGCTTTTCATTTTCTGGCTTCCCATCAATCAATCTTGAGGACAGACGATCTTGTTGCAACAAGTTTAATAAATAATAATAATTATAATAAAATAAAAAATTTCATTGACGTATAGCCAAAAATAACAGAACCCCGTCGACTTTAAAATATAAAGTATATATATATATATATATATATATGTATATATATATATATATATATATTCTGTGCGTTATTTTTACCGTACTAAGTGTAAACGGAAGCAATAATTCAAATTTCAATATAACTCTAATTTCACAAGCTAACGGGGTAAAATCCGCGTGGAAATGCCACACTGGTACCGTTAACCTGGGCCTATAAATATGACAATACGCGGGCATGTTCATTCAGCGGAAAACGCTGTCGCTCTAAACCAAAGCGTGCTTCAATGTGAACGCAACAGAGCCAGGCAGCCGCGTTTTGACATATGCACAAAGGCGCCATTGTTATACAATAACGTCCCTCCAACCCCTTTTTTGTACCTGCTATATATACCCTCGGTGATTCGGTTCCGTTTTAACGGCCGTCGGAGTTTGCTGCAGTCCGCATTGCGCCGCTTCATCCTCCCCCTGTTGATTCACCTGTAATATCGGTCTGATAACAGCAGCTGAGAATGTCATCGGCTCATCCTAATATTCATACTTCTTCAATTATCCATCGTTGTTGTCGTTTTATGCACATCAAACAAAGAAATAAATAAAAACAGTCCTCTGAAGGCCATCCCCTTTTCACGACATGCTGCGTTGTCATGCTGACGTCTGACGTCATTACGCCGTCGTGGACACAGAAAACATGGCAGCTCCCTAGTCAAGGCATTTCTCTTCATTTTTTATTTTTTATATGTACTCTTGTCTGAACCACTAGTGTGATTATAGCGTGTCACGCTACAGATTTCTTTTTATAATCAGCGCTGCAGTTTTTGCGACGCAGGCGTAAGGTACGTCAATTTAAGCTTAAATTTACTTAATGAAAGTATCCATGCTTCCTTAACCACGTTTGTTTTGGCTCTCTTGGTAGGTACAGAACGTAATACTTGCTCTTAGATATATCCATCTATGAAAAGACAATATAATATATTATTTGATTTATAAAAAAAAACGTAAAAGAAAAAAAAGAAAGGAGGACTTTTTAGTGAGACAAGTGAAGCACGACCCCGCTTGAAAAAGTGAAAATTTAACGTTGTAAATAAAGTTTTTTTTATGCAGCAGTATTTCTGTCTAAATATGAATGTAATTTATTAATTATATTCTTTCTGTTTACAATGTTATGTTAGTACTGAAGTTGTTGCAAGTTTCTGCAGCAAACGTGTTTCTATCCATTCAACAGGTGATGAATACAGAGGAAAAAATGGTGCCATCTTTTAAGAATCAAGTGGAGGAGGAAGAAGAGATAGAAGAGGAAGATGGTGAGGAAGAAGAGGAGGGAGGAGAAAAGATTTGCGATGGTGATGAAGAAGAGGAAGGTAGAGATGATACTGAAAAAAAAGTAGAAGTGATGCCACAAGCTACAGATGAAGATTCTCCATTAGCTATTGAGGCTGCAAAGAAAAAGCCACAGGCTAAAGTCTTGAATCTCAACAATGAGGTGGTGAATATGAGGAAGGAAGTAAGGAGAGTTAGGGTTTTGATCATCAGGAAACTTACACGAAAGATTGCTGCACTAAAGAAAAAGAAAGGCAAAGAGGAGGAAGTTGAGAGGAATCAGAAGAGAGCTGCAAGACTGCTAGAGGAGGTCCACAGCATGAAGAACCTCTCCCCAGACTTGGTAGGGTTGTACTGACATACCACCATTTCTGCAATTAATTCGAAATGAAAGATTTCCAACTTCTAATATATAGTTTTTAAATAGTGAATCATATAATATTTTTTATTTGTTTATTTTTTGCTTTGGCAGGTGACCAAGACAGCCTTGCAGAAGAATCTCAACTTTGAGCAAGTGTGCAAAAACCCCAAGTCTACTATATCTGACCGAGCTGTTGCACGCATTGCCACCCATCCTCAGTTCAATAAGAAGATTGAAAGCATCAAAGCTGCTGTGAAAGCCTTTAAAGAAGAGCGTGTGAAGGGTTTAAAGCAGGAGGGAAAGGCAAAAGTTGAAAAGCAAGCTGAGATGCAAACTCTGCCTTCTCAAGACAAGAAGGTAAAAATAGAGAGTAAGAAAAACAAGATAGAGAGTGCTTTGGACTTACAGGAAACAGCAGATAATGAGGAGCGAATAGTTGTTTGTAAAAACGCTAAAGATGCAGCTGAGATTCACAAGCAAGCAAAGCCAGATTCTACAAGTGTTAAAAGTAGTGGTGTAAAGAATGTTGTGAAAAATGATCCTCAAAGTGGTGCTGCAGAAAAGATTTCAAGTCTCCCGCCTGCCTCTGTGACGCTCCAGAAAAGAGCAGAAGAGGATGAGAGTGATGCAGAGCCATCGGATGATGAAGAGAAAGAGTACTTTGATGATAGCACTGAGGAACGGTTTCACAAGCAGTCCTCCCAGTCAGAGGAGAGTGATGACGAAGACGACTTCTTTGTAGGGAAAATGAGCAAGTTCAAGAAGAAGAAACAGAAAGGCAATGAAAAGAAGGAGGAAAAAGGACAGGAAGTGAAAAAGGACTCAACAGACGATGTGAAAACTTCTGACAAAGTCCAGAGTGAACTTGATGAGCTCGAGTCCCGGTTGAAGTCCAGAGCAACCTCACTTCAGTCTGTTTTCTGTTCATCCCTGACTGGGACTAAAGCTGAAAGAGGCTCCAGCAAAGGGAGAGGTGGGGGTAAATTTATGGGACAAGGGAAACCAAAAAGTGGCAGTGGTCCTAATAGAGATTTTAGTAAACAAGTTAAGTTTCAAAACAAAGGGCAAGGAACTTCAAATGTTGGGTCCAAGTACAGTAAGCCGTGCCCTGAAGGAACAGGTCTTCAGTCCGATGAGAGGGGCTCTGCATTTGCTGGGAGAGGGAGAGGACGAGGCAAAGGTAACGCTCGATGGGAAAAGAATCGCTCAGATGGAGTCGTCTCTCATCAGGTGACGCTCCATCCATCATGGGAGGCCAGCAAGAAAAGGAAGGAGCAGCAAGGACAGATCATGGCCTTCCAGGGGAAGAAGATTAAATTTGATGATGATGACTGAAAACATTTTATTACTAAATATTTAATGTCTTTTTGTGACATACTTTGTATTACATTACAATAAGGTATATAAAAAAAAAAAGTTGATATTAGCATAGATTGTGACTGTCATGCAGGGTGTGCTCACTGCTTTTTATCCGGGCTAACCCTCCTAAAACCCTGCAGTAGTCATGTGACCCATCCAGGGAGTGCCCTTCCTCTTGCTCTCTAATTGCTGAGATAGGGTTCAGCTTCCTTGCAACCCCAAGTTGGAACAAGTGGTATAAAAAATTGATTGCTTAAACACCCAAAATCCTGAGATTATTGTACAAAATATACACAGAAATCTGTTCTTGAAATAGTCATTTATAAATGTGAGAAAAGGGTTTAAAATAAGTCTGGCAAATAAAGTTTGTTGGTAGGTATATGCTATAGTTATGTCATTGCTTTTTCAGGCAGAATATAAAAGGTTTTGTTTTTTTCTTTTTCCCTATTTAAAACAACTTGTTAACAAGTCTTTTTCCAAAATGTTGTATTACTCTGTGTCATTACCTTTGTTCACTTTTGATTCCAGAGATAATTCAGTTCACTTGAAACTATAGTGTGACCCACCTTTCACTATTTAGTCTCCTTGTAATTGTCATTTTAATAATAACAAAGTTTAAATTTACATTTTGAGTATATGTTATTTTTCTACATTTTTTGTCCTTCGATCGCTTTCAATTATTTCATGACAGGAAAAATTCATAAAACGCAGGTAACTTCCCTCTTAAGGAAATTAGCCAGCGGGCTTTCCAAGCTTTTTATTGATTGGTCAACTTAATCTGCGTCACATGAACTGGACGCTACGTGATCGTAAACAGCCAATAAGATAATGTATATAGAATTTGTTTCGCGGTTAATACTTTTTGATTCTAACAGCATCTTTTTACGCAATTTTTTTGTGGTTTACTATATAAGAAACAGACGTCATACGCTGACTTTTAATTTATCGTGAACAAGATGGGAAAAGGAGTTTCCTCCAAGTTTTATGGAAGCTCCTTTGGTATTAACCCGTTATGTCACGGGAGATCCCCGAGTCCTGCTGGGGAATCATCACGAGAGTGAAAATCCTAATCTTTCCCGAATGAAATGGAACTCGTCGGAACTATTATCTAAATAAAAATGTGCTGGTATGCTAATAATTTTTTGCAACTTTTTATATTTTATATGGCAACCTAAAGCTGGTTAGCATGTTTTAACTTTTACATCCATGTGCCCATATATATTTGTTTAGCTTTTAGCTTGATATGCAGCATTAATTAACATCCGCATAATTATATATTTATATTAAAAAAGGTTTATGCTGAAGAAGCTGCGGTTGAAAACGGAAGTTGTAAACATTCTTTCAAAATCAAGGCGTAGCTCATGTTGGGCATGATGATGGGTTTGGAAAGTAGAAATCTTCTGAGTGCCCTCCATCAGAACAGATAATGCTTTTCCCCTCACTTTACTAGCATACTATCTACTACTTAATTTTATGTTAGATATTATTACAATCTCAAACAAAATATTTTTAAAATATTTGTGACTGTCAACGTCCAAGATAAGATTACTTTTCTATTTTATTCTTGAAAATGGCACATAAACGCCTACATTATTTTGAAAGGGAGTTGGTCACATCCGGTGACTGTTGGTGCGTTTTAGCCTTGAGTTGTGGTACCTTATCGTTCCTGGAGCTGCATACTTTTGTACATTTGGGGCATTTAAGTGCTGCAAACTCCGACAGCTTACTCAAACCGCGATAAAACGGCGGTGAGCACGTGAGTGTAAACTGTAAACATTGCTGCCAGATGAACGCAACTTTGCAGGTCTGAAGGCGAGCATGGGAGGGGGAGGGGGTGTTGCTCCAACTAGCTCAACTCTGGTTTAATCCAATGTTTGCGTAACTGCGACAAAAACAGCTTAAGAAGATATAACATCAACATTTCAGACATTAGTGCTTCATACAACACGCATGAATGGGATCTGTGCCCAGCTAATAAACCAAAATGGCCACTCTGGAAACATCTACACACAAAATTTAATTAATTTTTATGTTCTTCATTTTTTAACCTGCTGTTTTCTAATTAGTTGTGATTACTTTCTATCAGAATACAAAGCTGGAGCTGGAAGGCAGTGCTCTGCACGACCCCCAAGATGATGGTGGGGCCAAGCAGTCTGATGAAACCAATGAAGCCGAGGCTCTTCAGACCCAGGAAAACACCAGGGGTACGTTTTATTGATTTAAATACTAAAAAGACTAGTGTCTGTCACATTGTTATCAATTCTCTGTATGGAGTCAGTGCCACATATCACAAATATAAGTTCAGAAGTTCAGTTTTTTTGTGTCCCCAAACCCACAGTGTGGAATTTGTTCTTGGAGAGGACCCGCTGTGACACCTCGCTGGGCCTCCTGACGCTGAGGTTTAAGGAGCTGCTGAGCTTCACAGCCGATGGGGTGTTGGACCTGAATGCAGTCTGTCAGGAGCTCGGTGTTTCCAAGAGACGAGTCTATGATGTCACAAATGTCTTGGAAGGGATCAAACTCATCAGAAAGAAGTCTAAAAACCACATTCAGTGGTTGTAAGTATGAGTGGATTTGCTGGATACTGTATGAAACTAACGAAGGGTTTTCTCTGAAACCTCATGTAACCTCAACTGGTTGAAGTGAAACAATAAAAATACTTACATGGGTTCTCAGCAACAGCTTCCAAATGGCACACCAGCCTAACATAGTCTGACACGAACTATACATCCAAAGATATTGTCATGTTAACAATATTGGTGCCAGCACAATACCATATCAACTTTATTTATAAAGCACTTTAAAACAAAGCATTATGCTTAACTAAATACTAAAAACTATTAGAACCAAAACGGATACAAACACCAGAGATATATATAAACATGACATAAAAACAACTAAAATCCAACATAATAGGACCAAATAAAACAAAGAAAAACAAACTTAAGTCTCACTGAGGCTGAAAACCAAAGAATAAAACTTATCTTTGCTAAATCAACAACATCCATGTTTACAGGGTGTCGGTGTCCTGAATTATATGATGTCATACACGCAGAAGGCAAGGCTGGAACAGGAGAAACGGTTAAGATGCACCTGAATCAGATTTATTGCTTAATTTGTACAAATATTTTATTTAGTCGTGTCAAACATATTGGAGATGTGTAAATCATAAATAAGTTTGTTATAGGTTGTGTAGCCAGAGTGGACAAAGGATGGCAGTCGACAGAGGTCTTCCAAATTGGCAAGATTTTATTA
>JBAMHW010000019.1:6695921-6715216 GCA_037177495.1 Rhadinocentrus ornatus
CCTGAAACACTGCTGGGATAGGCTCCAGCTCACCCCGCGACCCCTAATGGGAACAAGCGGTACAGAAAATGACTGACCCGGAAATTCAGCCACACACACACAATGGAGATTTAACAAGGGATGGTTTTATTGTAACTGGGGAAGGCAGGGAAGGATCCGGACGCAGCCTGACAGAATGATGGCAGGTTCCTGAAGCACCTAATCCTGAAAAAGGCTCCAGACATGAACAGGGGAGATCCACAATCCAAAGGCGTAGTAATGAGGCAGGCAAGGGTCATTCACAAAGAGGCAGAGAACAGACTACTTTATCAGGGTCGGGCAGGGCTCCGTGTTCAGTCCAAACATGGGTCGAAATCCAGACAGGCAATGGGCAGGAAAAATCCAACTTGGAAACAGGCACAAGGAAATCCAGGAGACGTTGGAAGGTCAGTAACAGGAATCTTGACGCAAGAGACAAACGCTGGCTATCAACAGGGTGCATAATGCTGACCATCTGGCAGGGAAGCAGAAACAGGAGAGGGTTTAAGTAGGGCGGGGAGCAGGTGAAGCTGGTGCGCAATCAGGGAAGCTCAGGTGGACCAGATGAGCTAAAGTGGAGGTTCCTGTAGGGCAGCGATCATGACAGCTCATTTAAAATGGTCTAAGACAAGGCAGATTACTCAGAGCGATTTATCCTACATGTCACATTCACCCATTCACACCCCAATAGACACACTTGGAGGCAACATTCAGTGTCTTGCCCAAGGACACTTCAGCATGGATTCAGGGGAAGCAATCCATCGACTTTCTGATTGGTGGACAACTTTCCTCTTGAGCTACAGCCGGCCCTTTCACACATATGTAAACGCTCTATCAATGCTGAAAAGTACATAGAAGTTTTAGAACATCAGTTTCTATCCAGTCAACGTCACTTTCAAGGAAGGTCTTGTTTCAGTAAGACAATGTTAAACCACATACTGCATCTGTAACAACTGGGTGGCTTTGCACGAGAAAAGTCCAAATGCTGTCAGTCTTCACAAACAAAAAACAAAATAAATAAATAATTAATAAAATAAATAAAAAATCTGGGGAATTGTGACTGGGAAAGCCTTTGTTTGCTAAATCTCCAGCAAATTGTCTCCTCACTTTCCATGTGTTTAAAGTTGTTGTGAGGTTCTAAATCACAGGTATATTTTTACTAACACTTTTACATTTTGGTCCATGTCTGTTTGCAGTCAGACCTAACAACAATTTGGACCAACATAAAGACTGGTGGAGTTCTTGTCTAGACTTTACAGGTTTTCACTTAGTCAGGTACAGTTGTTTGAATGCTACCACTGGACTATTTGTTACTTTCATATGTAAAACAAAACTTCTGCTTTTATATGTCACCTGCTAACATATCTGTTTTTCTAAGAGAGCTTGTTGATTGATGGCATCACTAACCACAGCTTTTTTTTATTATGATCAATAAAAAATAGATTTAAAAAATTATTGCGTTTCACTACAGTTCTTAGAAAGGTTAAAAGTTCAACAAAGTTTCCAAAGAATTGGGATGATGTTGAAAACGTATATAAACAGAAATAAATTTATTTGCAGATTAATTAAATATTAGAATATTAATTAAACTTTGTTTTTCCTTTTCTAAAACAAGAGTTTTTTTCTCTATAATTCAAGTTTCATGATTGTGAGAAACATGGCGCAATTTTCTTTACTTTTTAAATAGTCATTTATTTATTTATATGTTCCTTGGCTTATAGTATAGACTCTCTGTAAAGTCCTCTGAGACAACTTTGTTGTGATATAGGGCTATACAAATAAACTTGACTTGACTTGACTAGTGGACATCTGGCATTTTAATTGCAAAATTCATTGCTGAAATATCATAATAATGTTCATTTTCATGTGGATATATCTAAAAATGTTATTTTCATACCTGGGTTGATTTTATGGCTTGCTTTGGTAGATTAACGCCACCTTGTGGTTGATATTTACAGGCGTTTTGCGTGTGCGGTCATAAGTGCGCGTGTGTGTGTGTCTGCGTCTTTGTCTGTGACCAGAATGCAGATCACATAGTCTATGATGGATTGGTTAAAGTAATCAGGCCTCTCAGTCTTGGTGATTGTTGCCAGCTCTGTCCAGCAAAGCACTCTCCTGCACAGTAGGGTATAGGAGAAAGAAGATGTATAGTTTGTTTTTAACAAACATGTCATCAACTTTATGAACCAACATCGTAAAAAGACTGCAAAACAATGAACAATGGATGTCATTACTAACTCCTGCTCGAGGTTCCTTAACAGATAGTTTATCCTGCTCTGAACTTTCATTCACCTTCCACTTCTATTGTCTGACTATCTTCCATCTCATCTCCTGACAGCTCCAACTTGAATTCCCCATGCAGTCATTCAAAGTAAAAACAAAAAAAAAAAGAAAGAAAGTTTCAGATTAATCTCTGCTTCCTGTTTAATGGAAACCAGTTAAAAATGAGAAGTTGCTAAATTTCTGAAATTGCATAAATGTTGCTTGACAAAGAAGTCTCAGACTTATGCTCACACAGGACAAAAATGGGATACTCTGAACGTAGCCGTAATTGAAAATAAGGAAGGTTACTTCTTTAAAAAAAAAAAAAAAAAAGGTTACTAAACAGTATAAACCATAAAGTACAAGACTCTAATAGCGAAGTATTGTACAATTAAATATTAACTGGTGTACCGCGTAAAATGCTCAGCAGGTGGCGGTATTTGGGCATGTTGATCATTGACCTGCTAATTTACATTAAGCGAAGAAGAAATGTAACCGCAAAAGACGAAGCCGAGCAACATCGCTATCAAAGATCTGACGCAGTTTGTCGGTGTCTGCACGATTTAGCGTTATTTACCGTAGAGTAATGGTTAACTGTAACGGACTTTGGATGTTACCGTCCTGTACGTCTACGCTGCTGTATGAGGTCGGTGTTTTAAGTGCAGACATCAAATACAACCGAGCGGTTACTTCTCCGCGCTGCTAGGTTAAACTCTTGTAGTTTTTCAAGAGGAGCGCCACTTTTGTTTAGCTTCCTCGGTGATGAACATCCTTGTCGCAACAGAAAAGTGCTGTGTGTTATAAGTTAATTAAAATTATTTATAGACATGGCGAGTGTTGTAAAGACGTTTGTACGTATGTGTAATTATCTCCAAGACCCCTGTCATGTAGCGAGGTTTCAACATTTCTGCGGTGTTAAAGGAACATTTCCGGATAAACGGACCAAGCCGGACAGCGGACAGCAGGAGACGGACTGTCCCGGGCTGAGGAAGAGGGTCCAGCCGGAGGGACAGAGTTTAGATGACGGTATGGGGAACGGAGCCGCTGGAGATGTCACCGTACCGCATGTTAACGGGATGCAAGGCGAAGACACAGATCACGACTCAGACATGACTAGAGCAAAGCCCCTCCGGAGAAACTCCCTGACTGGAGATGTGGGTCAGGAGTTCCTGATACACAACAAGTTTCTCTTCTTCTTGTTCACGTTTGGCACAGAGCTGGGCAACGAGATGTTCTTCATTATCTTCTTCCCCTTCCTCTTCTGGAACATCGATGCTCTGGTCAGCCGGAGGCTCATCGTGGTCTGGGCCTGGAACCTGTTCGTGGGACAGTCCACGAAGGATATGATCCGCTGGTCCCGACCTGCCTCCCCTCCTGTGGTGAAGGTGGAAGTCTTCTATAACTCTGAGTACAGCATGCCCTCCACACACGCCATGACTGGGACGGCCATACCTTTCTGTCTCTTCATGCTGACTTACGGACGATGGCAGGTGAGCATGTTTAAAGGTTCCAAGTTAGTTTCCACAGACATGGGTGAAGACATATCCTAGACCTAGAACGTGTGCCTAGGGAAATTATCAATGATTTTGTTTTTTAAAGTCTTTTTTTCATGTTTGTGAAAGAGTCTAAAAGTTTAAGTTGCTGCAGGTAGAAGAAATCCTGTGTACAGTGTCTTCATATGTGCAACTTGGGTGCAGATTTAGACAGGCCAAGACTAGTTCACCTGAGCTTCAGAAGGGTCTCAGACTCATCTACCGGCATATTTTAATTACTTTAGACAACTATGACTAACTTAGATATTTTGCTTTACATTTAAAATAGCTAAATTATTGATTAATGGAAATCTTTTTTTTTTATTATCAGTTACTTTTTTTTTAAGGAGCCTGCTTTCATATTTTAATAATTAGTTATGAAACTTTGAGTTCTAAGAAAATGTTATGGTCTCTTGTATGCATTTTTGCATAAAAATATGTTTAACAGCTTGTTCCTAAAGCTGTTGAGCTGAGCTATGAGTGTGTTAGTGTTCCTATAAGTGACAACTTCTTACATCCAGTCTTTATGCTGACTTAGATTTTAGTGATTTGGTTTTAACACACTGGGTATGCACCTACTTTAATAAACCCACAGGGAAGCCGACCAGCATCATCCAGGTTCCAGACTCTCTAAGGCCCCAAAAGCTGAAGTACTTCTCAATGACACTGCACGTCTCATTTTAGATTGAATCTACACTGCAAAAGATCTGAGTAGAAAGAATAACCATACAAGGCACCTGAAAAATGCAACATGTATGTATCAGAAAGAGCATAAAAATGTTCAGGATGCTATTTGCAGCCTTCATGTAAAACAGTACACATTCCTTTTTTAGACTGGACTGACGGGTTGTGTCAGAGAGGTACAAGAAGCAAGTTTTTTTTTTTTCCTTCCCCTTTTAAATAAGCAGAGATCACTTTTCAAATTAGTGTACGTGACCTGCAGAAAGGGAAAGCTTTGTTGGTGTTAGAAGTATTCTCTGGTGCAAATCAGTTAAAGGTCTCTCAAGAAGAATGTTGTATGGTATCAACATAACTAGAACAAACAGAAGTGAATAAACAGATTTTCCAACACTTTTTAAGCACATACACGAATATAAATTTAAATCAAACTGAAAATTAGTCTAAATCTGTTTATAAATTGTAATTTGAGATATGTGAAATGACATTTGCAATGGATAAATGGCATTTCTCCATTTCAGTTTCTTGGCAAGTTATTTGCTGATACATAACCCGTGCTAATGTAAGTGCCTGACAAGTATACAGAAGATAAATGAAAGCAGAAGCTGACACTGAACAACGGTAAAGCTAATGGCAGAGTCAGAAGAAGGAAGTAGCACAGGAACAGACAGAGAGAAAGTACATTCCTCATTGGGAGGGGAGAGAAAATTTAGAGAAGGCAAAACAAAAGGTCACCACAACGCAGGAAAAGCGCTGCACCTAAAATGAGCTTTTTGTTGTGCATCTGTTGAAGGGCTGTTAACTGAATGGAGACAGCTGCCTGAACCTTCATGCATGACTTGAAGTTAGAAAAACTCAAACAATTTTGACAAAGAGTTTACAACAGATAAGATTCAGGCCATAAATGGATTTCAAGGTTGTAAGGAGAGTTAAAGGGTTATCTATACTGTAAAGCTTGCTAATTGAGCTATAGGTGTGGCTCAGAGGATTTTGGTCAGACATGGGATCAGTTCAGCTCTTTGATTTATGTCAGTAATTAATTGATTATAAAGTAATTAATCATTGTTTCCAGAGGATAAACTTTAACCTGACATGTCTTCCAACACCACCACAAAAATCCAAATTTGCTAATTTGAATTGAATGTCTTAAAAACTTTGCAATGCATGAAATTAGTCACACACATTCAGGTCTGTGTCAGAATTAATAATAATTACACTTACTTACTTTTGTTTAAGGTGACATCAGGTCACAATGCTGACTTGCGTGACCAGTTACTTGTGCTTAAAAAAAGAAAAGTGACAACATTGCCTTTGGCTCCAGTTGAATTTTGAATAGTGCCAATCAGCAAATACTAAGATGGCAATCACGGTAAACATATGTGAGTGTGCTGATGTTAGCATTTGGTTTGATGTACTGCAGAGCCAAAGTACAGACACAGAGTTTCTAGCATGTATTTATCAAGAGTTGCATGTTTTAGACGCATCTTTAACTATGTTTTAATACCTATGTGTCCTCTTTCATAGTACCCTTTCCTCTTTGGCTTTTGTGTGGCTCTCAGCTGGAGCATCCTGGTCTGTGTAAGCCGAGTCTACATGGGCATGCATTCTATTCTGGTAAGCAGATTAAATAATTAATATGAAATAAAAAAATCCTCTAAATTATTAATGAGAATATTAGGTTAAACTGCCGCAACTGGACCCAATACTTCCATTGCTAAATTTTGACTTGGTTTTCTGTAGGCCCAACTTCTTAGGTTAAGCTGGTAAAGTGTACTTTTTTACCTTTCCAAAATGTTCTCTAAAAAACTGGAAGAATGCCAGACTTTATCTTATTTTGTTGCTGCTTATGCAACTTCATGGTTGTACATAATAGTAAGACATCTTTAATTGTTCCTTCTTTCTTTTATTGTGGATTATACTTTTGTACTTCTACAGCAAATTTGACTTTACATGCCAGACACACACAAGTCTCTTATTTCATGTTCTGGATTTTCTTTAAGAAAATAAGAAATAAATAAAATCTGCTGATTTCATGTGAAATTACAAAGACTGAAGCTCAGTTTTGGTCATTTTAGTTTTGAGTTTCGAAGTTTAGCTTTTATAATTGGAAGACATTTGCTGATTCTGTGATAGATCATCATAGATGCAAGTAAACCCAAATTCACTGCACAGATTTCTTGAATGGTGTATTTTTCAGATAAAGCGCTGGCAATAAAATCCGGATTTCATTAGAGTAATGCAAAAGGCTGGAAACACTTTGATCAGCTATGAATTGTAGTCTTTATGGGCTGCTTAATAATAAAAATTTCTGATGCATTTAACTGTCTGTGAGAAGAAAGTGGAGAAATAAGTGATGAATAATTTAATTATTAAGAATAAAGCCTGTATTGATAAACAGTCGGGCTTTTCAGTTTTTAGAAAAGATGTAAAAATGACTTTGGAGGATTTGCAGAAAGCCCATTCCCATTTTGAGGCTAGTTGAGCAAATACAGTTATTAGATCCCCAACCACATTTTCTGAGTATGTAAATAAGGTTTTTATTCAATTTTGTATGTTTTCAGTCAGATTAATGTGTTTATGTACAATTTTACTTTTTTTTTTTTTGTCTATAAAGATACTCGCTGTAAGCAGTGAGTTTGTATGCTCACCATAAGTACTCAGTCTACTTACGCTTCACAACATCGGGGAGCTTTTATGTTACACCAGCCTAATAATCCTGAAAGAAAATAATTGTACTTCCTAGAACTTTTTCTTCGTGGTTTATTTTTTTTTCACTTGTCACGTGTTGTATGGTGTGTAACTGTAGGAATAAGATGAAATAGATGATAGGTTTTTGCTATCTATATGGTGGCTTTGTTCTGGAACAACCTAATTAATTATCTCTAGCCTGTGGTTAAGATGTGTTTTTGCAAAGTCTTACACTTCCTAAAAGAAAACTGAAGGACTTTAACAAGAAATGTTGCTCAATATTAGAAAATAATCCTGTACGGGGCTCCTTAACACATATGAATGCATTTTTCAAACCAGGTATGCATCAACATTAGTTTTTCCTCTTTATTTCTCTATATTTTTACGTGTGGAAAAATGTAATATTTGGATAGATTTATGAGGTCTTTATAACTGTAGAGCTTCTTGGAAAATTAGTTGAGTAAAGCTCATAAACAAATTAAAGCTGGGAGATAACATTAGATTAGATTGTGTGACCTGGCTTACTCTTTATGTTCTGCATCATCCAATAGTAACTCTAGTTTGTCGGGCAGCAGCTCACCTGATGGTTCTAAGTTTTATGACTGAGGAAAACTGATGCTGAGAAGACCTTGATGAAAAGTTTAGCATAGCACCTCCTTTAGGACAGAAAGCAGCATGATTTTTGTTTATTTGATACTGTAGAAACTGCTGAGCTGGACTTTGCAAGCTGTGTTTCTAGGATGTAGAAAAATAAGATCAGTCATAAAAGTAAAACATCTTGGTTTTGCAGTAACTGGTGTACTTTTCTTGCAGGAGGTGATCACTGGTTTCCTGTACAGCCTTCTGGTTCTAGCCTTCTTCCAGCCAATCTTGGAAAAGATCGACAACTTCTACATGATGGACCACTACGCTCCACTTGTGATTATCATGTCGCATGTGAGCCTTGGACTTGTGGCTTTCTCTCTGGATTCATGGAGCACCTCTCGGGGCGATACTGCTCAGGCTCTGGGCACCGGGGTGGGCGCTGCTTTGGCAACCCATGTGAACTATCAGCTAGGGGTGATGCAGGATCCACCGCTGACTTCACTTCCTCTAACTTTACCACCACTCAGCACAGGCCTGGTGTTGCGCTCCCTGCTGCGCTTCTTCATCGGAGTTGCTGTCCTCCTCATCACAAGAATGGTTATGAAAGCGGTGACTGTTCCATTCTTGTGCCGTGTGTTTGGGCTGCCCTCAGATGATGTAAGACAGGCAAGGCAGCACATGAAAGTAGAGTTGCCATACCGTTACATTGTCTACAGTGTTGTGGGTTTTGCTTGTGTCTGCTTTGTGCCTGTCTTCTTTAACATTTTAAACCTTGCCTGAGTTGTGTACAAGCTATCATGTCCTACTGACATTGTAAAGGCCAACGGCACTTGGAAACATGCTGCTTTTGTTTGGGTTTTTTGTTTTTAATGTTTTTTTGTTTATTTTTTCAGAAGAGAAAAGCTCTGTTTCTGCATGATAGAAGTTAAGAGTTATAGGATAGAGTTAAAGGATAAAGGATGATATTGTTCATTTCCATGGTCAATAAATCCCACCAAAAGAGTATAACCAAAATTTGAACTGATCTTAACGACTGTCTCAACCAAAGCTTATTTAAAGGATAAAAAAAATCAGCGACTAATGCAGCTCTACTTGGTTATGTGTTTTATTGTGTTGACAAGAACCACTATAATTTATTTGGATTAAATCTTGTGTTGTCAGGGTTCTAGAAGTATTAATTATGCATTAATCTACAGCTAAATATAGCTTCTAACTAATGCGCTCGCTCCTTACTCTTTTTTTTTGTGTGTGTGTTGAGCGCAGACTGTTTTGTTAAATAATATACAGTATATGTCCAGTGTTTTAGGGAACACCTTCAGATTAAAGCAAAGAGACAACAACTTCAGGTTTTTGTTCGACAGTATGGTGATGGATTAATGCACTGTTAATGTGTCTTTTTATGGGATTTGTTGCATCATCAGTTACATATGATATCACCTGTATTATCCTTTAAAAATCTGCCTGTTGTCTACACACTGAAATATTAACCGGACCTTTGCAAATACAGTATCAGATACACTGTAATGATGTTTGAGTTCAGCATTTAGGAATCTATTGTACAGTATCATTTGTCAGAATATACAGGTGTGTGTTATTATAGATTCTTATTTTTAAAGAATAAATTAAACATCCATCTATTTTCTATACCCGCTTATTACGATACAGGGCTTGGGCCTCTCCCAGCAGCAATCAGGCTAGAGGCAGGTCACACCCTGCACAGGTAGCCAGTGCATTCGCAGGGCCAACAGAGGCAACCACTTACACTAACTCTGAGAGAGAATTTAGAGACACCAGCCGACCTAAGCATGCATGTCTCTGGACGGGGTGGAAGCTGGAGTACCTGAAGAGAATCCATGCATTAAATCAAAGAATGAATAAGAAAAATCTGAAGCCACGTTACTTCTCCTTTGTTGCTGTAATTAAGTCAAAACAACCTGAAAGCAATAAAAGATGCTCAAAGTATCTAAACTCTCACGTGTCGGGATAGTTAAGTTGTAGAGTTTATAACTTTGAGCAGGTTTTTTGTGTAATTTCTTTATTTTTTTTCTACGTTACCATAAAAAGCATTATCTTTTCACCTCTGATTTATAAATTTATCGTGCCACTTATTTGTTATTGTGGCCCAATTATGCACTCTAAAATATTAGTTTGACCAAATGGAACTGAGAAACAAATATTTTTGATAAATTATTTTATCATTGTTATATTAAAATCTGAGTTCTTGAAAATGTTATCTAAATGTTGTATATGTTCTTTATCGTTTTGGTTTCCTGAAGTTTCCGCTCCCTTTCGTATGACTAACTGTATGTAGAAAAAAGTAAACTGGAACTTCTGTGAGTGCTTTATCTGTTTTTAATTTGTTGTAATATTTACACAATTGATTCTAATAGAAATGTCAAACTCTTCATACCCAACTATAGGTCTGATATCTATCAATTTTTCTTTTCTTTTTTTTTGTCTGTTATGCAAAGACTGTCCTTTGAAAGTATTTGGTAACATAAATAAAAAAGTAAAAATAAAAAAAAAGTTGCCTTTTTTATTACATATATTTTGTTTAGAGTGTAGTATCTTAGGGTCATTTAAGGCCAGTAAAAGCAATGCAATATATATATATATATATATATATATACAGTCCTGAAAAGGACACACAGCAAAAGTTACTACTAGTTTCTTTATTTGAAGACATGAGAGGGACCAGTTTTCCGCTCCTGTCTGAAGGGATTCATATTGCAGGTTGGTGTATGGATTGGACATAAGAAAAAGTCATTTTTCTCTGCCACATGCTTGTTGGTGGCTTGTCTGCTCAAAGGTTTGACCTCTCCCCAGGAGGCCTTGGCTTTAGATCCGCTCTTAATCGCTGATATAACCCTGGCCATATTTCCATATTTCTATGTGGGTTTTATACTGTTGAGCCTTCATGTTGGGGGTGAATTTGAGGCAGTGCTCCAGATGATGTAGGAGTTAGCTGGATTGCGTACAGCTGGGTCCTGGCTTTGGTGTATGTAGAGTGGCTGGAATGTAATGTCTGGTTGCTTCTTGCCGCTGGTTTGAGGTTTGCATTTTCCTCTCCTGCGCCTGGGCCGAGCTCTCTGGGTGTATAATGCTTCAGCTGTTGTGATGACAGCCTCATGACCTGTTATGAACCCTGTCCACCACTCCAACCTGCTCTCCAGTGGCTATTTACTTTCTTTAGTTCCACTTGGATACATCAAATATTTGCATAGACAAAACCAGACGTGAACCAGAGCCCATAGGCTTCTAGCCTTCGGCCAGTAGAGACAAAGACCATCAGTTGTCATTTGCATGTAATTTGCATCGGATCCCCCTGTGACTGTTTGCAATGTCAGGAGGCCAAATTAACCAGTGTTCCGTTTTAGCCTGATTTACATCTCATTTGCATTAAAGTTGCTTAACTAGGGCTACTTAGCCAAGTGACCCCTGTGGAAACTCCTTACCTCACGCTCACAGGAGGCAGATAGCGCGACCGGCTAATTTCATTAAGGGAAACAGCCGTTTGACTGAGAGAGTGCCTTTGGATGTAATCATTAAAAGGGACGATGGCTTGCAAGCTGTTTATAATCAGGCTGTTTTTACGTGCATATGGGCATTGTGTCATATTTACTGTAAGGATGAAAGATTAGGTATGGAGGGGATAGCAAGCTGCATCAATCTCACTCAGCATCTTAGAGCAGGCACATTAATCATCCCATCTACGGAAAATCATCCCCTTCACACACGGGGCCACAGTGTGCACACATGGCGATGATCAGTGGCTGCCGGAAAGGACAGAGGGAGAGTTAGTGGCTCACTGAGCACAAGCACCACAGCCAATACTTCTTCATTGATCCTAGAAACTTGGACTGGATCTTAGATGGCGTTTTGTCTTGCTAATGTGTTCATATGGCGGCACCAGGCTGCGTCTAAGTCCCAGCACACGGAATGAGCCAAATCGTTTAAATTCTGCCTCTCCCAAGTTGATCACATATCCCTTTTCCAGTGAGGCTTTCCCTCATTTTTCTTTCCTTCACCACCACTCATCCCTGCTCTCTCACATCCGGTTTTATTTATAGAGGGCAAGGGAGCATCCCAGGCAGATGGATTCTCTGAGATATTATGTGGTGGATTTCAATAAGGAGAATCAATTCTGGTTTGTTTGCGGAATCAAACCTGCACTGCAGGCTAATACACACATCAATCGCTGCAATATATCACCCACAGAAATTTCATCATGTTTGTTTGCTTTTAAAAAGAAAATGGCAACACATCGAGGACAAAAACCGAGCATAAATTTCGCAAGCACTCAACGGCCTGCTGCATGGTCGAGGTTTTCTTTAAGTATTATCTCCACTTCTTCCTCTGTTTATTTCATAAAAAGAAAAAAATGTTACATCTAGATTACAGGACTACAATAACCAACTTGTGGCCCTATGCCTGTCATCTTGTGAGGTTGTAGTTTTCATCCATGTTTCCTATTAAGTGTATTGGTATTCTTCTGAGTCAAGCATGTAGTGGTTGCTAATGCCCCTTAAGGAAAATGTGTGACTTATAATGAAGGGAGGTACTAATTAAATTAATTTGACTTGTGGAAAACTAAACATACACCAGAATTCAGTAGCTTACAAAACCCACATTTAACAGCATCAATTTGAAATAACCCTTTTCTGTATGACATTATTGGTCTCTTGCATTGTTGTGTCTGTGGAGCTTTGATTTAGTTTTTCTTTTGTAGTCTGTTTTCAGTTTCTGGTTCTGAGTCCTCCCATCTTGTTTCCTGTTTTATCCTGTTTACACAAGGCTATCTCTCTGTGTATTCTGTTCAATTTACTTAGACGACAACTTCTTGAGCCGTTGAAAACACTCTTTCCCATGGCATGGATGAAGCTCATGGCAGATCTGGGAGGCTTTCCGAACCAGTTCTGTGGTGAACCCGGGCGAGGCTGCAGATGTAATCAATTTAATCACATCTCTGAAATGATACAATCCCAGATACGTGCTTCGCGGAAATACTTCCTGGATTACTCAACATACGTGGCTAAGACTCGGTGCAATATGTGCCATCACTAATTAATTTGTTTGCTTTATTAGTTAGCTTTTGTTCCAGGTGTTCCTGCTTTAGCAGCATGTTGGTTTTATTAGCCCTATAATGATATATGTATCATATTCGACACATACAGTCTCTGAGACCTTTTGCATCAGTTTTTGGTAAAACTTTGTTAAAAATCTTGTTATACACAATCTGATACTTAAATATTTATAAACTATGTTATTTATTTTACATTTTGTTAAAAGGCTTAATAAAGACCACAGATTCTTACTATTTTTCTTTGTTCGGGCTTTAAAGAGTTAAATCATCTCAGTTTACACGTCCACCTGTGTTTCTCTCAGTCTACATCCCTGTCTCCTGCTGCTTTGATCCCTGAAATGTCAAGGAATTTTGGCCAATTTTCTTTCCAACGTTGCTGTTGTTCATTGAGTTTTTTTTATTTTTTATCTTCTTATCAACAACTCTCTTAACCTTTTTAACCCTGTGCCCTTTTTCTTTCTGTTCAAAAATTGCATACCCATGATATAATGTATCTCTGCACCTGTAAGATCTATTTGAATACATTTGGAGTTTGAGTAAAGGAACCACTTGTGATATATTAGATGTTTCATATCAGTATACTGTTATTGGTAAAGAATAAATAAAGATAGCACACAGTACAAATGAAAGTCTCAGTCTCGACCCCCAAAAGCCAAACGCTTTCAGGATGGATTTGAGCAGCTGTAGCTATAGCTCTAAACCTCTATCAAATCAGACGTACAATATAGTACATTATCAGAGCAAAGATGATGTTCACATAAAGTGAAATGGATCAAAGATTGAGGTCAGCTGAGGCTTCCAAAATGGCTAAATTTGAGAACAGTTTGTCCATCTGCTCTCTGCTTGCTCAAATGGGGAAACTTAGGGTTTAAAAAGTAGAGGTCCCATGATAGCTTTTGTAAAACTGGATCAGCAATGGTGTAAATGTTTTCATTAGAATGGTTAGACAGAAAAATGTTTCGTACACAAATAAATGGATAACCCAAAAGCATGTCTTTCTTCACACTTGCAGCTAGAATTGAGACATAAATTTGTGGCAAAATCTTATTTTTATTTTTTCTTTTGCTCCTGGCTTTATCAAAAGCGTTAATTAATAATGTATGCATACATCCAACAGCATTTTCTACCTTTTGAGAGGGTTTATTAGGAAAAAATGACTTCTTATTACTGTTTTTCTGTATGTGTGGTAATCCCTTCAATGCAGAAAAATGAAAATGCTCTTGTTACCTAAATCCATTATTCTCTCTGTAAGCAGGCTGGCCTGCACTCACACTCTCATTACTAGTGTTTAAGTGTTTAAGTGTTGTTTGAGGTGCTTAGTCTCAAATATGTGCGCGGACATACACACTTACAGTGAAACTGGTGGTACGTCTAATAAGGGAGAAGGCCTTGAATGGTTCCTATGCTGCGATGCATTAAAGCTTAATAACCTGTCCTTTCAGTTTGCTCTTAAGAACATGCTCTGGAGCTGATAATTGGAAAGATATTTGCCTCTTTCTCTTGCTCGCTCTTATCTCTTTTGTCTAATGGCTGCTTTCACTTTAGTTGGGTCCATTATTTGCCCTTGAAAGATTTTTAATTTATTTATTTTTGTCTCTTCACCCACAGCTTAGTTCATGAATTAGGTAAAAGTGGCATGTTTAGTTCACCAGCAGTTTCCACTAATATTTCTGCCACATTTAGCCTCAAGATGAAAGTAAACGAATGAATCATTTTTGAGTCATCAAAAGGCAGTTGTATCATTAAATATTTGGTTGAAAAGCAGAACAAATACACAAATACTGCTACCCTCTCTATAGCAGATAAATCTTTCTTATCTTTAAGGCGGTTCAAGGTAAAGAAAGTAAATCAGCAGAAATAAATCATCTCAGCCAACCAACAGTTCCTGGACCAAACTAAACCCAAGTTTGAAAGGCATGAAAAAAGAAGTTTGATAAAACGTTTAATTCAAGGTCTCGTTACAAGCTTGCAGAGGCTTTCAAGTGTAACCCTTTTTACTAGCTATTGAACTTGTGTCTCAACAGGCCAATTTCCATGACAACTGAGCTACACCACTGATGGTGAGGACTTAAATTAGACCTAAGGCTCATTTAGAAAAGCACTCTAAAACCTACGTATCATTTGAAAACAGCCTCCTAATACTTGAAGGTTTTCTTAAAAACTTCACAGAATTTTTACTAAAAAACTTAAGGTAACTAGACTTATGTAATGGAAACCATTGAAGTGGATGCAAGATAATTCACTTTGCTCATCGGGTCATCAATACATGCAAAACAAAAATTCACCACCTGGATTTAACTTAGCAAATAGGTACGAGCCTTCTGAACCTTGAATGATCGTGATCACTTGGTGAAAATTAAACTCAGGGTTATGTTTCATAGTGAAAGTAAGAAAATTTCCACATGAACAATGTGAAGGGAACTCAAGGGATTGGGCCTGAACAGCTGTGTAGCCATAAGATAACCACTAATCAGCAAGGCTAATCGGACATAAAGGCTTCAATTTCCTAGGGAGCATAAATATTGGAGCAATGGAAGAAGGTCATGTGGTCTGTAAAGATTTACCCTGTTCTAGAATGATAGGAGCATCAGGGTAAGAAGAGAAGCAGATGACGTCATGCAGCCATTATGCCTAGGGACTACTGTACAAGCCTGTAGGTGTAGTGCTATGATCTGGGGTTTCTGCAGTTGGTCAGGTCTAGGTTCAGCAACATTACATGTCCAAAGATTGAGGTCAACTGATACCTTAATATACTAAATGACCAGATTATTCCATCTTCCCTGATGGCACGGTTATATTCCAAGATGAGAATGTCTTAATAAATAAGAAATAAATCTTGTGACATTGCAGAAGCTTATTAAAACAATGCCACAATGAATGTGTGCTGTAATCAAATCTAAAGGTGGTCCAAAAAAAAATATTAGTGTGCAACTATTTTCAGTTTTTGGTGGCAACTTATGTTTGGGGCAGGCAGTGTATGTAAGTGTTTATAAAGCTGATGTTGCATTAAATGGGAAAAAAAGTAAAAGCACACATAGATATACTAAGTAGACACTTTTAAAAGTACACTTGTTCAATTGCTGGTAACACAAAAACCCAATCAGCTGATCACAAGGCAGCAACTCAATACATTCAAGTTGTTTTTTTCAATGCTTAACAAAACAGAAGCGCCACACCTAGAGAGTCTGTGGTCTGCACATAAGGGACATGATGGCTGACCATGAATTTCAACTGGCAACTTCCTCATTAAAAGCTAGCGTGTGGAATTATTTCGGCTTCTATGGGTGTTTTGTTTACTTGGAAGGTCTGGTTTGTTTGGGGAGGTGTGAATGTGCAAACAAACTCTGATGCTGATGAAAGAATTCTGGTCTGCCTGCAAACGTAGTTCCCGATTCACTTTAAGTAAACAAATACAGGAAGTAGACATTGTGGCATTGTGGGTTCAACGCTAGGCCTTGTGGATAAACACAACCAAAACACAAGCCATTCAAACTTGAAGTGAGAACACGATAAAAGTTCTGATACAAATATTGTCAACCTATGACTGCAAGGATTTGATGCAGCTCCATGTTTTGCTCTTATGCGTCAGAAACAGAAGTTGCTCTGCATTAACCAATAGACGAGCAAGTCCTCTTATTCGGTGTGTTACGACAAACGTGAGAAACCATGACACACTTTTTCACTCATAAAGTAGTAAAGTTGTCGCACAGGTAAAAAAGAGACATCAGAAGATGCATAAGTAAATGTTTTATATTCCCATAACAGCCATGTGAATTAATACAACTGAACTGAATTATGAACAGTAGCGTAGCACAAAATTATGAGCCCTATGTACAAACCATCTTGAAGGGCCCCTAAGTAGACTTGATCGATTGTTCTCATACATACTTTTCCCGTGGTAACAGACTAAGGTAATAAATTTAATCTCAGTTTAACTTCTAAATGGCAAAAGGCTTCTCTGGCTATAGTCTCTTCTGCATTGTGTAGCTTCTCACTGTCTTTCTGTTCCTCTTCTTTCCTCTCCTAGACCTCCTCACTACCTTCAGAGCAACCTTCACTTCCCATTTCTTCACTTACATCTTTTACAGCTCACCCTCTGCCACAAGGACAGACCCCATTCAAGCTAGAAAGATACAATCATTATTTTAACCTGCTCATAGCATAAACTACAGTAGAATAAAACTTCATATAAGTGTTATATGACTCTTTCATTTGAATCAGCTGCAGATGATTGTAAACTGAATAACTTACCTGCCTAGATAAGCTCAGCTTGTCTCACATCCCCAGTGATCATCTGGATATGATAATGGACCTGCTGCTGTGTCGGAGACTGAGGACCATGTGGTTTATGATGTTAAGCTTTGCTAATACTGATGTTACAAAATTAAAGTGGTACTGAAAGGTTCAATATATATGAAAGCTATGCAATAAATTATTTGCTAGGCTACACCAACAAACACATGAGTCATGTTTAGTATTGTACCTATCTGACTGTGAACTTCTTTTACTCTTGTGTTTTATAACATGCTGGTTGGACAACTTTCTGATTGATGATCCTTCCTAATTATCTAGCAAATAAAGTAATTTAGTAATAATTATAAGACAGACTTAGACCAGGTTAGATATTTTTTACAAGGTATTAAATCTCATACAATCTCACAGAAAGTTGTGGCTGTAAAGTTGGAAAATTCTCCTCCTGTTTTATTTTATTAATTAAAAAAAATCAACATTACAGACAATCCATTGACACAAAACATATCATGATTGATCACTGGAAAAGGATTAAAATATCAATAAGAAGTTGTACTGTTTTTTATTGTGATGTCCATGAAAGTCAAATGATTGGTGGTAACAACTTAAATGAATTTATGATGGTAAATAATCTCTCTAAATTAATCTTAACATGCAGCCTACATACAGCTGCTGCTGATATCCGCTCAAACTGTGTGTTAGTAAAGGTGCTGCTCACCTCTCTTCTCTAAGAAATTTGAAAAAAATATGTTGCCCCTCACTTCATTTTCTTACCCAATGTTTTTTTTTTCTCTCTCTCTCTTTTCTGGTATCCAGACTTCACTTTCTTTGGGAAACACATGACTTTCTCTTCGGGTTGTCTGGCTGCATTATGTGTGTAACTTGGTTGAAGAGACCAGTACCAATGTGGACTAAACCATTTTGCACAATTTTAGAGGGGGGCTGGTTCTGTCATTATTTTTAGTGCAAAATTATTTCTCTCTGCACCGTAACTGAGGTAAACTGACTTTGATTATTATATGTTACGTTGCCTGGATAAACTTTCTAAAAGCAAAAAAAGCAAGCAAACAAACAAACAAACAAAAAAAAAATCCAAAAGAATTGTAAATTCAATCATTCTCCCAATAAGCCCTGATTCCTTTCAGCATCATGAGATAAAAGTTCATCCATGAGAGGAAGTGTATTTAGCAGGTCAGCAGGGCATGTTTGATTGTTGACATATCTGTTTTTTCTTTTAACATGAAGCATCATGACAGCAGATGCTTGTGTTGTGCTGAACAAATGTACTTTGCCAAGAGGAGCCTTTTGGATATGGAGTTTCCCTTGAATCTTAAATGTTATTCCTTATTAAATGGTCCGTATTTCTATAGCGCTTTTATTATCCAAAGCGCTATACATTATACATCACATTCACATACTGATGGTGGAAGCTGCCATGCAAGACACTCACCAAGACCCCATCAGGGGCAATTAGGGGTTTGGTGTCTTGCTCAAGGACACCTCGACATGAACTCGGCTTGGCCGAGGATCGAACCGGCAACCCTAGAGTTACAAGACGACCGCTCTACCTTGACGAGCCATGACCCTATTATTATTATTTTAAAATGTGTTTTTGCTTACAGCTGCTGGACCAGACTGGAGAAACACCCTAAAGGCTTCTAAGAGAACACAACAAATCATCTGTGAGAAGAAAAACTGTAAAAACCATGAACAGCAACAAACACTACAGCAAATAGTATATGTGTGAGGGTGTTTGTCTGTTTGCAGGGCCTGGGTGTGTATGTAGGTGTGTGCACTAAATATTTGGGGTGAGTTGTGTTGATTGATCATGCAACTGTAACCACACTCCCTCCATGGAAAGGGCCCCAAGCTCAGGGCAACCAGCTGCCACCACAACGAACAGAACCGAAACAGCCCACCGCAGGAATGGCAATGCGTCCAGACAGAAGGAGGCAGAGGAGGGCCGGACCCATGGGCTCGGTCAGGCAACCCAGAGATCACAATGCCCCCCAATGCCCGACACCCTCCAGGAAGACCGCCCAAAGAGCCATGCTCACCATATACCATGCAGCTCGTCATATACCATGTAGCTTGGGAAAAAAAAAGAAAGAAAAAAAGAGGGAAGAGGTGGGGGGGGGGGGTTGGGGGGGGGGGGGGGGGGTGTGGGAGGGGGAGAAGGGGTAAATAGGAATGTGTTT
>JBAMHW010000019.1:6723536-6749408 GCA_037177495.1 Rhadinocentrus ornatus
ATAGATAGATAGATAGATAGATAGATAGATAGATAGATAGATAGATAGATAGATAGATAGATAGATAGATAGATAGGATAGGATTACATGGTAAAAGTGGAATGGTTCCATTATCACTGTCAAAGTAACCCACTTCGGCACACACTTCACATCCTATATGTTACATGTGAGTTGATTCCCTCCATTGTACATAAACCACATGTAATGGCTGCTGGACTAGCTTCACTCAACTGGGTTTTAATTTAACAAGGATGTAAACATTGCAGATTTGTAGGTATAATCAGATTATACCTTAGCTTCAAGATGTTTAGAAGCTGCAAAATCCCTGGGGTCTTTACAATTTAATACATTTGAGTAGCTATGAAAGCTGATAGAGATTTAGCAACCCTCTTCCATCTTTGAGTTGGAGAACTAAATGGAATTTACCTTGTTTATTGTTGGCTGTAGCTTGATTGCTTGTGTTCTTTAAGCTTTCAGACATTTGGTTAAAACAGTTAGCTGGATTCCTAATATTAGAGGTATTACCAAAAGCAAAGCATTTTCACATGGCAGATTTTACACACCACATGCATCTAATTTAGTTTAGGCTTTCTGGTAGGGGAAAAAAACACATCCAACTCCAGTCTTGCTGAGATTTTACTCACTTCACATACATCCAGCATCAACTTATTTCTTCTCTTACAAAGTATATAAAGGCCATGCCCAAAACCATTCAGTTACAAACACAGGGGTGTACAATTGTGACCCACAAAACCATTTACCACACATTAGTTTCAAACACCACAAAATACAATATTGCATCCCTCTTTAACCTTTTACTGAAACCATCACAACAACTTAAACTAATAAAGCCAAAATGAAAATAAACCAGTACTGCCTCAACCTCCCTCCTCTCTTCTGGCTACTTGGTTAGTGCCATCCAAGCCAATTACGCACACCAGGCCGTGGTTAACGACGTGCCTCCATGATAGTGCTGATCTTTAAACCACCTCAGAAATAGAGAGAGAGATTAGTAACAAACCAAAACATGTACTAAAAATAAACCAAATGAAGGTATTAACCAACCAAATAGGATCCATCTTTAGTGGATCAATACATCAACAAAAACTAAAGAAATACAAATAAGTGGCATCTGGGTGTATATAGTCTAAGTTTGTGTTAAGAACCATATACTGAGCACCAGCTTAGTGAGGGGGTGTCTGCAGCTCCCTATCATTGCTCTGTATTCCTCCTTCATATCACCCATGACAATAATGTTTATTTAACATAATGTGGAATCTACTATGTAACTACTACTTTTTTATTGGTGTTTTCACCAACTTTGTAACAACTTTATCCTCTATTTTTTTTGGTAATTTACGGCAGTAAAATGTAACGGACCATTGTTTCTGGAACTTTATTGCTCTGCTGTGGCTCTAAAACTCCAAATTAAGAATTGTGTGCTACATTTTTGTGTTTGCTTTGTTTCTTCACTCTCTTTCGGGAAAGTCTGAAAGAATAAATCTAAACAAAGTTTATATTTTAAAAAACTTCATGTGTCTGTGAAGCTTTTTGACAAACATCTTTTCCTGAAATTGGGGAAAGGCATGTATGGATTGCACACAACACATATGAATATTAATTTCCCACAAATCATTATAAGCATTTTCTAACTTGACTTTGATTTGTAGATTAGGATACACGCATTGCCAACCACAATAAGATCAGGGGAGTTTTCACAAACCTTTTTATATCATATTTTGCTCATGAAAAACTATTTTTTAATGGGTTTTTAAGGTTTAAGAATTGTTTTGGCAATAGCATTGTTAACCTGAAAACATGAAATGGTAAGACTGCTGCTTGGGAGCACGGGTTCAAGGTTTATTATTGTATGTAGAAAGAACAGGAAGAACAGAGTCTCAAGAAGCTGAAAGCCTCAAACTAAACCCAAGCAATTAAAATGGGAATTGGCACTATTAATTCAACATGCTCACAGCTGTCCAGTTTATGACGCAAGTGAAGAATCTGCAAGTAATTTGAAATGTAGCAAAGAAAAATATTTTTTCTTTTTTACAGTCTTCAGTTTGTTGCAGATGAGGAGAGTCACTGAAATTTATTGCTTCCAGTCCCGGGTCGGGCTAAGGCTACATCACCGCAGCACAAGTCTTGTTTGTTGCTCCCAGTGGCAAAATGTGGTTTCAGTTTTGGTCATGTCAGACATCTTACAGTAAAACCCAGAGAGTGTGCCACATCCGCCCCGTGTTGTTATGTGTGAATCATCTGGACTGTGTTCCTCCATGCCTTAATTTTTTTAACTCATAGGATAATTAGATGAAAAGTAAAATGAGAAATTCAGCCACCTCCACTGGATGTCTGGTGTAACCAAGATACTTGATAAGAAGAAACGCCTTCATGCCATATGATAAAAGAAGACAATTTATGCTGTAATTTTGCATTAATTATCTCAGTTTTGTTATATATTATAAAAGTGGTCAAAACAATCTTTATAAAAAACAGTAACTTGATCCAGAAAAGCAACATATTAACACTCACTGGTCACTTTATTTACATGTGTTCAATTGCTTGTTGATATAAGTAATTCATCAGCCAATCACATGGCAGCAATTTAATGCATTTAAGGCATTTAGACATAGTCAAGATCAGAGGTCCCCAACCCTGGTCCTCAAGGCCCACTATCCTGCAGGTCTTTGATGTCTCCCTGCTGCAACACACCTGATTCAAATTAATGGCTCATTAAGAGACTTGCGCAGAACTTGTCAGAGAGCCATTTAATTTGAATTCGAATTAACACATTCCAGGTAGGTCCTTGGGCAAGACCCCTAACGCTACTGCCTGACCACTGTAAGTCTCTTTGGATAAAAGTGTCTGCTAAATGACACTAATGTAACAAAAATGTTGCCTGGTCTGTGCAGCTGAGTCTTAATTTCAGCTGCAGCAGTCAGATGGTAGGATCAGAATTTGGTGTAATCAAGATGAAAGCATGTATTCATCTTGCCTTGTAGCCTTGTATTCACAGTTCAGGCTAGTGTAATGGTGTTGAAACATTTTTGTGGCACATTTTTGGCTCCTTAGTAGCAATTAAGTATTATTTAAACACCACAGCCATGTCCATCCCTTAATGTCCGTAGTGTACCATCTTCTGATGGCTACTTCCACCAGGATAATGCACCATGTCACAAAGCCTAAATCATCTCCAACTGGTTTCTTAAACATGTCAGGAAGTTCACTGTACTCCAACAGCCTCCACAGTCACCGGATCTCACTCCAATAGAGCAGCTTTAAGACGTAGTGGAACAGGAGATTCTCATCATGAACGTGCAGCTGACAAATCTGAAACAACTGTGTGATACTATCATGTCATTATGGAGCAAAACCTCCATATTGACATGGAATGTTTTCAATACTTTGTTGGAAAGCATTAAGTCAGTTCTGAAGAAAAAAAGTGGGTGCAACCCTTTCAAGATGCCTAATAGTGGTCAGTGAATGTGAACATTTTTTAATTTCACAACTAATACAGAGACCATACTCATGCTGTTTCTCTGAGCTTTCAGAATATCGTCGTTTTTCTTTGACATTTTGCTGCTCTGATTACTTTCTGCAGCACAAATGTAAAGCAGAATCAATCAAGCAATCAATCAATCACCTGCTGGGCTGAATCCGACAAACCCTGACACGTCACATCTCAATATCAGCAGGCATTTTTCACAGAAGACATTTCAGCCTGTCACAGCCACCAAAAAGCACACGTGCAAATATGGAAATGAATGATGGCCAAATTCAATTTAACTTCTTTTGTTTCATGATGACATATAATTGTAATTATGTAGCACATTTCAGCTACATGACCTTTCAGAAACAATAAAACATTAGATTAATTAGAGGCATTACAATGAAGCAGTTTTGCTTCTATGGAATCTGAAGTCTTAACATCCACAAAAAGATTTGGGAATAAACATCACTGTGAGACAGATATGACAAGCACAGAGCGATCTAATGGTATGAAACATTCAGTCTGTCACAAAAAATAGGAAAAGAAAAGGAAATGGAGTGCTGTAATGACAGTGAGGTTGGCATAGGGGCTGTCAGCCTATAGGGACATCATCAAATGAGATTAGAAAGAGCAGAGAGGTGACTTTGTTTGGCCCATGGTTCAGAGTTGTCAGCTGTGGCTCTAATAGTCTCCTGTGGCAGAGCCTGTTGACCGATAGAGGCTGGATGTCCACAACATGCCGATTGCTTGGCCTCCCGTCTGCACGCAATGAATGTATATCACTTAGCATCCCTACACTGTTCTTTAACCAGCTGAGTAACTCTGCTGCTTGTGTTGAATGGAAATTCTGCTCCATTTCGCTAAATTAGGATAATGCAACTTTATTCAATGAAGAAACGGCTGATTTTCTTTAAACGCTGAAAATCTTTATTTGAACTGGAGAGGAACACCATTTCAATGTGACACTTTAGGAGACTTTTAGCCTCTTTATGTTCACATAATGAGCACTTTCACTTCTTAGGCACTGAAATTTTGAGTAAGATGTGCATGCAGATCTGTCTCTCTTGCAGTATTCCTGACTGGTTGAACGATATTTTCATTGTCCCACAGGAGTGTCTCTTCCATTTTCACCCTCTGCAGGAAGTGAACCAGCCAACATGCCTGTAAATGCAGTACATGCAGAAATACAACATTAACACTGTGACTGCTCTGCTAGAGAGAACTTCTGTCATCTGTCTCACAGTCCCTCATATTTGCCTGAGCTGTCAACACTTTCATCATCCCAAGGGTACTGCATAGTGAAGTCATCAGCAACACCAAAATCAGAAAAAAGAATGTTTAAAAAAATCATTAAGACATCAGTTATTGCAGATTTACAGTATGTAAATATCAGTGTTGGTCATATTTTACTAAATTTTAGCATACTGGAAAGATCATGGCCTTGCTGCTGTTAGTGCAACAATTTCTAAACAGGAGGCCACAGGAGGCTTTCTCAAGAGAGAATTGAGAAATGAAGGAATCAAGCCAGTTGTTACTACTTTACATGTCAGGATGTCGGGGTGTCTATGGGCAAGGCAACAAATCCATGTTGTTCCAGATTGCAATGGAAATCAAATCTGTATTATGCCAATATCTTTATTTTGAGCAATCAATTGACAATTCTACTTTTGATTTAGGCAAATGTGTCACTTTCAGTCTGGGGGAATCAAACTCGGCCCAGCTACAGAAAAGGCTCGGTCACCCCTAAGTTTTCTTTTGGTTGGGGGGCATTTAAAAGTGACCTGTCTGCCGATCTGAGGGAGCGTGAGGGTGTGTAGGGCTGTAAGAGGTCTGACAAATATTGTGGGGCAAGACGGTAAAGGCACTTAAAAACAAATAAAAGAATTTTAAAATCAATTCTAAAACAAACGGGCAGCCAATGCAGTTAGGCCAAGACCGGAGTAATGTGCTCTCGTTTTTTAGTACCAGTTAAAAGCTGAGCCCCTGCATTCTGGATCAACTGCAGCCAATCAAGGGAGACTGAGCCCAGCATAGATTGCATTACAGTAGTCCAAGCGATTAGATATAAAAGCATGGGTTATAATCTGAAGATGATGCTGAGAAAGAAATCGTTTCACCTTTGACAGATGTCTTAGCTGAAAGAAACTAGACTTGACCACCAAGTGTACTTGTGAGTCAAGTCTAAGGTTACCATCCAAGCGCACCCCAAGGTTTATTCAAATAATCCATCAACGTTTATTGTTCTACATCACAAGATGTAGCTTCATTGTCAGTTCCTTTGTTTGTGCTTTCTTTAAAGCTGTCATCACCTGGTCTTTTTATGTATCCACTGTCCTCTAAGTGTCTTTAAATATTTTATGAAAACTTATTAAACACAAAAAATAAAAATAAAATCAAACACGGAGCTTGTTCTGACCCTTTCTTCATACCACAACTTTTTCTCATGACAGTTCATGCAAGCTTTTGACTAATGTTAGTGAGGTGCACGCTGATTGGTCCCAGAGAAGCCAGAGTCAGAAGGGGGGCTGGCCCGGTGCATGCCCAGTGCATCCGACTCCAAAACATCAACAGCTTATGGCGAGCGAACCAGACCGATCAGCAGTTTACGGAATTCAGCCATTTATGTTTGAACCAGACTCCGAGCCTGAGAGTGGAGATACCGAGACGGTGGCAGAAGCACATTTACAACAAAATGAGAACATGGAGCTAATTTGTACATCGCAGGGGGTTAATCTTTTAGACATGTCCCTTAGCATTAGCATTACCTGCTTAACTCACAGTTGACATTACACAACTTGTTATGGCAACCGCGGTAGGCTGAGCAAGTGACTTTAAGTGTGAAAGAGGGGCTGGCTTACTCCTATGATGATGAAATCACAGGAGCAAATTAAAATCAGGCGTTTACCTGTTTACCCTTGTTAGCGATTCTGCTGTGAACAAAGGGCCCAGATGAGAAAACTCGACCGTCTTCAAAAGAAAGGCTTTCAGGGAAGTTAATATTTCGGTCCAACAACAAAACACATGTTTTAACTTGAAAAAGTGCAATTTCGGATGATGATTCCATTAACCTTTTATAGTGACATCATCTATCCATCTTCTGCCTCTCATTTAAGGTTTTATATGTGGGGGCAGCTGCTTAAGCAGAGAAATCCACATTTCCCTTCCCTGGCAACTTCTTTCAGCTCTTCTGGGGAAATTCCAACGTGTTCCCAGGTCAGTCAAAAGACGTAGGCCCTTGCATGACCTGGGTCTTCCTTGGAGCCTCCGTCTGGTAGGAAGTGTCTGGAACACCTCACCAAGAAGGCAGCCAGGAAGCCTCCTAACCAGATGCTCAAGCCACCTCATGTGGCTTCTCTTGATGAAGAGGGGCAGCAGCTCTACTCTGACTCCTGAATGACATGACCAAGCTTCTCACCTCATGTCTAAGAGAGAGGCCAGATGCCCTGCAGAGGACACTAATTTTGGTCAATTGTATGATCAACTGGTAAATCAAAGGCTTCAACCCAGCTCATTCTTTAAGTCACTACCCACAGCTTGTAGCCATAGGTACGGATAGGAAGTAACATAGATCAAAAGGTAAATTGAGAGCTTTGCTTTTCAACTAGCTTGGCAAACACCCGATAATCTTAAGTCCTATAAGATTAACCTATAAAATTATCATTTGGTCTGAGGTGTGTTTAGAACGAATTTGTCCTGACAATCCGCTCCGAAATCAGTCATGGCCAACAATCCGAAACATTAACGTGTTTAACGTCAAGATTTTTTTTTATCGGAAACATTGAGCGTGTTTAATGTTTACGATGAAAAAATCTTGACGTGTGCGGGGTCTGAATGGTCACTGTGTGAATTGTGATGTGGAACAGAATGAAGCCAACCCAGAGCGTGAGCTGCCTGGGGAGCAAGGAAGGATAGAATGTCTGTGTTCACACTGTCTCCAGTCTGTTGTTTTTATCAGTTCTGGATTTTTCTGTTAAAAAAAAGTTACAAGACCACCATCATTACTTTGTCATGTATGTCCTCTGCCATGCTGGGTGTTTTCCGGTTGTTGACATGGTTCTTCGTCTTAGTTTTTGGTTGTTGCTACATTATGTGTGTGTTGCTCTGCAATGAGATTATCGCAATCACCGCACACAGTACGATCAAATCAGATTTTCTTTTATCTTCACATGTGGGGTCCCTAACAGATAAAACATCTGTTCAGATTTAGAAAATCCTTATGTATGTACCAGCCTTGAAATTCTTAAACTCCTCCATTTGGGGCAGGATCTCATACCTGCTCGCCTATCCAAGTTGCCTGTGTTGCATCTATCCAAAATCAGCTTTTCTTGTTGAGACAATACCAAATTTAGATTTTTAATAAGCACTGTAAATAACTTTCTTTTTGTTCTCCCGATGATAAATTTTTTAAATGTATCAGAAACATAAAAAATAAGAAGGATAAATGGTTTTTGGTGGATTTTGTTTACAACTATGACAAGACATCTATATGCCCAAAATTAGCTTCTCTTGATAATGCAAAAGTCACATTTTTTATGCACCATTGGATTACCTATACCAATAAATACAACTATTTAGAAGCCTAATACCTTTCACATTAGCAGCTAACACTAAGACCGTGGGCTGGGTCATGTTAAATATACCCTAAATGTTTTGAAAAGAAAAGGAAGAGACGTCACTACGCTTGGACATACTGATAATAGTTTGGTAAGTGTAAACAGCTATCCTTCAAATATCATATTTCAGTAGTGCATGTAGATGTGTAATATCAGATTTTTACAATTAGCTTATTTCTCTCAGATATCTGATATTAATGGTCATGTAAACCGGCTCAGTGTTATATAACAGCTATCTTAGAATTTTAAGATTCAAGATTGTTAAGATCTTTATTGTCATCATACAAGCATAAGAAAATTTTGAGGAGTCTCGTGGCTTAAGCACACATTAATGAGAAAATAGAAATATACCAGGCACAAATATATAACTAAAAAATAAAGACATAAAAAGATAAAGAACACCTCCATATTTACAAAAATTTAGAGGGTAGATAAAGTGCATCTAAGTGCAAGGATGGAGGTCTGTGTGAATGTGTGTGTCTAAGAAGGTGCAACTCTTCAATGAAAAGGGGTGTAAGTGTTGAACTACAGGGGGGCGTTCACAGCTCTGGCGAAGAAGCTGTCTCTGAGTCTATTAGTGGTGGTTTTAAGGTTCTTGTACTGCTTTCCTGATGAAAGAGGTACTAACAGTGCGTTGCCCGGGTGGGTGGGGTCGGTTTCAATGCGTCTAGCCCTCTTCTGGACTCAGGCAGTGTAGATAGAGTCCAGATCTGGTAGTGGTGGCCCACAATCCTCTGAGCTGTCCTCACCATCTGGGCTAAGTTCCTCTTGTCCTGTGCTGTGCAGCTGCCATACCACTTGGTGGCCGGGCCTTTGCCTATGGGGCTCGGTCGAGCTCAGCTCGAAAGGGTGACATGGGCCCCCTCCTCCTGTGGACTCACCACCTGCAGGAGGGTCCATAGGAGTTGGGGGCAGTGTGAGCTAGGCGGCTGCCAGAGGCGGGGACCCTGGCGATCTGATCCTTGGCTGCAGAAGCTAGCTCTAGGAACATGAAATATCACCTCTCTGGTGGGGAAGGAGCCTGAGCTGGTGCGCAAGGTTGAATGGTTCTGGCTAGATATAGTTGGACTCACCTTAACGCATGGCTTGGGCTCTGGAACCACTGCCCTTGAGAGGGGCTGGACCCTCTTCCATTCTGGAGTTGCTTCCGGTGAGAGACGCCTGACTGTTGTTTATGCTTATGCACCAAGCTTATGCACCAAGCGGCAGTTCAGAGTACCCACCCTTTTTGGAGTCCTTGGAGGGGGTGTTGGAGAGCGTTCCTTCTTGAGGGACTCACTCATTCTGCTGGGGGACTTCGATTCCCACATGGGCATTGACAGCGAGACCTGGAGGGGCATGATTGGGAGGAATGGCCCTGTGACGGACTGAGCAGCGAAGGACAGTCAGGCATAGATTTAAAGTTTAAAAAAGTTTTTTTTATTTTAACCCCAAAAAAGTAATCCAAAGCAATTTACAAAATAAAGGAGTTATCGGGCCCACAAAAGAGGTCAACATAAAAGAACTCTCCTTAAATAACTCATAGCAAAAATAACTCCAACAAACCAAAACAAACTAATTAAACAAACTGACCTAACAAGTGAAACACAATGGTAGACTTATATAGTGGCTGATCAGTCCAAACAAAAAGACACAAAGGAGTAACACACAAAAACCTAACTAAGCTGACAAAGGAAAACACAATTTCCTCCCCTGTTGATGCTGAAGTGTAGTCTGGTCAAATTAGTTGGCTCCACCCAGTGGCCACCTGCTGGTCCCCAAGCCAAGGGACTGGAACCACTGAAAGAAACCAATAAAACACCACAATATAAACCAAAATGCTGGCCAATTTTAGAATGATGTGAATTATTAAACTAATGTCAAACAAATCATATAGTGGTCTGTAAATTAAATCCAATGGTGAAAAAAGTATATAAGTGTGTGTGAAGTACTGTCCACTGCAGGTTACCACTCATGTGTGGCTGTAAATGCAGCAGTGAGGGATGCCGTCAAGCTGAAGGAGGAGTCCTATCGGGCCTTTTTTGCTTGTGGGACTCCAGAGGCAGCTGATGGGTATCGGCCGGCTAAGCCTAACGCAGCTTCGGCGGTCACTGAGGCAAAAAATCGGGCATGGGAGGAGTTTGGAGAGTTAATGGAGAATGACTTCCAGATGGCTTCGAGGAGATTCTGGTCCACCATCCGGCGGCTCAGGAGGGGAAAGCAGTGCTCCATCAACACTGTGTACAGTGGGGATGGGGGGCTGCTGACTTCGACTCGGGACGTTGTGAGGCAGTGGAGGGAATACTTTGAAGACCTTCTCAATCCCACCAACACGTCTTCCAATGAGGAAGCAGAGTCTAGGGACCCTGGTGTTGGCTCTCTCATCTCTGGGGCTGGGGTCGCCGAGGTGGTTAAAAAGCTCCTCAGTGGCAAGGCCCCGGGGATGGATGAGGACCACCCAGAGTTCCTTAAGGCTCTGGATGCTGTAGGGCTGTCTTGGCTGACACGGCTCTGCAGCATGACGTGGACATCGGGGACAGTTCCCCTGGACTGGCAGACTGGGGTGGTGGTCCCCCTCTTTAAAAAGGGGGACTGGAGGGTGTGCTCCAGCTACAGGGGATCACACTCCTCAGCCTCCCTGGTAAGGTCTATTCAGGGGTGCTGGACAGGAGGGTCCATTGGATAGTTGAACCTCAGATTGAGGAGGAGCAGTGTGGTTTTCGTCCCGGTTGTGGAACAGTGGACCAGCTCTACACCCTCTTCAGGGTCTTGGAAGGGGCATGGGAGTTTGCTCAACCAGTGTACATGTGCTTTGTGGACTTGGAGAAGGCGTTCAACCGTGTCTCCAGGGGACTCCTGTGGGGGGTAATCCGGGAGTATGGAGTGCCGGACCCCCCTTGTTTGAGCTGTTTGCTCCCTGTACGACTGGTGTTAGAGCTTGGTCCGCATCACCTGCAGTAAATAAGAATCATTTGCGGTGAGGGTTGGACAAAGCCTGCCCTTTGTCATGATTCTGTTCTTAACTTTTATGGACAGAATTTCTAGGCGCAGTTGACGTGTTGAGGGGATCCGGTTTGGTGGCGTCAGGATTGGGTCTCTGCTCTTTGCTGATGATGTGGTTCTGTTGGCTTCATTGGGCCGTGATCTTCAGCTCTCATTGGAACGATTCGCAGCAGAGTGTGAAGCGGCTGGGATGAAAATCAGCATCTCCAAGTCTGAGACCATGGTCCTCAGCTGGAAAAGGGTGGAGTGCCTTCTTCGGGTCAGCAATGGGGTCCTGACCCAAGTGGAGGAGTTTGCGTATCTCGGGTCTTCTTCACGGGTGAGGGAAGGATGGAACGGGAGATCGACAGGCGGATCAGTGCGGCGTCTGCAGTGATGCGGGCTCTGCATCAGTCAGGCAAAGTTCTCGATTTACTGGTCAATTTACATTCCTACTCTCACCTATGGTCACGAGCTGTGGGTAGTGACCGAAAGAACAAGATCGCGAATATAAGCGGCTGAAATGTGCTTTCTCCGCAGGGTGGCCAGGTTTTCCCTTAGGGATAGGGTGAGAAGCTTGGTGATTTGGAGGGGCTGCATCGAGAGGAGCCAGATGAGGTGGCTCGGGCATCTGGTCAGGATGCCTCCTTGATGCCACCCTGGTGAGGTGTTCCGGGCATGTCCCACCGGAAAGAGGCCCCAGGGAAGACCCAGGACACGCTGTACAGACTACATCTCTCGGCTGGCCTGGGAACGCCTCGGGATTCCTCCGGATGAGCTGGTGAATGTTGCCGGGGTGAGGGAAGTCTTGGTTTCCCTGCCTAGGCGGCTGCCCCCGCAACCCGATTCCGGATTAGTGGCAGACAATGGATGGATGGATGGATGGATGGAACATTTAGTGTTGTTGTATAAATCAAAATCTATTCGAATCAGGCTGTTGTGAATCGAATTGGTTCAGGAAACTAGTGGTGATACCCAGAACTAATAAGTCACTTATGAAGATCACTGGCCCAAACACTGCACTGTTACAATACCTGGACCAGCTGTCATACAGTTACACCCCAGACAGTGTCAGGATATCCAGAAGGAGAAGCCGGACACAAACGCAGGTCAGATGAATCCAAGTTTTAATTAAGCACCAGCACAACTCTAACCTGTGTGGGTCTGAAGACAGGTTAAGAATACTACACAATGTGGTAGTCTGTGCAGGAGGTATATATAGGTAGAGAACCAGGTGTAGTCACTGATTATGATGATGATGGTATACAGGTGTGGTCCAAGATGGCTTGAGCAGATTGTTTCTGGGTATTGTAGTTCAGTCTTTGGTGCTTAGTACTCTGGAGAGGTGGAGCGCACCCGAGAGGCAGGAGCAGGCATGACAGACGGCCCCTGTCATGCTTGGAAAGTACCAGCATTCTGAGACAGCTTAAAACCCATACAAATTGAGTTCATGGCTGATTTTAAATAATTTCAAAAGTTTTAAAAATCCCTTGCCAGACTTATCTTTAGCTTCTAATATTAAAATAATGAAACCACATACTTTATTACCAAAGACAACTGAAGTCTGAGATTTAGGAGATTTTAATTACATACACACACCTGTCATCCCCTGTGGAAATTCTAATCCTTGGCATCTAATACAGCACTATAATTCTAATTTGATCAATTTTGCAGGTAATAAATGTAGGTCTGTTCCGACTTTTCCACTGTGATTGACTGGCTTTTTAATGATGTGTGCCATCTCTATGCCTTTGCTAATGCATAAGATGCATTTGATGTCTCTAGATTCACAATCTGTGCAATTGCAGTAACTTGTTGAGTACATAAAACACTTAGAAACCAGTTTAAATATTTCCTGCATGTAGAATAGTCAAATCTTTGTTCTGTCAACAGGGATACTTGTGTGCATAAAAACTCAGCAGTTGTGCTTCTTTTAGTGCCTCAAGCACACAATGCAGCCCAATATTAATAAAACCTAACTTACGTTTCGTTCTCACCCCAAGGCCTCTCACACATTCTCTCTCGCCTCCTCTCTCTTTCTTTGAGCAATTAAAAGAGTTAGCCTTGCGAGAAAGCTGTTAAGCGGCAGTTCACTTGTATGTCTCGCCAGACAATAGCTGCTCTCTGTCACTCTGGTGGAGGAGCGTTGCACGGTTGGCCCAGACAAAAGAGGGAAAAGACAAAGTGAGAGAAAAGATTGGAAGTTTGTATCAACAGCGAGATGTGCCTGAAACACACCCATCATCATATCTGATGCAGACAGACTTCTACTTAAAGCCTGAGATGTGAAAGGAAACAGAGTGTGCATATGCATGTGTGTGTGTGTTTGCCACACTAATAACTGATTCCGATCACCGCCCCGCCATTGTCTTGTAGTTCCCTCTCGAGAAATAAAGCAGGAAAGATAAAAAATAATGGCAGAGAGAGGAATCCTAATTAATTGTGATGAATATGCAGATTGGGTTGAATCCTCGGGACAGCCGGCTCTTTTCACCACGATCTGCTTCAATATTTAGACAGAGCTTAGGGACAAAGACAAGTCTGCGCTGAGAATACAATCAGCCTCAATTTAACTTCATTGCTAGTCCTTGGAGTTATAAGTGTGCATGTTTGTGTATGCCTTCAGTCTTATTCATAGTCGTCCGTCTGCGTCCTCTGATCCCTCACTGCAAGGATTTAAAATTACTGGGCGTGACACTGAGTTTTTACCAGTTTTGTTTTGTCTTGCTTTGTTTTACATCAGAGCACATTCTCATTGGACATCTTTATAGGTAAAACATGGTTTTATTTTTTATTTTTTAGCTAATTTTCACATGACAATGTCTAACAAAGTAACTCGGAAAAGCCATATCAGCTGCTAGCATGCAACCGGATGCAAAAGGGACCCCACTGAGGAAAACACTGGAGTTAAATAAATAAATTAATGATTAAATTAAATAAATATAAAATTAAATAAAGAACTTCAAAAATTAACATGCTAAAAAAAGGTAATAAGATATAATAAAATAAAATAACATGAAAATTGAACATGAATTAGATAAAGATAAAATAAAATCCATTTAAAAGCTAAGATGAAAAGATAGGTCTTGAGCTTTTTTTTAAACAAAACATCAACTGTCTCTGCAGCCCTGATGTTTTCTGGCAGGCTGTTCCACAGACGAGGGCCATAATGATAGAAAGAGGCCTCGCTGTATATTTTAGTCCTTACTCTTGGAACAGTTAAAAGACCGGTACCAGAGGATCTCAGGGTCTGCGAGGGTTCATAATTTAAAACCAAGTCAGATAAATAAGAAGGCCCAAGACCATTGAGACATTTATAAACAAATAAAATAACCTTAAAATCAATCCTGAGACACACGGGGAGTGTGTTTCAAAACTGCTGTAATGTATTGCCACAGAAGTTCTTTGAGCCAAATGCTTACAGCTGCAAAAACCAACATTTTGCAGCAAAAGCTTTGGGACAATTTCATAATTGTTTAAAAAAGACTAATATACCATTTCACTGAAACATTTTGGTTATTTTTAATAATCACCATGTTTCAGACCTGATTTCTTTATGCCCTCTGTTAATTAATTGCCTTGGAAGGAATAACTCCTCATCAATTGATATCACATTGAAGTGCATTGGGGGACATATTGTGACCATGAACCAAAACAAAGCATCAGAATGCTACTATAAGGCTGGCACTTGTTCCAGGAATCAACTAATTTCAAATAAACACACACAAACAATGCTCTGAACTCACATTGTGCCAACCGCTGAAGAAGAGAGGCTGAAGGCCAACCATTGTGTTTCTTGCAATGAAAAGAGGCAGCCAACGGATGCCACTCTCCCCATCTCTAAGGCTGAGCTTAGACACTACAGAGGAAGTGTGAGGGTGTGACGTGACAGCCCCCTTACTAAGGTGATTGTCATCATTCAGTCAGTCATTATCTGTACCGCTTATTCCATTACGGGTCGCGGGGTAAGCTGGAGCCCATCCCAGTAGTGTTTCAGGTGTGAGGCAGGGTACACCCTGGACAGGTCACCAGTCCATCACAGGGCTAACATATATAGGGACAAACGACCATTCACACACAAACTCATTCCTAGGGAGATATTAGAGTCAACAATTAACTTAACATGCATGTCTTTGGATGGTGGGAGGAAGCCGGAGAACCCGGAGAGAACCCATGCATACATGGGGAGAACATGCAAACTCCACACAGAAAAGCCACCAACTCCCACATTCAAACCTACCCCAGCCGAGGCTCGAACCAGCGACCTTCTTGCTGTGAGGCTGCGGTGCTAACCACCACACCCCCGTGCAGCCCCCTCATTAAGGTCATTGTGTTTTTTTTTAGGAAAAGCCACAAACATCTCTCGCTCTGAGGTCTGGCTGGGCGTGGCTTCAAGGAGTGCACACATGAGGGCAGCCTAAGGACCCAAACTGCTGGAGATTGGTCAATAATCGCCTGATTGGGCTGAACCAAGGGGGCAGAGTAGAGAGGGATTGGAGTGAATGGGGTTTTGTATAGTTTTGTTTTCTGTGAATGTTACTTTTGCTTTTCTGTTATGTGTTAAGTTTAGTTAGTCACAATGTATGTAGTTATGTTGTAAACAGTAGTTTATTTGTACATAGAAATTTGAGGGACACCATCCTTCTGTAAAAGGGTTTAATCAGCAATTATTAAGGTTATATGTAATGGTGTGACAAGGGAAGGACAGAGATGAATGACTGATACTGCTAAAACCAACTGTAATAATGCCGTCTGTGAACCACCCTGCTGTTGGTGAGCAATTGCAAAGTAAAAAAAAGTCAGAGCTCTAAGATCTGACTGTGGAGATTATTTCCAAGTACGTAATGCTTTACTTGTTTTGAGGGTTCCATACCATCTTCACCCCTACAGGAAGCTTATTTCATTTGTTGCATGTTTGAATTCAGTTTAGTTTTTTCTGTTGTTGTTTTTGTTTGTTTTACATATACTTTATGTAGCACCACTTCATCGCAAGGCACTTTTTAACATAGACCCCAATCCAATGATATTAGGAACAATCTAAAATTCATACAATTCATATTGATGGGTAGCATCCTTTATCGGATGCCACGAGGGTATATATATAGTTAAATGGGATGGTACCAGTAGGTACCTTTCATGCAAACATGACTGGTTACTCACTAGCCAGTCTTTGACAGCGCATGAGAAACTGAAATAATCTGAAATTGTCTTTAGATTGTCTGGAAGTCAGTTCCACTCTTTGGTAGCTTTCTTGGAGAAGGCTGACTGGGAAAAGACCTTCTCTTTGGAACATGGCAGTCACCCCTGAATGTAGACCTCAACGTTCTGCTCAATGATTCAGGGCGAGGCTGAATATATGTCTATAAGGATGGCAGCGCAGCATTTTTGTGTATTATAGTATGTCAGCGACCAAGCACTAAGGCAACAGCAACTTTAGAAAGCTTTTTGGTTGGAATCACGTGAAAGAGCAAGAGTTTGTTGCCTTAAAGGAAATGCGCAACAAACCACAGCAATAACAAACGTTGGCAAATGCTTTTAAAAAACACGAGGAATTAGCAGCAGAAAGCCAGAAAGCAACCGCAATAACAGAAAACGTCTTAGAATTTATTGTTCTGGATTAACAGCCCGTGTTCTTTGTGGAAAACCTTCACTGCACATCCAGTTTCAAGATAGTTTTTAATAGAAATTCTTTGATCCAAGTTTATTTACTCAATAATTAAAACACTTCTGTGGTCATCATGGATTTCACGTGTTAATAAAACATGAATTATAAATTTAAAGACTGTCAAATATAAGGCGTTAACAGCAGGAAAAAATTTATGTAATTAATTTTGTTAATTTTTTAACTGGAATTAACGCTCCCTCATCACTCACACTTTTCCTGGTGAGAGGGTTTAACACTCGCACTCTTTCATTTAAAGAAATAAATAAAAAAAATGAGAGAAAAACTCTTTCCTGCAGGTCTATGTTTTTTTCCTCCTCCTCCTCTTCCTCCTCTCTCTTCTGTTGTTCTGTGACCTGCTGTCAGGGATCAGCTGATCAACAAGAGGAAACAAGTGGTTCCTGGTTCAACTTATATTTAACCCAAAGTATTGTTATTGGACGCACTAGCAATAGCAAATATTTATCAGTCTCATGTCAATCAGATCCATGTCACTGTCATGCGAAGCTGAAGAATGACATAGAATTTATAGACTTAGTAATAAAATACAACAGGTATCGGATCCGTACTCGGTATCGGCACATACCTAAACCCCAGGTACCGGTACCGGACAGAAAAAAATGGTATCGGAACATCTCTAGATATTACCATCACAGTGTACCAAGCAGACATCAGAGTTTTTTATACTGAAGGTCCCATATTATGCAAAATGCCCTTTCTTAAGGTTTTCTAACAGTCTTATGTGTCCTCATAGTCTGTGTATGAGGCCCAAGAATTAGAAAATTCTGTCAACTTTCTCACTTGCTTGCTCCACTTTCTAGTGAATGTATGCCCAAACCGGTGAATCTGAGATCTTTCCCCTTGTGGCATCACAAAGGGAAAAAAACATTCCCCCTCGCAGTGGATGCTTTATTGACCCGACCATCCGAGCTAGCTGAGCTTACCCTCTAAAATCACCGAGCGGGCGCCAGTGAAAGCCGGATCCTTTCCCATTGAGGGGCATAGACAGGCACCACTCATTAACATTTAAAGATTCAGACACAGAAACAACCCATTTTCATTAGAGCTCACTAGAACCACATTTGGATTGGCTGAAATTACGTACCAAGGCTGAATTTGGGGTAATACACTTTGAAAAATGTTGTTGGACCTCTGACACCAATATGAAATTGTTAAAAAAGTGTATAATATGGGACCTTTAAAAACAATATATATTAAATTGCCTTATCTAGAATATTTAAGGCCTGATTGTGAAGCGATCTAAGTGGATTTAAAATGGTCAACTTGGCCTGAGACCAAGATGATGTACACTACAAGATGTACAACATGATAATTGCATTTAAGTATGATTTTGCAGCTTCAGTACATACAGAGCTCCTGATATGGCAGAAGTTATGAATACTAAATTTCTGCACTCTAAAACTTTTCTTTTAAAACAGTTTTGTCTGAATTTAGAAGAAGAATATTCAATCATCTCGGCCTTTATATCTTTTAAGACATGTAGTAAACTGACCACCTAACTGGTTTCATCAGACTTCGTGCATAGGTAGAGCTGAGTGTCATCTGCATGGCGGCAGATATCTAAAGTTGTGTGTTTATTTATAAATTTTTATAAACATACATCTTTTAACCAAAGTCCCTCTTGCCAGCAGTTAACCAAACACTTTCAAAGGAAAATTCAAAGGTGCTTAATCACACTTCAGTAAAAATGTCTATGATTTATGAATGTAGTGCCCAGTATTTACATTTTTTTTATTTTTTAAGAACTGTTATATAGGATAATTATTATAGATATATGTAAGATGAGTTAAATAATTTATTTAATATAAATTTTATAAACTAATAATACATTTTCTGCCATGCTGGAAGAGGTCTGTCACCACTGACCTTTACAGGAATGGATATTTGAGAAAACAAACTACTTCACTGCAGTGCAAGTCCCAAATTTCAAAAAAATTCCCTTAATCAGGACTCCTTTCCATCTTTAACCAACACAGAATGACTTTTGGTTTATTTCTGTGTGTGTTTGCACACACACGTGACTGCAGTGAATATTGAGTCAGTTAAATGTCTGGGGGCCGTGTTGTGATCCCTGAACCACAGGCTGGCCAAGAGGAGGCAGCCAAACAGTTGGTCATCTGCTGTGGGCTGAGATACTGCAGCCTGGGTGTAAAAGTGTGTGTTTTTGTGTGAGCGAGAGACAAGTGAGATAACTTGGACAAGCCACCTGTGTACTGAAAGCAAATTATAGATTCAAGGGTTGATGGAGGGACAGTGAGGGACTTGAGCACTCAGCCATGCACCCTTCATGTTTCTCAGCGTATGCTAGATTTTACTGTTGTTAACCAGTACAGAGATAATTTTAAATATATGTGAATATTTCTAGACTGTGACGGTATGGTGTGACAGCCCCCTCACTAGGGTGAAGTGTGCCAAAAATTTTGACCTTTATTTATTTATTTATATACAGTATTTTGTCCAGGTTATAGCTGTGATTTCTTTTGGGAAAAATCACTCACATCTTTCTCTCTGTAGTCGTGCTGGATGCGGCTTCATAGATTGCACACATGATGAGGCCTCCGCAGCTATTCGCAGCCATTTTAGTCAACGGTTAGGTTCACACTGGGCGTGGTGCGATGCGTGTAGAAGCCTACGCGCCGAGTTTATTTTTGATTGATCTGAATGATCACTTTCAATTACTGATGAAACGTGATTGTGGTTACTTCTAACATGACAATTCCTGTATCCATTGGGTATTAGGTCAGTAAAGTATCACTAATTTAATGGTGTTTTGAATGATGTCTTCAGAATCATAAGATCTAAACCCAGCTAAACACCTGTTAGACATTAGTCACTTTCATATATCTCAGTGTAAAGGAAAATCTTTTGGGAAAATGTTATTTCATCCATCAAGTAAGCTTCCACAGACTTTCAGAATCAGGATCAAAGAACACTGGTAGCCAAACACCTTATTAAGACACTTTATTTATTTTCTCTCTTAATAACTTGTCTTTTGCATTTTTCAGATGTGTTAGATATGACTCCAAACAAATAGCTTAAAGATCTCGTAGATGCTGATGGTGGACCTGCTTTTGTTTAAACCTGATGCAAAGTCAGCAAATACATATGATGAAGGACTTGAAAAATATAAAAGGGCAAACTCAATCCTTTGAAACAAAAGCTGCAACTTTAACCTTTTTTTTAAAGTTTTTTCTCAGTGAAGAGTTTTTAAGTTTGCAATGTAAGAAGTCTTTTCAGAATGAAGCCTTAGATCTGAAAGGGTTATAAAATATTATTGGAAGACTCTGTCACTTAAATCCTTCAGCATGCTAAGCTACAATTTTTATTTTTTAAGATTTATTTTTCCAAACCAAAGCTATTACAGCTAATATTTTGAATTTTTACATAAACCTACAGCAACATAACCTAAAAGCAATAGTTTTAGTTAAAGGGATTAATTTTTTTCTAAGTTCAGAAGGACCAGCCACCAGGAAAGGATAATAAGAAAGGAAGAAAGTGACAGAGGTACAGTAACAATGTGTTATGGATGGACTCCTCAGAGAAAAAAGCGATTAACTAGGTTTATTGCAAAACAAGAACAGGAGAAATTAACCTTCCATGGCTGACAAGGAGGAGTTGCCGGATAATCCTGGAGTCGGGAAGGGAGAGAGGAAAAGTCCACGTAACGCAAACAACAACAAGGTCCGACATGGAATGACTGTGATGCTGGGGTATATATTGTAAGGTGAGTGAATGGGAAACAGGTGTGACTGGTTAGGGATCCGAGGAGTGATTGGCTGTAGATCAGAGCTGGAGTGGATGTGGCAGGGTGAGATGATAAGGGACAGGAGTGGATGATCAGGGGAGTGATTACTGGGTATTGGCTGGGCAGAATATGACAGGCACTGATGCAGGTGTGACACAATGTGATGAAGATAATATAATAACTTGTGGATCTCAGTTCCTGTTGTTGCAGCAGTGTTAACTTGCTAGATTTCTTCGAACTAGTAGCATTGTTTATAATCAATAAATTTCCTGAGTCAACTTAAGTTAATGTTACTCCCACTTTGAATGCATCAGCATTGGGCCTGTTCAGGTGTTATTCAAACCTGTTGGCTGTGTTTTTCCTGCTGGTATGTACGGTGGCCCTGAAGTGTTACAGCAATACAAAAGCCACAACACAAATACAAAAACCACAACACTCCACGAGTAGCAACAATACAACACAAAAGCATTAACGGACATTACGGCGCTTTTTTGTTGTTTCTTTCAGGTCATCACCAGGCTGACGGTAAAGAACGGACGCATTAACTTCTGTCGCTGCTTACTTCCTGTGGCGTAACTTTCACTGTTGTGCTTTTTGTGCGACTTCTGAGAAAAAAAAAAAAAGCCGCAAGACTTTCATTGCAGCTTTTGCGTTGCTGGGGCGCTTCAGGGCCACTGTAGGTTTGTCAGATAAAGTTTTCCATCCCTTTATAAGTAATGGGTTTGTTGTAAGCCTTTTATTTATTGTGTCACAGTTCATGATAAAAGTTTAAATATGTGTTAAAGCGCAGTTATGTGTGTGTTATTCTTTATCACTCATACCTTAGCTTTTTAGTATTATTTACGTTAAATATGCACTACCAGTCAAAACTTTGAACATACCTTAACACAGCATCAGGACTAAAGGTTTCTCCAGTAGACACTGAAAGAAGATAATCTAAGCTCCAATTTATTTAAACCTACCAGAGATCTATGATGGTACAAGAATGTATAAGTGGGCTTTCTTTTATAAGCAGCAAACAAACTGTCACAAGACAGCTGTTATATGATGAAAATTAAAACGACTTTGCATCAAGAAAATCTAGAATATTAAGTCGGTAAAGTTGTTGAAGCCTTTAGTACAATCAACATGTAGACAGTCTCTTCTGCAGTTAATCAAGATGTCTCTGATTTCTCTTCGTAATATTCAATAGTGCAATGCAATTGCACTAGTTCGCGTGTCTTGTTATCTCTGCTGCAGTGTAACATCGCTGATGGCTGCCAGAGAGGGTTTTAAACATCTCTGTAGTCAAAAGTGTTAACTTCTCTCATGAGGTATGAAATCAAAATATTTTTTTCACCATGTCACAAATCATTAGTAAGATTTGCTGCTTCTTATTATCTGTGTCCAGCCATGAAAAAGCCAGGAGCAAGTCTTCTGAGGGGAATTTTGAGTTATTTACAGATTCTGAGAATGTGGTTTAGTCTTTTCTGTTATGTCTGACACGGAAATCTGAAAATATTTGAAGATGTGGCCAGTTGAATGTTGGCATTTGTTTAACTAGCTTTGTGACATAGCCACAAAGTTTCTCAACCTGTGGAGCCATGTTTGGTCATTTGCATTACTTGGCAAAAACCCAAGTCACACAGTGGTTATCCCTGAAACCCTCTTTAATGAGATTTTCACACAGAACCATTTTTCGGTACGGTAAACAGGGATGAATTTGACCTGCTGGTGGGTTGATCAAATTTAACCTGCAGAAAAATACTGTTTGCAATAGCTGTATGCACATTTTAGTGACTTATAATTATAACAGTGAGCTAGCTAATAACTGTGACTCATAGCCAGCTAGCATTAAGTAGATAACTGGCCAATCAATAAGCCAGATTTTTGTCTTTCTTGTGGATCAGTGGTCGTTTCAAAGAACACTGCTCATTGTCTCAACTAGCATATTTAGCAAAGAAATTCAGTAATTTAAAAAAAGAAAAAAAATATCTTTATTTACAGGACTCGTGTCAGGACCACTTGTTGCTGTTTTTTTTGTGGCTTCTCATATTTTACTAGTGTTTCCTGTGAAAATATTTCCAGATTTTATTAGATTTGAACTCCAAACAATACTTATTTATGTCAAATCCAGCATCAAGGATCACTCTTACATGCTAATAGACTTAACTTGGTAGCTGCCAAATACCAAACTCATGGCTTCCAAGAAGCCATAAAAACAATGAAAAAAAAGAAAAAAAAATTTAAAAGGTGACATCACATTGGCAATGCCTATATCTTATACACAGTCTGTGTTGGCATTATATACAAATATTTCTCTTATCTTTCCCCCCAGTGCATACAGGGGTACCTCTGGCTTCCTCATCAACCTGAACAAGACCATTGGGGCATGGAAAGTGGATGAAAGTGAATAATTCAATTTAACACAAACTAATCATGTTATATTTTTTTAATTAAGAAAAATCCAGATAACTGAATTTTGAGCAGGCAATCACTGAGTGAAGCGAGTGACATTTCGGATGTGCTGAGAAAAAGGTGTCTGGGAACACAAAAAATCACTCTGTGGCTGAATAAATAATTTGTTGGCAAGGATTTGTATTAAATATTCAGCTTTAAAGGGTTTTGGAACAAACACTGGAGGGCTGAACACTTCTTGCTTATTGTGTGTGTGTTTTTATTTAAACTGAATTTCTGTTTTGGAGCCTCTTTGATGTAATTAAATCTTTTCCCTTTTGCCTCCCCATCTGATTTTCATCATCATTATGCTTTTCAGTAATGAGCACTTTCTGTCTTTTGAATAAGGAAAAACACATAATTCCACACAAAATAATATTTAGTAGTGTTTGACGTCCTTGGGTGGCTCTGCTGTCATTTGCTGGAAAGCTTTATTATAAAAGTGTGTGTGTGTTCTTGCGTGTTCGAGTGATGAAGCACAGCAGGGGGTTAAGACCTGAGATGGGGTGAGTTGTGTTGTCCTTCCTGCATTATTTAGCACACAGGGGAGTATATGGGTGAATGCTAACCCTGGTTAGCACGGGAGACCACTGAGTGCCCTGTTCATATGAGGGTGTTTTCTGTTTTCAGAGCACAAGTGTCTCTATTTACGAAATGAAGATACCTAGTAGAGTACAGTGCACCTGATCAAACTCTTATTTGGGATAACTTCTCACTGTCAAGTGATTTCCCCAATTTGTCCGAATCTAAAAGAAGAAACCAACATTTATAGGGTTGAGGAAAAATAGAAGAAAAATAACTAAACTAATGTGTTTGGGTGGGGGCAGAGGTGATCTTTCCTGGTAAAGCCTCTTAGAGGTCTGTGGATTTACACTCCTGTCAAGTGATTTGGTGTGTGTGTATTTGTTTTCTTTTAAATGCCCTCACAAGGATAGAAAGATGAGAAAAGGGATCCTTTAATGTGGAAATAGCTGTACAAAAATTATTTTTTAAGGGTTATGACTTGGATTTGGAGTTGTGGATTTGGTTTACTGTATGTCTGAGCTGCAGGATCAGGAATGAATGTAAGTCGGCATCGTGTTGGAAGTGGCTGAACTTATGAACTCCAAGTCTGACTTCAGACCCAGAGGCACAAAACTTACACATGAACGAACACGCAGACATACATTTTCTACGCTCCTATAAGTCGATGTAAGCATCCCTTAGGGCTCACAATGAGTGTGCTCAATAAATTTTTGTATCTTTACGCTCATAATACCAACATGACCTGCAGATTACCAAGTTTTCACCTTCATCATGTGGTTTTGGTGCATGATGAAAGGTGAGGTGGTTTTTTTGTGCCATTTCCTGTCCAAACTCCCCCCTTTTGTTCTCCCTGCTTGGCTACTCATCCACCCACCCATCCACCCGGTAAACATGTTGGCACACAAGCACCGTTTTTAGAAAGCAAAACAACATGGGGAATATGACCAGAATATGGAAACACTTAATCTCTCCGGGTGGGTGAGTTTCAAGATCCCCGAGTGAACGATCGAGCTAGAGACAGACAGAAAGAGATGGAGAGAGACTGTGGAGGGACACTGTGTTCATTTTGCCAGGGCCAGATGGTGAGGGCAGCTTTGGTGCTGGACGGCTTCTCTCTCTGCATGTCAGGCCATGACACACACACAGACACACACACACAAATAGACATGATTACCTCAGCCTGTTTGTACAGCAGCGCTCTTCTGTGTGTGGTAGCCTAGACTTATTAGATTAATCTTTTATTTGTCTGCTGCTGTTATCACTGTTTTCCATCTCAATGTGTTGCTGGGATTAAGAGACAGTTTCTAGTTTGCGTTCTCCTTGTTTGGATGGTTTGTAATCTGCTTCAGCGTGTGCTTTATTCAGTGGTGGAGAGCAACACAAACAAATCCTAAACCTCTACTGTATTGAAAATAGGTAGCAGAACTAAGTGCTGTAGGAATGGATTTGAGTAAATCTGGATTGATGGTGAATATTTAAATTGACACATGGCAAGTCTGGACATATTTTAATTACATTAAATGCAACAGTAACTAGTAATTTTTAAATCTGAATAAGGATGCTGGTCTGTATACTAATTGTGTTCTGTGTTTCTGTGGAAATTTATTGAAACAAATATGGCTTGATCCAACATGGGCCTAAAAGCCAAGTAAGGCTGGGATAAATCTATGTTCTGAGTTTGTCACATCACAGAAAACTGTACTTATAACCAGAGCTGAGTCCATATAAACATACCAAAATATTTAGATGCGATACTACAAACACAAAAATATTGTGAAGTAGAAATGTTGCGATCAGTTTGATATGCTGTTTCAGCATGCCAGAACCATGTCACCACACCAGCCAAGTCCTCTTACACCAGACGTGTGTCAGAGACGGCCTGAGCTGCTTCATGGTCGTTTCAACGAGCTGATCTTGTCAATCTCTAAATGTTTTAAATGGGATTTCAGGCCCTTACATACAAGTTTATATCTATGATGTTACATCATTTTTACATCTGAAAAAAAGACAGCACACAACAAATCCTGAAAAAATAAATAAAAGATTGTTCATGAGTCTTAAATTGCAAATCCAAGTCGAGTCTCAAGCCACTGGAAATGCATCTTGACCCGAGTCTGAGTTCTGCAATGTTCACATTCAGTTTCAGACAGTTTGAGACTGCAACTCTGCTCTGTTAAATACTGAAGTAATATCTGCAGTGTTTTTTGCCTGTGCATGGATTTTGACCATAGTAACATGGATGGGGGTCTACTAGAGAGAAATCTATAAGCAGCAGAGTCAATCCAATGCTTTCGCACAAAGAACAAACCCTGCTATCACACTGCAAGGTCAATGAGGAATACAACAAAGGCTACTGTACAAAATATTAACATTGATTTTCTCAGGTGTTCAAATACTTATTTGCAGCTGTTTCATACAA
>JBAMHW010000019.1:6751310-6767492 GCA_037177495.1 Rhadinocentrus ornatus
CGCCAGCATTCAAAAGTGGCCAAAACATCAGCCAGAAAGCAGGAACTGAGAAGTGGTCTGTGGTCACCACCTGCAGAGCCACTCCCTTTATTTTTTTGAGCAGTATATATATATATATGTATATATATTAATGCTTGATTAATAACAGGTTTTGAGCATCACAGAGTAGCTAACCCTAACCCTATCCATTTAAAGTCCTTTCAGTGCTCATTTCACCTCGACTATTCCTTTTACTTTTTAAAGAACTAATACTTAACTGAACATATCCAGTGAGCATGACACCGGCTGGTATAACGCCTTTGAGCTTTCCAGTGTAACTCTGCAGGAGCCACAACTGTTTCCTTGAACTGGGCATTTAAAACCACTCCAGTCTCTTTCAGAGCCATTTTTTATCAGAATATCATTATTAGTATTCAGAAGTCAACACTGGCAAGATTACTACAACAGCAACACAAAAAAAGAATTGGCTTAATTTAAACTTTTGGGTTAGCTGGCCTACTTTAACGAGGTAACTGGACCTTTTAAATATGATTTCCTGAAAATCAACTCCCAGATCTACTTAAATAAGTCTGCAGCACTCAAAATAGCCATATTCTGTATGCAGGAAAATACTTCCTCACATGCATTACTCTTGCCTTGGCAACAAAGGCTTCAAACAGCATCTCCCTTATTAACGTAAAAGTACCTCCAGTAATTACAAATATTACCTTTTCTCTGCAGCAGATCATATTTTGGAGTCATAAGTTCCTACCAACTCAAAACAGAATAGAACAATCATTCTAATTTGTGGACCACTTAAGTAAGTCTCATTCACTGAAAGGTTAATTTTTGTCAAGGCGTCCTCTGATGTTGATTACAGTAACTAGGTTTTCATTCATCAAAGCAAAACTGAAGCTAATGTGAATCAGAGACATTCCCATAAATTAGTCCAAGCAGAATAAGCTGCGAAATGTTCTATTCTATTCTACTATTCTATTCTACAGTCATTTGGCAGACGCTTTTATCCAGAGTGATTTACATCTGAGAATAAGAAATACACAAGCAAGAATTCAAACAAGGTGCAACATCATAATTAAGTAGCATGTAGCCAGAGGGCTTTTGTTCTAACTATACAAACACAAAATAAGTTATCTTAAATAAACGGCAAAACTATTCCTTCAAAGAGAAAATAAATAAAAACTGTAAATATTGCTGTCAGCATCCACAAAAGAAGCTAAAATGACGTGACTTTTGACAGACTGGAAGCAGTATAAATCGGTAAATCTTATCACTTTAAGTTAAGTTAAGTCACCAAGTCAGACACAATTTGAAAACTTGTTTCCATCCTTCTCAATTCTACTACTTCAAGCTAGTGTATGAGTTTAAGTAGTTATTGTGCTTTAAATGAGGAATCTGTACCAACCATTTATGCTAAATGTAATTTGTGATAAATTTCTTATATATTTCTGCATGTTATGCTCAGAATGGTAATTTTCTTATTGTATTTGTTTCCTTTTCTATGTATGTACATATTTTGCCAGGGGTTTTATGTTTTTATGGAGGTGGAATTGGTTTTAAACTTGTGGACAGCGCCCATTTCCTCCACCTGTGTTGAACTCTGCTGATTAGCAGTAGCAGGTGCAGATGATTGCTGGTCAAATGACACTGGAGGATCAAAGAGGCCAAAAAGCAGACTGGTGTGAGGCAGCAAGCATCCCCTGGTGTGTGTCCTGTCCCAAGCCACTATTTGTCAGTTATTGTTGTAAATATCCTGGTGGTTGTGTTTGGGTTCCTATGCGGGCTTGCATGGAACCTGTGGCTTTATAGACCCCTGTATTTGGTCTCCTGTTGCCACGGCAAGTGACCGCCTCCGTCTAGCTGTGCTGGGATTCCAGCCTGTGCTATCCTCTGCCCTGGGTCTAGTTTCCAGCCTGCCCCGAAGCGGTCGTTCTGTGAAGTGGCTTGAAGTTACTGGGAGCTAGATCTGTCTGCTCCTGGTTTGATGCAGTAGTACAGAACTATGTGCAGAACAGACTGTCTTTGTGGACTTGAAGATTTGAGAATACTTCAGATGATACAGCCCCTGCTGGGCCAAGGATCCACTCGACTGACCTAGGACCTCTCGCACCGACCTCCGTGTGGGGTCATGAGAGGCGTGCAATGGGCGGAGTTCCAACCCAAGTGGAGGAAGGAACTTTTAATAAGACAGTAATTGTAATAAAACTTACTTCTATGCTTATATAGGCGGCGTGGCTCGGCAAGGTAGAGTGGTCGTCTTGTAACCCTAGGGTTGCCGGTTCGATCCTCGGCCAAGTTGAGTTCATGTCAAGGTGTCCTTGGGCAAGACACCGAACCCCAAATTGCTCCTAATGGGTCGTGGTGAGTGCCTTGCATGGCAGCTTCCGCCATCAGTGCGTGAATGGGTGAATGTGATGTATACTGTACTGCGCTTTGGATAAAAGTGCTATATAAATACGGGCCATTTACTTATGTATTACTACAAACATAGTTTGTTTGGGCTGCTCTGTTGTGATCGCTCCCACCAAACCACAGGTTTGCAGTACACAAATTTAGTCCCTGTTTTACTGGGTGGCATTGTCAGATCGGTTCCACTTATAAAGCATCTTACACATGAAGTTGGGTGTTTTTCTAATAATGTAGCGTGTGGTAGTGTGAGCAGGTGGTTTTACTGGATGCATTATAGAGTAATAATATGTGTAAAGGGTTATTGAGTACACCTAATCTCAAAAGGAGGGTAGAGAGGACAAACTGATCTGAAAAGAGGTGTAATTTAATGGTTTAAAAGGGAGATAATGGATATGAAATTATGGATTATGAAAGACTTAATCTTGCATCTTTTCTGATCTCTGTTCAGCCAGTTATATTGGGTCTGATGTTGACTCTTGTCTTGTGTCTTGCTCTGTTACTTTCTCTCTTTCTTTTTGTTGCTTCCTCTGATAAAGTCCTCCCGGGTTTATTTACTGACTCAGCCACAGCGCACGTCCAATGGCCAATGTGTTGATATCCAGCTTCTGGCATGTGACAAGGGACCATAAAGCAAAATGGGACCACAAAAGCTCTGTTGCAAAAAAAACAATGGCTGTTAGTACTGCAAGCTCAGAGTGGTTTGTCCATTCAGAGACACTGTAGTTAAAATAGTGGCAGAAATATGGCAGCAGCCATGGACGTAGACCCACAGAAAATAAATATAAATGGTTCATTCTATGAGAATAAAACAAGTTATGTTTGTAAAACAACTAGATACCAATAGAAACAGTTTTTAATGTTGGTATCACCCCTTGGGTTAGAAAATCTGATCAACAGAAAAATTAATCCTCAGTAAATACAACAAAAAAAGTGTTTAAAGTATAGCGATGGCAGGTTAGTACTGTGGATGGATAGAAGAGCTTCTATGACTGCTGCCTCTTTTTTTAATGAAGCTTTGCTGTGGAGCTGCTCACCAGTTTTTATTGATTCACTTCCTTCCTGCTAGAGTCTAAATACTGAAACCAGCCACTTCCAAGGTAAAAATGCCCTCTCTAACCTCTCCAGAGCTGTCTGCACTGTTTAAATCAATCCAACTGTCTACAAAGGCCACATAACTTGCACTTTGCTCACAGTATACACCCACAGACATGACCCAAAGCGTATTTTTACACACCGTGTTCAGCACGCACAACAGTAACGGCCTCTGAATACAGGTGACCTAAAACTCTGTACCGTGGTTGAATGCTTTCCATGGAGAAAACACCTTACCAGGCCCAGCGTGTGCGGTTTTGCTTATACAACTGTCAAATTTCATTAGCTTCTACATGAGAGGGTTTGATAGCATGCCACATATCAAACAAAACTCCCATCGGCCATTTGACAAAAACTCACCCCGTGCCACCCTGATCGCAACTTTGGAACTTTTCCTGTCACTTTAATTCACGAACAAGTTGAAACTGCCTCTGAGAATAAATAAGTGAACTGAGCCAAGCTTAATTCCTGTGCCACGGAGGAGCGTAGCACACACGCTGACCCCGGATGACTTGTGTGGAATGCACGGTGGATTCTGGGAATGCGGCTCAGGGCGTCAGAGCTGATGCTCTCACATGGCATATGTTAAAGTCTGGACGAGAGGCAAGGAGTGTTTGTCAACACAACACAGACAGGCTTTGTTGGAGCTGCTCTTGTGGAATAGACGGAAACAGGCCCAGATGATGATTGGTTTGATAAAAAAAATCGAAGAATTTCAAAAATAATTGTGGGCAAAGTTCTACTTAATGATCACCACTTAGCCATTTTTTAAATGAATTCTGTTAATATATGTATCTTTGTTTCTTGGATGTATGTTTTTAAAATGAAATCCCTGCTGCATGAGAAGGAAATTCTGAAAGCGATGGAGTTGTTGTTGAATTCACAATTTCTGCTGCAGCCTGGTTCACCTCTGCGTTGCCCTAAGAGTTAAATAGATATCATTTGTAAAACCTTGGCATGAAAACATTGTTAGTGCTGTAGCGGAAGATATTGTCTGCTCCGCTGCTGTCCTTGGGTTGATGATTGTGTGTTTTGTAGTTGTTGATTTGAAAGGCTCCTATCTGTTTCTGTTCTTTTTTTCTTCTGTAATTCTTGTGTGTTTAATCAACACTTGGCCCAGCTCACTCTGGAGTCCGCACTGCAAAACACACTTTGCCATCCTCTGCAGCTTTAAAACTGAGACTTCCTCTAACAATTTAAAGTAGATAAAGGTGCTTTCGTGCCAACAGATGTGTCGGATTTTTTTTTTTTGCCTAGAATAATATCTGAGCCCATAATACAAACAGAAGAGTTTTATAGGTCTGCCTGTAAAAGCAGAACAAAGCTCAGTAATAGCTGGGCTCATTGCCATTCCACACAGATAGCACGAGACTCGGCAGCTTCAAGCCCAGAGACACAGAAAGATGTGGGGTTTGATCAAGATACACTCATCAAGAGGGCCGTGACCCAGTCCCGGTGACCTTGCATTGACCCCAAGGTTCATTGCCAAGAGGGGGAAACGTGCGTGTGTGTTGTACAGTACAAACATCGAAGTGTCTGTGCTTTAGTGTGTCTGAGATTTTTTTTCTTCTTGTGTTTTCTCAGGGAGAATAAACTTGGCATCAGACACAGCTGGATGTAAACTAATGTGATATTGTGAGGTTGAATGACCATGAAGGCCACAATGTCACTGATATATTTTGACTACAGCAACATAGACTTACAGTAGATTAGTTTAAAAAAAAAAGAAAAAAGAGGATGACTTTGTACATCATAAAGATAAGAGATGAGAATGACTAAAAGAGGCTTATATATGCTAAATATGTATTTTGATGGTATGTAAAAAAAGTAAAATAGATAAACATGATCTAAGGAAGACATATTTTGTGTTGATGTATAATCTCAGCAGAAAGCAACCATGGCACAAAATGGGTTGGAAGTAATTCAGATTTAGTTTTAACTAACAAAGACCAAAACCAAAAATGTTGCTAAATGTTGGCACAATTTTGGACCCTTGGTACCAGCTGAGCATGATTTAAACAATACAGCCTACCTGAGTATTGTTGCTGACCATGTCGATCTCTTTATAACCACAGTGTAGCATCTTATGATGGCTACTTCCAGCAGGATAATACACCATGTCACAAAACTCAAATCATCTCTAACTGGTTTCTTAAACATGACAATGAGTTCACCAGATCACAATCCAACAGTGCACCTTTAGGATGAGGTGGAAGGGGAGCTTCTCATCTCCAGCAACTGTATGATGCTATCATGTCAATTTGGAGCAAATCTCTTGTTAAAATATCCCAAGAAGCATTAAGCCCATTCTGAAGGTAAAAGGAGGTCTGTTGTTTTACCAGCAAGGTGCACCTAATTAACTGTTTTGGAGCCCTAAATGAAGGTGTAAATGTATTGATTCATAAGTCTGGTATTAAGCTAATAAATAAGTAACTTGGAATAGTTTTATTGTTGCATGGCATTATGTTGAGGGAGTTCTCTTGTAGAACTTGAGAAATCAATGTTTCTTTTTTAAGACTTTTCTTCAAAGAACAAGTAAAAACCATGAAAGCTGTTCTTCCAACATTGTGTTTGTACAAAAACCCAAAGGAACATTCAAGCTCCCCAAAAGCAATTTTTGCTCAACCACAAAAACCCATCAACCTTCTTAACCGTTTTATTTAACATCTCTTGTGTTTTAATCTGATGCATCAGTAGCTTCTGAACAGTTCAAAACCATCTCAGGCGGTAACAGGGCGCCTGTTGCTTAAACGATAAGTTGTGACCCACCTTAATTGGGCTGTGATAACTCCTGAGGCGAGCATGTTAATGAATCACTTGAGCGCACAGTTTGCTGCACGCTGAGCAGAAACAACACAGAAATGTGGGCACATTTACTCAGCAACTAAAAAATGATTTGCATCAGTGTTTGTACTCCAGTCTCGCTGTATGTTGGTGCCACATGAGAATGCTAATTACAAACGTACACATGTTGACATCTCACTGCATTTCCAGATAAGATACCCCCATGGTGATTTACCTGGCAGTATTACCAGCAGCACTGCTAATGCAGAGCAATCCTTTGATTTAATCCACAGCCAAATTGATTGAACATAGCCTCAGGTCTGTGCCTGGCCCCTGCATAAACAGATCTAGTCTATGTTATGTTTAATTTAGAGTCCTTCCATTGGAATGGAACCAAACTGATCGGGACTTGTTTACTCTCTCCGGCCCCAGCAAGCCCTGGCCTACTTTAAACAACTTCAGTGCACTTTAAACGGAGTCAAGCGTATGTTTGCATGCATGTGTGTGTGACTGACAGTCTGCTGCATGTGTGTGCACAACAAATTAGCTTTGCATCTATAATGCAGGACTCCTCAGCTGTGGATCCATATATCGCCAGTCTTTCAGGGTGAGAGATATCTTTAGCAGCCTGCTCTTGGAGACCTGGCTAATGCTGCCTGTTTGCGTGTCTGGTTGCTTTTGCTCATCTGTGTGGAAGATATAAAACTCTCATATATATGACCTCTTTTGCCTCTCGGATGACTCCAAAAGACACAGTCCGGGCAGATAAGAGGCAGTTGTGCACTTGAAGACCTATAATACAGGCCGATAACAAACCAGTACCCATTTTGAAATGTTCATCCATAATGATAGACTTTATCAGTCTTTCTTTTTATGAAGTTATGACAGATCTGGTCGATGTTGAAAGTACAATTATATAACCACAGGCACAGGAAGTAAAATCAGTCACCCATCTGTCTCTTAGAACATTTTCCTCTGTCAGTCAAGCAGTGAATTCACACAGACATATAGCCCTGCAACCACAGATTTAATGCGCAGACTTCTGGACAAAATCAACGGAGGTTTGTGTGTGTGTGTGTGTGTGTTAGTGTGTCCCTGACAGCTCACTGTACTAACAGCCCCTGTAGCAGAGCAGATACCAGCCAAAGATTAGGATGTAATTACACGCCACTTTCTGCTCCATCCCTCTGCCCGAGAGAGGAAGAGAAAGAAATGGAGAGAACGATGGAAGGAAAGGATGGGAGCTAAGGTGAAGATAAGGCTCAGCTATGTGTGTGTGTTTGTGGGTGTTTTTTGGGTGGTGGGTGAACATCCAAATGGCACACCGCACCCCACACCAATCGCTCACACTGTCTGTGAACTCAAGGAAAAAAAAACCTTTTACCCTCCTTACTTTGCTCAGCACGCGGCAAATGTTTTGAGCTGAGATTTGCCCCGCTGTGCCTGCCTTGGCCGTCTGTTACCATGGTAACAAAATGATCAACCCTGTCCCATTCCACACATTGCAAAAGATGTGTGTGCCACACTTGTGCCCTAAGCATCAGACATTAGGATAATCCCCTCTCCTCATTTAAATGTAAAGTCAGCAAAAGAAAAAGTCGCTCTGGCAGAAGTGTTTTATATGTATGAGTGCGTGAGGATGAGGGGAGGATTGGTGAATATGTCCCATGTGCACACAAGTAAGATAATTTGCAGCTAAAGAAAAAAATGAATGCCTACATATTTAGCTCTTATTGTTTTCCCTCCATCTTCCTCAATATTCCTCACATTTACATTACGTTTCCTCCTCCATTCTCTGGTGGTGACATTTTTAGGTCATCCCTCACTCACTTTCATCATCTTCACCACAGTATATAGCGTGCACGCATCCGCGGTGCCTATCTGTGCAAGGTGAAGCCGGTGGGATGTGGGAGCAGGATACAGGATAAATCCCTCTGGGGCACATCTTGGAAGCGATCATCTCCCAGCATTCCTGCACACATTTCTACTGGGTTCCCTTTGAAGATGGGGATGCCGTTGTTGGAAAAGACTTCTGTCACAGATAGACACACACACACCTCCATCCTAACCCCTGTCCTAACCACAGTTGTCTTTCTAATTCCAGATCTGTCAGTTTCCCTGGAAAAGGTGAGAGAGTCTACAATCAGGAACAGTATTGATGTGAATTTTAATCCCCTTTCTGAGAAAGATGGACTTTGTGTGAGTGTGTGTGTCTGTGTGTGTGCGTGAGAGAGAGAGAGAGAGAAAGAGAGAGAGATAGACAGAGAGAGAGAGGGGAGTTCCACATTTCCACAGATCAAAAGCTTTTAGGGGATTTTGGAGCTTGTATCTGTATTTGTGTGCACTCTGTTAGTGTGCATTGGTAAAGAAAGTGTGTGTATGTGTTGGGGGGCTTGATGTGAATGTAGAAAAACAAAAACAGCACAGACATACCATGTCCACGTACTAATCACACTCACACACATGCTACACATTACACATCCCAACTGAAGCTCTCCCCTCATCTTTTCTACTTATTGTACACACACACACCTTCCCACCACACACACACATCCTCTATTTTTATTAAACAGTATTTACTGAATCACACTTACGGCTGGGTTAGTGTTTAATTTTTTCCACAAACAAACATTTGGTTATATTAGCTTAAACACAAACACATGATGCCTTTCTCTGTTGGGTAAACAAAGATTTTTAGGATTCCTTTAAGCAAATTACAAGCAACATTTTCCATAAAAGTCTTTCCATCATGTCTTAGCTGGACAGAGATGTCAGTCACTACAAATATTAAGCTTATTTCATATCATAAAATATGCTTGATCATAGGATGGTGGCATATTTTATTAAATGCCATTTTTTGTAATTATTACAATTGCATGAACCCCAACTGAATAAGCAATCACATTGACTGAATGCTGAATTTCGTACTGCAAACAGAATCACCCTAAAATGGAATAAACAGCAATTCCCATATTAGGAAGAGCTGAGGATGTTTTTTTTTAACTCAGAATTGGGCTTAATTAAAAAGTAAACACAGAATTCCCAAGTGACTTTGTAATGATTTTTAGCCACTGGCTGTCTAAACGACTTCGTTTTGATGTGTAAGGTTCTGAGACACGTTGATCCTAAAATGGCTTTTGGGACATCACATGATGAATGTGTGAACGATAAAGACTTATTAGGAAATAAAAAAATGTGGGTAAGTAGTCTTAAAAAGAAGCTAAATGATTGGTGTGTTTGTACCAAACGCATTGTGGAGCCCTAACAAACAACATTAAAACTATTATTGTTTTAGTGCCAATATATTCAAAGAAAAGAAGAAAAATAAAACATAAAACATATTAATGTGTTCTTTAGAGCCGTAGTAGATGTATGACATGTTTGCATTAACCAGCCAACTGAAGAACCCTGTAAAATGTAATTTGTTAAGTTGTTTTTTTAAGGATGTCAAATATCTACAAAGACACATCATGAAAAGGTTCAGCATTGAACCCTTTGCTTCAGACCGATTTACACACACATGTTCAGACATCAGCCACTTACACACACGCAAACAGGCTGTCGTTCCTTGCCTGTACTATGTTGACAGCATATTAAAATCATGAGTGGATTACCAAACATTTTTCAAATCATACTGAAATCATGGCTGGATTAATCCCATGTGACATCAGCTCGTCTGCGGCTCCTAAGCCATATTTAGTTGACGATCAAAAAGCTTAACCTGGCCATTAAATCCTTTCCTAATATTCCACTAATCTGTCCCCAATCCAAACTATAACAGAATCACCCTCAACTGTTTGTTGTTTGTCTCTCACTAAATTTTTCCTTTCCTGCTGTTATTTTTTTTTCAGTTTTTTTCCTCCCATTTCAGATTTTGCATGCAAATAAAGTTTTGAATAGGAAGACTGTTTATTTTTCTGATTCTGTGTGTGCTGTTTGTAAGTATTCACCACATTTGAGCACCATAACTCAAATTCTGGTAGATATCAAGCACACACACATATATACACACTTACCACCACGGCCTGATTAAAACCACATACCTAAACAGAGATTAGAGACTTGTCATCAAGTCCCTGGAGTTTTGATGTTAGCGAGGTTGTGCTTCCTGGTAAGGTTTTTATCCTTTACAATGAGCAGGCTGTGTCTAAATGTTATTCACTCTGGTTGAAAATAGCATTTTACTTGATGAAAAAAGTGTGTACAGCCTCCTGCTGTACTTGTTTGTTTGGGACAGATCAAATGCTATAATCAGATCAACATTTTCCAATAAAGAGAGAAATGGGAAAGAGGGCGGGGGAGGGTGATGGTGGCGATGACGATAAGGGTTTAGGTCTGGGGAGGAGGAGCTGGAGAAAAGAGAACAGAGGTTTTCCAAAGATAGTGATGGAGTGGTGGGTGGAGACGATGGAAGGGGGCAGCAGAGCTTTAGAATTGGGTGGGAATGATTGGTGAGTGGGTGGGTGGAGGTTTGTCTTGAACCAATGGTTTAGTGTGCAGGTATCGGCCTCTTTCAGAATGATTCATCAGCTTTTCTGCCTGTGACATGATGGATATGTGGAGCTTGATTAAAAAGATATTTGGAAATAGATTTATTGTGAAATTCGGTGTGCCTTCAAAGCACATAGAATAAAAAAACTACAATTATTAGTGCAAATGCAGGTTGTAAACGGTACAAAGATAATGCAGATCTAGCTGAGACATTTTCATTTTTTCTCTGGATTACACACATTTTCATTACCCATCAAATGAGTTGTCCTTTTAACCCTCTTTATCAGTGTTTAATTTATTTTGACTTTACTGCATAACAGGCAATGAGGTTTTAGTTGTTCAATTCAACCCTTCCTTGATGTAAACACATTTAAAAGTGTACAACTGTACTGGGTTGTCATCATTAGGCTTCTGCATATGTGCTACGTCTCCTCTGTTTGTGGTGTGTTTCTGCCATGACAGCGCCACTTACAGCGCTGGCATGTAAACTACAGGGTTTCCAGAGTTTCTGTGTGGATGCTGGAGCCTATCACTGCTGCTATATGTTTCTTGAAGTTATTCCAGCTTTATTTAAAAGTTTCTTCTCTAAATTAAATCCGTTTTCTGTCCGTTTTCAGCCTTAAGTTGGATTTATACCTGTGCGGTGTCTGCGTAACGGTGGTGAAATGTCGAGCTGCTAGTCGAGCATAGTGAAGGTGTTATGTTGTAGTTTCTCTTCCACATTTACAGCACAAATGCTGTAAGAAACTCCAGAAATCTGGAAACATGCAATAACAATCTAAACCAATCACAAGGGAGTACGTCCGCATAACTGCACTGCAAGCAGGGCTGCGTGTCGGGCACTGTAAAATCTAGCTGGTTGGTTCTACTCAAAAATTATATGCAAACGTGATGCCTAACAAAATTAGGTTTAGTTAATTTCAGTGATTGAATACAATTGACTTAAATGGTTTTAGTTTGTCAAACTTTTATGAACTTGATCAATTTCATTTTGCTGTAAGTAAATGAGGTTGTGGAAGAAATTCTTTTTTTTTAAATTTCACATATTTTGAAAGATGCTTCATAAAATGTTGGTTTCATTTTTAAAACGTGAAGATTTCAAGTCCACCTTACTTAAGCTGATTGATGGAGTCAAAGTCGTTCTTGCTTTGCAGCAGGATCTTAATGTGGGCGGGATTTCTGCTAGAAATAATTTTAGAATTATGTGACGGTGCAGCAGCTGCCTGGATAACTGGTTTTGAATACAGGAATGACCAGTAGGCAAACTGGAGAGCAGTCACATGCTGTCTGTACCATGTAACCGGTGAAAGGTGCATATTGCTAATCAATCAAGGTCGACATGGAGAACAGAACCTGTTTTCCTCTCTGCTTAGCTGAGAACTGGTTTCCTCACACCAGATCAAGAGATAGAGCTCATCAAGGGACACGGCTTGTGTTTTTTTCTTTCGTTCATTTTTTAATTTTTTTTTTAAATTTTATTATTCCTAATTAAGACATAATAGGAAGATTAAAGAAAAGTAAACAAGATAGAATTTAGTTTGGATAACTTGAAAATGGATATGATACAGGATTTTGGATGTTTTTACATCTGTTTGAAACCAATCAAAACTTTGTGTCATTTCAATTACTGATCAACTAAATGGGTTAAAAATAAAGTGCATTCAAAAAGTATTGTGGAATTTTAGCTATTACTAATCTGCCAAAGAAAAAGTGTGAGGTTTTATAGATTGAATTATCTTTAATTTGTTGTTCATAGAGGTGAATTGCATTATGGGAAACCCTGATCCTCCACCATCACCATTCCTCAAGTACTTATCTTAATCACACTTATTCAGCAAAAGTACGTAATTTTTTTTTAGCTTTTTGCCCTCCAAAGTTCATATAACTTCTTTAAGATTAGTATTACTAAGAAACACATTAAAATTAAGTTATATTCTAGATATATTCCATTAAAACCAATGTTGCAATTTGCAGTGAGAGATGCATGTCAAGCCTCTGTGATGCCGTAACCGACGTTATGGAGACGCCATGCGAGTATAAATCCAGCTTTAGAAATACTAATTAACTAAAGGTGCATTGTTTGCACTGTGAGAGGAAGCCTGAGTACCTGAAGAGAACCTATGTATACATGGGTAGAACATGCAAAGTGGAGCCTTTCCCAGTGACTGCTAGGCAAGAGGTGAGGTACATCTGATCAGGTTACTAATGTCTCACATCTACTGCAGTTTTAATTCTGTTCATTAGTTCATTCAGCATTTTTGACTCTCTGCTCTTTGTGCCACTGAAATTAAGAGTGCAGGGATATGTAACAGTCCCTAATAGTTATCAAGGTCAGGAGCAAAGATTTCAGTTCGTCAAAACTTTATTTACCCATGCTTACTCATGTTTTCATCTGTTGGCAAGGATGTGATGCATCTATTTTCTTTCATCTCGATACGAATTCTGCAATGAGTACTTAAAGCTGTAATGGGTATCAGCCCTTTCTGGTTGAACCCTGGTTGACACTACCAATGATAAATGAAGATTATTCAGATAAAATGTCTTGTACTGTCAGCAGTGGAGCTGGTGTTAGCTTAAACAAAATGTGAAACTAACTCTGGTGCAGACTGATGGCAGATGCAGTCTTCAGAATGATTAACAGCCGAGTTAATTTACGTGAAAGACCCTACTAGAAGTTATCTGCACATTTAGATTTGTGACTCCTTTCAAATAAAACATCACTGGAGGGGAGCGAACAGCATGATTTTCAGCATCCACCAGATGATTTATTGAAGAATGAAAAATATATCCCCAATGTGCAAAACTGCTCTGTTTTTAATCACGGTAATAAGAGTTTTAGCTGTCAAGTAATGAATATTTGCTGCCTCAAGGCTACTGCCTGTAATTAAAAAACTGAAACCTGCTTGTCAAGGGACAATAAAACTTGTCATTTGGTATCAAAGTTTACAGTTTTGTGTATAAACTGCTATATTCGTGCCTGTTTGAAGCAAAAGTAGGCGTTGATTTATTTTGGGGGAGATTGTGGGCTGATTAAACACACCCACTGTAGCAAGAAAAGGAGGTTTGGTTCGAGGGCTTGTGGAAAGTGGTACATGCTGTGCTGGTGAAAACATTATCCAATGACAAAACAGATGTCATAAATCAGAACATGTGAGTTGTCACATTTATTTTCGCAGCTTGCAAAGTTTGTTTTTCCCGAGCGAAAAGGTAAATGCCTTTCCTCTTAGCTGACAGTACGTCCAGTAGCTTCCAGCATAATGACACAGTCAATCGATATCCCTTGAAGCTTCCCATTATGTTTGTATTTTAGGGTGCAGTGTGATAGCAACATCAGGGGGCTGGGAGCTGGGACGGGATGGTCATGGTGGTAGTTACTGGGAGGGGGTGAGGTATACCCCATCTGCACCATCTGTGACAGATCCCATGACCCCATTCATCATCTTCCATCTAATCAGAAAGTGTGGTCGAGTCAGTAGACCATGCTCCACTTAATAATGTGTCATATTGATGAGTAACCATAAAATGATTCAGGACGCTCATTTCAAGATATCGGCAAACTGTGATTTTAATTAGAAAGAATGTTTCACCAAAGTTATAAAAATAAATCCTTGTAAATATAGTTTTCTTTCTTATTGAAAAGGTTTTCCTAATACATTTCAGTACCACCAACTTCCAAACACATTTCAATCTTCAAATTCTTGCTTCTCTGTTGGGAAAAATACACATTGCATTCAGGAGCATTATTCAAACTGATATGTTATGGATTAAACCATATATAGTAAAGACGAAGGATTTTCTCAATCCCTTTTTTATGCAATGTAGGCTTACACTTAGAAAATGTGGATAATTCAGCCTAACAGATAAAAATGACTGAGCTGTGCCCTTATGCCCCAATGATTAGAGATGTATAGAAACAGAAAGTCTTATTTCTGATAATGTGATGACTGCATCAGGATTAGAAAAAAGGATTTGATATTTGATTGCATCATGTGATTAAAGCCGTCTACGGCTATATAAAGAAAGCAAGTGGCTTTCTGGACCTTCCACAATGCCTCTAAATACGTGGCTAAAATATTTTTTTAAATCATTAGGTTGGAAACTATGGCCTTTTTTTTAACTTTACATCATTTTCCACAAATATCTACATCCCTTAGAAGAAAGTCTGTCTATCCTCTTTTTTAGAAAGGTTTTATGTTTTTCTTTATTTTAAAACCTAAAAATGGAAATAAAAATGTGGTTCTTTAAAAATAAAAAATATCCTATGGTGGCTCTTTATTAAAAAATATATATATTAAGTTGCCTTTTTGAAAGGGTTTCGTAACATTTGCAGCTCTAAAGGAGTTTTATTTAGCTGGCTGAGGGAAAAAAGCTCTTTGGATTATAAAGGCTGCAGACCTCTTCACTAAACACATGAGCACATTTTTCCTCTTTAAACAGCAAAAGTTTAAATATTTCTTCATATTTATATTTATTTCTGAGGAAGAAGGATGAAATGTTCAGGATTTACTAACTTAAAGGTAAAAAGTCAGCAGGATGAATTTAAAGCTGTGAATCTGCTTCACATGAATATCAGCATCAGGTGAACAGACAGAAAGCAGGATTACAATCTCACAGCTTCTAGATGGTGAGGAGAGAAATATTCACAATATGCACAATAACTTCCATCCATGCACCTTTAGAGCTTCATTATACTGATTTCTGGATATAAATCCTCTAACTTTGCATTCTTAGCTTGACTATTTAGCTTCACCTCTGCACCTGCACCCTCTCCTACTGGGAGTTAAGGGGTTAACATCTCGTTTCTGGGTGTGGCATCAGGTGTGTAAATGTAATGTAATGTAAAAGACCAGGTACGCAAAGTCCGAAACATATGCAAAGACAGATGATGTCTCCCCGTGCACAGACAGCATGAACAGACAAATGGCTCCTCGACTGAAAGCTCACATCTCACAGATTCCACAGCTGGACGTTTCATCTCGCTATGACCAAGATTCACCAAAACAGAGGCAGAAGAAGTCCCAGTTCATGCTTCACGTTTGTAAAACAGTCAGACAACATGTCTTACCTTTGCTAAAAAGTCTCTCATTGTCTTTTTGGAGCAGTTTCCCTTCCAAAAATCACAATGTTCCTCTCATCTGCATGCGTTTAGACAGACAAAAAGAAACGTTGGTAATTTTTCTTCTTTCTAAAGTTCCAGACAGAAAACGTCTCTTCATTTTAATAAACCTCTCCCGATTACATCAGACGCACCGCTGCAGCAGGGAAGGGAGACGTGGACTGCATGTTTCTGAGATCACAGCCAGTGAGCAACAAAACAAAAAATTAGATTTTTAACGGCGTTAATTAATCATTATATCATTAACACGCGATTAACGCGTTAACGTGCCAACCCTAATATAGATATATATA
>JBAMHW010000019.1:6776015-6798481 GCA_037177495.1 Rhadinocentrus ornatus
CCCCCCCCCCCCCCCCCCCCCCCCCCCCCCCCCCCCCCCCCCCCCCCCCCCCCCCCCCCCCTCCCCCCCCCCCCTCATCAACTAATAGAAGAACGCTCTGGTTGAGTCACTGTTATTCAGCTGGTGGCTAATGGTTAAATGGATATACAGTATAAGCATGATGTGGGTTTATTGTGCAGAAGTGAATTGAAGTATGCCTAGAAAAAGGGAGGCAAAATAAACCAAGTACTATGCAGTCTTATTTGGATGCATTGGGTAAAAAGAAAAAAAAGAAGAAGAAAAAAAAAACCCAAAAACAATACTCAAGCATAATTTATCACAATTAAATCTCCCTATATCTGTAACATTATGTCTCATTGACAGAAAACTTTTTCCTTTACAACAAAGTACAGTTTAGTATGCAAAAGTATTATTGCTTTCCTATACGCAAGCTGTTGTGTGTTTACTTTTAGGTACTTCTCGTTTATTGTACCTCTAGCCCATTTTTTAAATTTACAAGTACAATTACACTCTAATTGGAAGAGCTTGCACTGGCCTAGGGTTGTTAGTCGGGTACAGATACCATTTGCTTTTGGATCAAAAACACTTTTTAAATATATGCTACAAATATCAGAGCAATCACCCACTCTAATTGTATAAGTTGACTGAAGGAACTGCAGCCAGATATAGTCTTTTTATTACTTCTTCTGAAGACTATGGACTTCCCTAGCTCTAGCTACAGGGCACCATCTGTGGCAGTACAGTGACTGGTCAAGACAATATAGGATACCTGTTGGATCATGATTATGTATTGACAGGTGTTGCTGTTTGACATATTCAGAGTACACTAGATAAATAAAGGGTCTGTTCTTAGATCATTTTTAGTTTCCAACTAGTAAAACTGTCATATTTCCCAGACCTCCTCCGACACATCATCATCCTTACTCATTATTATTGTAAGCTAGGGCAGTAGGTTTTCTAAGTATTTATTGCGATTAATCGCACGAGTGTCAACTTAACCCTAGATTAACACAAGTTAACCCTAGATTAATCACATATTAATTGCAGATTTTCACCTGTTACTATATTTGCAATAACAGGGATTTTATCATGTTTTTATACACCTGTAAGCAGTTTTGTACCTGCAGTTTTAGAATAAGGCACTTTACTTGCTACAGTTACCCATGTGAGGTTGAATGACTTTATATACACACACACATACACACACACAAAAAAAAAATAAATATATATATATAAAAAAAAAACCCAACAACCTGAAACAGGATTATTTTGTCAAAGTTCACAATGACTTGGATGCAAATTCACTTTTTATTGTCAAATCTACAAATATCTTCATGTGTTTCTTTCTCTGTACAGTTGTTATCTGTTTTTGTCCGTTTTCTCTTTTTCCCAGATCAGCTAACACTTTGCCTCTCCCCCTCACCTTTCTCCTCCCTTGCTCCCCCTTGAGCTGTCCGATCATGTTTGTTTGTGTTTGCATCTCCAGGAAGTTTGAACAAAATGCTGGCATGCTTCTCTTTCCTCCCCCACCTCCACAGAGCTTGTCCCAGCTGTTTCCTCTGCCCTCTCTCTCTCTGCCTCAGCAGGGCTCCTCCACCCACCTCCATCACCATCCATCAGCCCTAATCCCTAACCTGCGTTCCTCAGCAGGGGACAAGGTCGGTACGGAGCTCCAACAACGCTCCACCCTGTCAGAACATCAATCCCACAATGCCCCTCATTTCCCTATCAGCATGCTTTGCTCTCGCTGACCCTGGCACCCTGGCGCTGTTGTTTGCTGCTTTCTTATTGGTCAGCGGCTAGAACTGCAAAAATTGGTGGAAAAAAATAAACTAAACAAAGATGTTTCCCTTTTACAAACAGCCTGGAGTTTAACTACCAACCCATAGTTGGCAGTTAGACATGCTCTTTTCAAGTTTTTATTGCCAAGTCACTGGGGGTTATGTCACCAGCTGTTAAACATGCAAAACTGTTTACATCTGTCACTGTGAGTGCATGAGTGAGCGAGGCTGGGATGTGTGTGAATTCCAGGATGTTGGTGAAGCATTGCCACCAGCCTAAAAGACGGGAAACCTAAACTCTTTCCACTTGGTCCATTGTCATTGTAGTGAGACAGCACAAGGCCAGTCTCTTGCAGTATGTTAGTGTCAGGGCGAAGTTGTGTCAAGTATGCTACTGTAAGAAATCAAGCATTCTTAATAACCCTCATTGATGCAGAAAATTTAGCAGATTGACAAAGTATCAGTTTTAATCATAGTCTTTTAGCTGCTAATTCATGTGTTAATCAAACCTTTTTCTACTTCTAAAAGTTCTGTCTGCATATTAGTATACTCCGCAGGTAGCCTTAAGTGACTGCATAGAATGAGAATAAAAGATTATACATTAATGTATTCATGGAGGTAATTTTGTAAATAGAGTTGTTGCCTGGACAAGAGCAGAACAAATGACAGGAAACAGGCCTGAGGATGATTCACACTGCAACCTGATCTGTCTGCACCTGTGACCTGTTGGGATATACACACTTATTCTCAAAAAACATGCACACAGGTGCCCACAGGAATGTACACAAACACACACCAAACAATGAATACACGACACAAATGCACCCGAGGACCGTACTCAAAAGCACTGAATATGGAAAATATGTGCACACTTCCTGACATGTACATCACACTCCTGTGAAATGTAAATTCATGACAAAAAGATACAAGGACAAACCGTAATCTTGCTGGCATGCAGGAATGTGAAAATAACACAAGGCTGGATGACTAAACAGGCAAAACAGCTACTTGCCCTTCGGTCCGGGATTACCTGAGAAAGTTGGTTCCTAGGTTATTAGGTTATTGTGTTATGATTTATAAAATTCTTTATTTTTCAGTCAGAAATACTTTATTTAAAAAAAAACCTTTGCAGAGTACACCTATACATTATGACTGAAACGCACTTATCAGATGGCAGCCAAGCTACCCATTAATGAACTTAAGCATTAATGAAGCACCTAATGTCAACAAACGAACCTTCAGTGCTTAAAATTCTGCTAATACAGTGCTCCATTTCTGACGAGTGACTGTGTAGACTGTAAGATTTAGTGAAAATGGAAAGAATGACTACTACTTTGGTTTTACTTCATATTTTAGCAGGAAGCTTAATCATATTTTTTTTAATGATAAAAAACCAGTGTCAGAATTTTTTTAATGCTTTTGCTTCTATTTTGTCATGTCCCTTTTATGCTACTTTTTGTGACTCAGAGCTCCTACTGGGCATGGTGGTGGTGGTGCTGATGGGGGAGAGTCTACTCAACAGCTGCTGTTCATCTCAGCCAGCCTACGAAACAGCCAGTCTGCAGTTCACTCATTGCTAGATTGTTGCCTTACCTAGTGGTACAACGCCAGCCGTTTTTGTTAACCTACCTTTACTGAAGAGTTCTGTTTCCTAGTCTGGAAGATCCACCACAAGCCATTGTTTGGACCGCTGCATCGCCACCACCTCTGTTTTTTTGTAGCTCCTCCAAGGACTCTGGATTCCCACAAAAAAGCTTTGTTACCGCTTCACTGAATCTGCTGTTTGCTTCTTTCTGGTTCCAGCCTGTCTTGTTCAGGACCCTTTTGTGTCACATTTTAATGGATTCAATGCCTAATTTTTTAAACTGCAAAGTAAAACAACAGCCTAAACGGTTTATCAATGTCCAAAACATATTCACTAAGACAGTAGCTAAATATTCTCTGCTAGCTATGTTGCAGGACTTGATTCAACGGCAAACTAGAAAATAATAACATGTTAAAAGAGGAAGAAATGTTGCTGAATATGATGATTATAGAGAGGCTTGGGTATAACCTCTATTTAAAATACTATCTCTTATCCCTGGTCAAAATGGAACTATTGGCCAGTCTTTGTATTTCCATTCCTATCTGAGGTTATCATAACAGTAATAAAGATTGAATAGAACATCCTTGACGATGCTCATCTACCTGCATGGTTTCTTGAATCACAGCTATGCAGATGATAGCCTGCTGTACCTACTATTATCATGACCCACAGTTTCAGCACAAATCTTAGTTTGTCCCTTTGACAATTCCACACAGTTGAAGAAATGCCACCTTCCATCAAACCATCTACCAGAAGGGTCACCAACTCCAATCCTCAAGGACAACCATCCTGCAGGTTTTAGATGTTTCCTTTGCTGCAGCACACCTGATTTAAATAAATGGGTCATTAACAGAACTTGACAACAAATCAGGTGTTTAAATCAGGTGTGTTTGCAGGGGAACATTTAAAACCTGCAGGATGGTAGCCCACAAGGACTAGAGTTGGTGAACTCCAGCACAGTATCAACATTAAAACAACTCCTTGTTTAACTACCAAGCCAAGGTTACATACAACCTTGCTGTCATAATCAATAACCAGTTCTCCATTTTTGACCATGGTGCATCCATCTTTCAGTCATCAAAATAAAAGAAAACGAAGCTAAATCTGACAGTATGCTTCTAAGCTCCCTCCACAGGCCATAGCTATCTCTCGTCTGAACGCCTGCAGTGCTCTTTTATCCACATTAAAACCTCTTGAGACGGTATTAACGTAGCAATGCAGGATGTTTTCTTAACCTAAAAGGCATGTATCTCCAATGGCTACACATGTAAGTCAGTGTTTACCTACAGAGTTACTATATTACAGCGTTCTATCTTAACTCCATCGTAGAGTATTTTCCTGAGAACCATGTCTAGGATTGCGTTAGTTATTGACTACATGAGGCAGTCTTACTGACTGTTTTCTTTTGTTGTTTTACAATGTAAGAATCAGCTAAGATTGATTGTACCAGAGTAACAGTATTCCTCTCTACTTTTAACAAAATAATTTTAACTTTTCTCTCTTGAAAACACCTCCTGTTTATAACACATCTAACACACAAATTAAATACATTGACAGCCCTTAAAGCTTATGCCAGAGTTTCTTATTACACTGTTTCAATGTTTTTTTTCCACACTTGTAAGCCTCTTTCTGATGTAAAAGTGCCATTTAATCTAATAAGAGATGTACCACAAAGTGGCACAACACCCACGATTAAATTGAAAAGTTCCCTTCTATAAACTGTTATAGTGTTGGCAGCAAATTTACATTCTGCCTTTTGCTCATGCCACCATAAAGTCACACTCCACCCCTGCTCAAACTGCTGAGGTAGCTTAAAGTGGAGCTAGCACTTCAAACAGCTCAGAGCGACCTTTGTGGCCATGACTGAAGATGTGGAGAGAAGTAACTCTTACTGCTTCTGTTTTATTTTATTTTATTTCTTTTCAACCTGATACTTGAGGTGATGTGAGTGATATGCAAACTGTCTCAGGATGGTAGGCATTAAAGCGTGACTTACTAATGTGGTTCTATGAATAATGCATGATGGGTAGATGTGTTATATGGGTAATAAAGTGGCTGAAAATGGCTAAAACGTCCCAGTGTAGATGATGATTTGGCCTGTCAGTGGTCACTTGGCGTAGGAGTGGTGGTGGTGTGCTCAAGCTAAAAGAGCCAGTGTTAAGTTGCTCTTATAGGTTTGTTATGACAGCCAAGGAAATCGGTCCAATGAAGCATGTTTTATGTCAGTAAATGAACTTTAAACAACCCAATCAACTCTACATGTGCTGCTGCTTTTGCTACTGCTATTTTTCCTGCTCAGGACAGAAGGATTATTTTTCCTGTTCTCCTTCTGAATATTCTGGGGTTGCTTAAGAAAACCTCAGAACCCTTTTAATACTGTAAAAAAAGCAAGAAATGTGCCTGGCAATTCAGAGCAGAGGCCTTGCCGTCCTTTCACTACTTGGTTTTAGACAATGTGGACTGTCATAAATGAAAAGTTGGTTGAGGGTGTTTTTGTTGAGGTTGGATGTCAGTTGGCAGACAGCAGCAAGTTGTAGCCACAAATCTCCTTACAGGTTCATGCAGCTCAGCCTCACACTGGAGTATGTACAGGCCAAGAGATTAACCCAACTCATACACACAACCAGATAGTCCCTGAGGCAATATTAATAATAATTTGATATATTAATGCACAGACCAATGTTGTTCTTTCCAAAGCTCCATCTTCTGTCTCTCACATTCTGTTGTTTCTTGGAAAACACTTTGTTGTCTTTGGATGAATAAATGTGATGTAGACAGATGGGGACTGGGTTGGCAGAAACTGACAATCAAGAGAAAACTTTTTTAAAACGCTCACTTTTCTCGACTTAATGGAAATTTGTTTTCAGAGCCAGAGACTTGACTTATTTTGTTTTATCTTCTCTTTTTAATTTGTTTTCCTTTTCTATTTGCTTCACTTGAAGTCACAACAAAAACAGGATATCCCTTCCTGTCCTTGTGTTATGGTTGTGGATGTGAACGCATTTGCTTCTGTGTTTATTTTTCTCCTTTTCTTTCTCCGTGATAAAATGGTCGTCAGCAGCGACGGCTGTTTGTTTGGCCCACTTTCTTTTTATCTGCTCTCATCATCTGGCAGAGGGGAGGAAAATCCCATGGTTCCCTCTGTGTCCATGTGATGGGTGGGGACATAGGGTATCACACCTGAGCCCGATGATAAGTTGCAGTAACCCCCTTTGGACACATGCTCACACACATACACACCCATTCAATCCCCGGGTTAATGACACAGACATGAAGGATATTTGCTCCCCCCACCGATTCCCTCAGAGATCATTAGGCGGTGTTGCGCGACCCGATTCATCTTCCCTTCACCGACACGTGTCCACTGGCCCACGGTTCTGCCAGATGTATGCCCCGCAGCTAGAGTTCCACTGCCATCTCTCACTGTGGGTGTGTGTCTGTGTTTTCTGGCACAAAGCTCACCTTTTTCCTGGCTGCTCAGAGGATAAGAAAATAGGGTCACTGAAACAGTAGTGTGCAGAGGATTACAGCCTCCACCAATTGCCACCTCCATCTTTCCGCCAGCTTCTCTCATTACTTTCAGGAGTCCAAAAATCGGAGGATGATGTCGGGGATGGTTCCTTGCTTTTTTTTTTTCTTTTTTGTTTACCTCCTCCACTTTTTTTCCACTTGAGGATTGAGAAGGAGATGTGGGGATGAAGTGTGAAACAGAAAGAGAGAGATGATGGGGCTGGGTGGGGTGTAAATGGGGTGAAATGACAGACGTGGATGTGGAATGAGGAAATGGGAGGTGGGGGGCTGGGGGTAGATTATTGAGGCAAGAGACTTAACAGAAGAAGAGGGGATGAGGATGGGGTGGCTGTTGTCATGGAAACAAGTCGCCGTGGAAACAGCCCTTTATCCAGACAGACATTTGGGCAGGCACATGAGGGCTGACTGCTGAGTGTGTGAAAATGAAAAGGGTATGAGACAGCAGCAGCCACGCCCACACACACACACACACACACACAATGTTATCTCCTATACTGTACTTAGAAAATAGTACAGGTTGCACATTAAATAAAAAATAAATAAATAAAAACGAAACTCTGGGAATTTAGAAAGCTGCCAGATTCAGTACAGAACACAGCAAAGTGAGGCTTTGCATTGCTGCTCTCAGGCAAAGAGAACCTTTCAGCACTTCAGGATACTCACAGTGACAATGCTGTCAGGATGACAGCATAGTGTTTACCAGCTCCGTACCCCAAACCCATTTTAGACAGAGTTTTTTTATTCTTGGAAGATGGTAAAAATTTTATTATTAGTCTTCAGGCCAGTACAACAGCCAAACAAAGACTGCACATCTGAGTAATTTGTCACATTCTCCAAAGCACAAAGTTAGAGTTGCACCCTGATTGAAGCTACTTTTTTTTTTAAAAAATCAGTTTTTCTGTACTTGCGAGTATCATCTGTGCATCTGAAGTCATTACCTATTTTAAAAAGTCCAATAAAATCCCACAACTGCATTACTTGGTTTGAGTTGCTTATTTACTGAGTGGTTCCGATGTACATTGTATTTTAATGTTCCTTTCTCAGAGCAGAATTAACCGATCTTCCTCTTTTAATTTGAAATATATATTTTTCCTCTGGTACTGCACACCTGTTTGTGTATGAATACTCAGTGTTTCTATAAAATACACCACATTTATGTATTTGACATAAAAGAAAAAGCATCAGGGCATGAAAAAAATATTTAGCAATAAAAGCAACACAAGTCTGAGGAGTTCACTTCTAACACCCAAATGCTTGCGGAGCTCTAAAGGCTTGAATTTACTCTTAGATGCAGCCATTTAGCTTATTTATTTCCATCATCTTCTTGCCCTTTTTCCTTTCCTTGTTTTTCATGTTATGTGTGAAAAATGTAGGTACCAGCATCTGGCCTTGCAAGCAGCATCTCTATGACCATTAGAAAAACATGTCTTCCAGGTCAAGTATTACATCCCTCACTGACAGACGGGATGCCTCCGATTCAACAGGATCCTCATTAAGCTGTATCACGTCTACATAATGCTGTCCATGCTGAGAAGGTTTATATTCACTCAGGCAGAGTTCAGTGGTTAGACCATGAGATTATTTTTTTTTTTTTGTAAAAAAAGTTTGTAGGTTTAAATTTAGATATTTTTTCACATGTTTAAAAGGCACAAGTGCTAGGGAACTAGCAAAAGCAACAGGGAAAATAATTTCATAAATAAATTTAAAAATGTACATACACTAAATTAGTGTGTATACAAATATAATCAAGTAATCCACTCTAATATGAATGTGTTTCTCTGATAGAGATGAAGCATGGATGAAAGTGTGACTTTCAATAAGGTCACTCAGACCACACAACTCCCACTTTTCACATCACGTGAGTGGTTGCTTCAGGATTTCATCAGACAGCTAAAAATAAATATGGAGGTGACCGTGATGTCATCTCTCTCTCCAAGCTGGCCATGTTCCTCCTGCTTTAAAATGTGTCATCATTAGACCATTGCTGTAAAAACCCACCCTTGACCCTCACATATCAAACTCCAGATCTCCTTCCTCCACCTTTGGAATATTGCCAGACTGCCTCCCTCTCACCCTCCCAGTTGCTAAAAAGCTGTTCCACATCTTTGTTTGTACCATACTGGACTATTGCAACACACTCTTTATCTCTAGTAAGTCTACAGAAACTCCAATGCCTCCAAAAACTGTGCAGCTATAGGTTCATGAACGTATATACATATTACAACCATTCTTCACTCTCCTCACTAGCTTCCCACCTCTGTCAGGATTGAATAAGATCTTCCTTCTTACTCACCAGTGCCTTTATGTAAACGCCCCTTCAGACCTCAAACAACCACTAATCCCACAAACTGCAATACACTCCATCTGCTCCTCTCTCTGAAACCACCTCTTCATTCCCAGGACAAAGCTGAGCACCATGGGAGATGGGGCCTTCTGTGAAGTTGCCCCACATCTGTGGAATGCCCGTCCTACCCATAGGAATCCATTATCCATGGACAGTTATAAAAAAAAAAGGATTTAGCACAGACTTTGAAAAAGGTTCTTGTTAGCAGAACCTTTGATTTGTAAAATACTTTCTTATAGCTCTGTTTTCAAATCCGTTTTTATGCTTTGAACCTTCTTTTTGTGTTTTATTTAGTCTTTTTTTTCATTTCCAGTTTAATGTAAAGTCTGTTATAAATGTTATTGAATCACTAACAAGAATGTTTAAGCAACTATCACTGAAACAGACATAACAGCAGGTATGATTTTGCATCTAAAAGGAAAAATCTCTAGGAAGATATAAAAGAAATAGTATACTTTCCAGTTTAACTTTTCCAGTATAACTGGAAAGCCAAATTAAAGAAGGGACAAATCATAAGATTGAGCCCAAAATAGGAAAACAAGCAAATAGAAAAACACATTAATTTGCAATATTTACCACCAAAGTCTGAATTACTGAGATAGTCCAGGTTTTGAGGAAATAGTTGGGAAGTGCGTTGGCAGGCCATAAGGAGATTCCAAGCATTTGGTGTGGTAAGGTTTAATGGTTTCTAGATATCTCTCCGGTCGATCCAGCTGAGCTTCATTTCAGATACATTTACGGATTACACAAAATTAAATAACGGCATAGAAAAAGTCAGAGAAACTAGGTACTTGCAATTTTGCCAACATTTACCACAGCAGAAAACTAAACAATGTGGCTCTGAGTGGAAGCCCAACAAGCACTCTCTAAGGCAGTGGTTCCCAAACTTTTGCAGCAGGGCCCCCCTTTTCATTGACAACAATAATGTCAAGACCCCCCGATCCCACTACCACATGCACCCTAAAGCTTAAGAAGAAACATACAAAGAAATACAAATAATTTTTTTATTTATTTTTCTTCTTTGTTAACTACAGTTAAAACCATATCAGTGGCAGAAGGAATGATCAGCTCATCTGCTACAACGTGAGATATTTTAAACCAGGAAACTCTGCAAACTATTTCAGGCGAGTTGAGCTTTTAGTCAAACAACAGGTGAGTAGTTTATTTCTAAAGTAATCAACAGGTTTTTCTCTGTGTTCAGGATGATGAGTCCCCAAGTAGCATTATTACTTGTTTGGCTTCATACTGTCAGATGCTAATATTTTGAAACATACAACACACTGTGGTCTTTCTACATTACCCACAATTGACTGTTACCATTACTTGGTTGCCTAGATATGCCTTATCATATTTTCTTCTTCGTTTATTTTTTTTGGTAGTTGAAATTTCTGTTCTGGAGTCATCACTGTTTGCCCATTGGTACTATCACAAATTTGTTCATGTTTTGCTAGCAGTGTAAAACTATATGTTTTATTTAGCCTTGCTGCGTCCCCGTACTGACTCAAGCTGACAATTTATACAAAACTTTCTCTTTAGCTGCTTGCCTCATGAATAATATCTTAGTTCACTTGAGCTATAGATGTGGATATTTGTACTGTCTGACTGGTTGCCAGGTATTCATGTTCATGATGTTTTCAGCAAACCTTTTATACTCTCTAAAGTACCTTTAAAGACGTTGTAATTAAATCCAGTCCTTATTTAGTAGTTGACTCTTTAATTTTCAGACAGCTCATAACACAGCTTTTGTTTTCTTCCTTTTGGTTTCCTCTTTTGCATTCAATAGTTACTACTTAAAAATCTGCACCCCTCTTTTACAAGCTATTGAGCTCTATTGATAAATTAGTTATCATTGGTAATGATAATTGTGTCGTCATCATATATGATGAAGGTGGCTGCATAATCTTCTGTTCCACAATGCAACACTTTTATGCCATTCTGTTTATCTGTTCTTTCTTTTCTTTTAGTAACCCAAACACAAATTAATATACAATTCCTACAGCAAGTTTATTAGTCATTTCCTTGGTAGCTTGGTAGTCCGAAGTTATTACCATTATTATCTTGCCTATTGGTAAAGTCTGCCTCTGCCTTCTGAATAAGTTTAGTGACTGTTTTGATATCACCGACCTGCATTTTTTGCCCCAGCTGACCTCAGTGCATAAAACTATCTTTACCAACACAGACTCGTAAAATATACCCAGCATGGTGCCACATAGATCGGAGGTCTAGAACCTCATCAGAAAAAAGTGGAAACTCCATCTTCTCATGTGAAACTGTAGTTTCTTGACTAGTCTGTCTAAGGTGTCGGAGTGAAACTCAGGTATTTGTGATGTTGTCACAAGGACAAGATGGTTGACCCAAAGAGCAGACAGAGTTCTTGAACTAAGAACAAAAAGGTTTATCTGAGGACCAAAAAGTGTCTTGTGAGCTGCTAGGAACAGCGGTGATCCTCGGTCTGTAGGGGCACAGTTGTGCAGGCGTGGCTCTGGATCTGGGAGGCTTAAACAGGATTCTCTGGAAGACAATGCAGATTTAAAACCAGGAAACATGAGCAAGACAGAATTTTTCAAATACAAGAGACCAGATACAAAGTGTTGGTAGTTCAACGCTCTGGTGACGAGTGAAGGAAGGATGCAGTCTAAATACTCTGCCGGTGGATAAGTAGATGACTGGTAGCTGTGATGATCAGACGGATAGCAGCTGTGCCACAGCAACCTGTCTGAAGAAACAACCATGCCCACAAACACACATAGCGGAAAGAAGGAAACTAATAAAAGGGCGGACACTAGAGTCCAGAGTCCATGACAGATGTTCAATTTCCACTGCCTTTCACATAGTGCAAAAGGATAGTTTGTAGGAATCAAGGTTCTCCTGAAGTCCACTTTATAATCGTACTGTATGTTGTGATCATATTGACCTGCTGATCAGTCTATACCAAGCGGCAACCTCCGCCAGTAAAATGTGAAGCCTGTGTGGAAGTGAAAAAAATTGCAGCTTACCGCTCATCCGCTAGGGGCTGGTTCCAAATCAGAGCAAATCCCTTCACAGCAGAAAAAAACCTGTTTAAAACCTGGTACAAAAAACATTTTAGGATTAATAGGTCAAGTTTAACTTCATGACAACTGTGAAGGGGGTGAATTTTTTTCTAACTCATCCATTTGGATGTTATTTAATCTTGAAAATTTGCATAATCAGGGCTTGTTAGGGCCTTTTGATTGACAGGTATCCAATATCCATGGCAAGAAAGGAGCGTGAAGCACAACCGCTGTTATAGCCGGCCAACAGCGTGCCTTAACTTTAACCCGCCTACCTACGTTAGCTGGTTAGCTACTGTTAGCTCCAGGTTAGCTTGGTTAGCTCTTAGTTGCTGGCAGCTCAGAGTTTGATGGGTGTCAATCATCCACCCCCACCTTCACAGTCCCCCTCTCAGCTCGACCTCTTTGTCCATTTTTGGATTTCGTGGGAATGAGGACTGCCAAAATGGCGATGTGGGAACCACCCACTGAGCTTCAATTCAGAAACCTACGGGTGACGTCACAGAGGCTCCTTCCATCTTTTTTATATAGTCTATGGTCTATACTAGTGCACAACTGTCCATAATTAAATTAACTTTTGATTATGAATTGGTGTTTTTACGAGGGCTACCTTATATCTCCAGCTCGTTTCGAATGTTTGGTATCTGTGCCAATAGAAGCTCCAAACAAATTAACAATAATGACAAAATATTGACATTATCAGTAAAGGCATTGTAGGGGTTAATATAAAAAATAACCAGTGGTCTTGATTGGATCTTAATTATTTGCACAGTTATAATCCAACTGAAAATGAGTTGCAGTGCATTCTTCTTTATCCAACATGTGAAACAGCACAGGCTGCCGGTGTGTGGTGGGCTCTGTGTGCTCACTAGCTTTAATTTTAGACTCCTTAACTTTTGCCAACTTTTAATTAGACATGTCAAGCAGGGTGCTGGTGCTTTAAAGTACCATATGTGAAACTAGAAACATTAATACAGCAGCAAATAACCACTTATTATGTGAAAATGTAAGTGTATTAATGTTTTTCCCCCTCTTTCCCTCCATTTTTTTACTCCCCTTAAACTGTCTGTTGTCTAGATCCAGTCAGTATATGGCTCTCTTTCAGAGGGAGCAAAGTTCTACTTGTTCCTCTGCAAACTCACTATCTTAAATAATAATAATAAATAAATAAAGCTCCCAAAAAGAGGGGTATATGACTTGAGTCTAAATAGGCTAGTTTTTATCAGAGATAAAGATATTCATTAGCTGTTTGACAGGCTGAACTTTAAATTCAGTTTTCCATTTTGGCTATTTGCTTTGGTCTGAATTGCTGCTGCTCTGTAGTTTCTTTATGTCAGGTTTGACCCTTTTAAGTTTTTATGTCTCCAATATTTTCTTCATCTTGCTATATTGGCCTTAGACATATTAAAACACAAAACCTTTGGATCTTTTTATATCAAGAGCATTCACATTTGCGTGAAAATGTGCTGCTATGTCACTGTTTAGCTGTGCGCATGATGTGAACCATCCTTCATCCTTTTGGAGTGGCCAGCAGTGATGAAATACAGAGCACAAATTACACAGATGTCCATTTGGTTTAACAAAACAGATAAGCCTTTTATACAACGCATAGCTAAAAATATAAATGTAGAGACTATTTATAATATAAAGTACATGCATCCTTCATATTAACATAGATCAATCTGTCTGCTCCAGATTTCCAGAGACTATCTACTTCTAATCTATCTAATCTATCTAATCTAATCTAAAATCCACTGTGGTTTTGGTCATATCAGGTCAGGTTACATTATTTGGTTGTGATAAGAGCATCAGCAGGAAATTACAGTAGGAGATAAAAGAGGGCAAGTAGCAAACAGCCAACAAAGAAACAAAGAAAACATACAAGGGGAGCATTCAATCCTCACACTGGAAGGCATCAAGTAGGGTTGTAACTCTAATATGCTCCAAACAAGAGAAATAAAATTATTTCTCCACTCTTGCCTGCTGCCATGTGCATGCTCAAGACGGGGGACTGAACAGAAGAGAAGATTCTAGGCAATCTAATGGTTTCTTATAATGTAATCAGTGGTGTTGGACTGTGAGGTAACCAGTAGTGTTTACCCAGGGCCACGGCAGGGTGGGGGCCCTTAAAAATCCTGGAATGAATACTTTTTTGGCGTTTTCAAATTTCTAATTAATATCAAAATAAAAGCCAATCCGGGCTGGATGAAGAAAGAATTAACTTTGCATCAACATTAATGATGGAGGTTCATTGAGGGCCCTATCACTCCTCTAAAAGTGTGCAAATGGTTTAGTCCACACCTGCAATTTGGTGTAACCCAGTTACACACCGAGTGCAGCCAGACAGCCAGACTCAGCTATTTCAGTAACAAAATGAAGTCTGGATAACAAAAAAGTAGATAGAGCGAGGAGCAGCAGCATCTTACTCATTTCTTTGAGAAGAGGTGAGCAGCACCTAAACTAACATACAATTTCTAATCATATGATATATGATATCAGCAGCATGTTCGGATTAATTTAGGGACAACACAGATTAAATACTATCAGAGATTCATCAGTTATTACCACAAATCATCTGATCTTGGATTCCTTTTAATTTCAAGATTGTGAAGATGTCAAGTTATCTGGAAAAACTGATGCACCAGCCTTTTAAGACTGTAATGTTAACAAATCATCATTTTTAAATGAATCAAATAAAAGGACAAATTTCCAAGGCCACAATGAAGGATGAATTAAACAGTCTGATTATTATGACCCTACTGTTGGTGCTTTTGAGTCGGATTTGATACCTTACAAAATATCTGACCTTGAAAAAGGTCTGTCTTATAATTATTACTGAATTACTTCATTCAATGCATTAACTAGAAACGAAGGAATGAATCAGAAAGATGTACAGCCTACATTTTATGGGAAACAGTGGAATAAAATTACAGTAACACAGAAGGAACAACACTACACTTTGTGTTTGTCAGTGTAGAGTAGCAAATGGTTTATTGCATAGCAACCATGTATATATTGAAACTTTCAGTATTAAATAGAATATTGCAATATACCAGAATTAGCCAATCTTACATTATGAACCACATGGGCCTAAGTGGACCTGGGGATATGAGATGGTAAGCTCATTGAGCCCTTTAAGTTATTTAGTTTTCAATCAATCATCTGTATTTAATTCTAAGTAAAATTTTACAAACACCTTTACCAAGTAGCTTTTATTATACTGAATGTCATGATATAGGCAGGTTAGGGAATCTAGCATCTATTCTGCTTGTATGGGGTCTATCCTTGTACCAGGGGGAGAGAGATAGAAGATGGAAGTGAAGAAAGGGCAAGTGAAGGTTGCTTTTAAGGTAGTGAGGAGGTTGAGGATAAATAAATTTGAGAACTATTGATCTAGTAGGGCCCCACCAGGATGATTTGTACGTAGGGCCCGGAATTTTGTTTTACGCCCCTGAATGTGATCACAGTTAAATGGATTCAGTTGGATTATAATTGGATTGAACTGTATCTTTAAAAGGACCTTCAACTATATTTTGTTATGATTTGCCCCATAAATATAATGCTGAACTGAATTGAATTGTTGTGGATCATTACAAATACTTTGCTGCACCACTAAGGACACGGGCAAACAGAATAGTTTTGCTTCGTTTGTTGAGGCTAGGTGGTCATAGCGAGACACCAGAATGAAGACCTGAAATCAGTGCTCCATGGGCAAGCAGGCTAACCAGCAGGATGCAGTGACAAACACCAATAAGGGCAGTTAGGCAAATTCCGAGCTGGCTGTAGCCTTCTGGGAGGACGAAGCTAACTAGCAATAGCTAGCTAGCCAGAGGTGCTCTTAGCAAGGTGAAGAGTGTAAGAACTGAGGAATGACGGTGATAGTTGTATATAAGTATCACTAACTTGGTGACATTTTGTGAGCTTATGGATGATTCCTGTGAAGTGGTGTCCGCAGCTCATACTGAAGGGACTCTTATAGACTCTCACAGTGTTGCAGAACAGCCTGACTGCAGCTTACAGGCGACACACATGGTTACAGAAAGTGTCCTCAGCTTACCCCTTTCTCTTTAAGTTCATTTTTAGATCATTTTTTGTTTAAGCAATAAATAAATGCATATTTGTGCGTGTGTGTGCCTCTTGATTAATTGGGTTTGACCATTACTCAGAATAAACATGTTCTTATCTCTGTCTGCATCTAGGCTTTTTAAAATATTTTCTCTTTGTTTGCTCTGGACTGATTTGAACTCTGCTGTCCCAGTTTCCCTTTTCTTCCTCCCTTCCTCTTCCCACCACCTCCCTTTTTCCCATCCCATCCTTAGTTCCCCTCATCTTCTCCCTTCTGACACTGTTTTCTCTTACCCCGTCTCTTTCGTTCATCCACTGGCACTTTTTCACTTCCCTTGCATCATTCCTTCGCTGCTTCCTCCTTCCTTTCCCCCTTTTCCTCCAGTCTGCACAGACTTCTTGTTGTTTTTACTCCTGCCTTCTTTCATCCTCTCCTCCTCCTCTTCTAGCCTCTAACATCTCCAGCCTCTAATATTAGGGTTGAATTGAAGTTAAGAAGCAGAGCATGAGGTGAACGGAGGTGAGATAAAGGGAGGGAAAAATTGAGAGAGAAGTCTAGAAAAAGAGGGAGGGACGGAGCAATTGGGGTGAGAGGCACTTAATGAACTGTATATGTGTATGTGAGAGAAAGAAGAGGGAAGAATAGAAATAGTTTCCACAAGCACTTTGCAGAAGCACCGTCTGGATCCACTCAGAGCGACTCCCTGGAGGGTGACCAAGGCTGTTTTCTCACTGCCTCACTCCTCTTCCTGAATGTTTGCTGCTGATAAACCGTCTGCATCAAAAACAAAGAAAAACAAAACAAAAAAAGCTGCGATAAAGCTTCTGCTAAAATCATCAGTGGGCTCTCTGTCTCATTTTTATATCTGTGCTCTCTCTCTCCTCATCCTCCTTCTCTGGCCGACGGGGATTAAGTGGCTAGTGAAACAGAACAAACGCACGCAGCCTTATCGCAGCTGGCCCTGCTTTGACTCTGAGAAGAAGTACGTGCATGCGGCATGTTTCCAAGAGTGCGTGTGCATATTTGTACATGCCTGACAGCTCTGTACTGTACAAGCACCAGTTCTGTATGAGTCAGAGGCACTGGGTCAAGGTTGCTATGCACACTCAGCACTTTTATGTTACTGTGTATCAATAACTTTGTGTTTGAATGCTTGTCTGCACATGTTTATATATCAGGTCATGTAACCCCACGTGTTGTTTTTTCATTTCTTAGATCCATTTTTTTCAATTTGTGTCAAATCTTTGTGTATTTCTTTCAGGTAATGTTTATATAGTGTGATTTTTTGCATCAAATTTGAAGCGATTTAACAAGTTTAAATAATGATCCAAAGTATAGTGTGTAAAAAGTGGCTACTGGCAGGTTTAACAAATGCCTACCAGCTCACCCTAAAGTATGGGGATAGGCCATAAGTATAAAACAGCTAAAAACCCATTAAATTATAATAAACTGTGTGACTATTGTTTTCTATTAAAGATTAGGAAAAGTAAACTTTTACTTACAACTTCTGTTCATAACACATCCGCTGCTATCACCACCTGTTGGCAGTAATACACTGAACCGTTTCCCAACCACATGAAGCAACAAATTATCCCCACACGACTAAACTACACTATTATGATACTAAAGTTATTTTATGAAACATGTAAAGATTTAAAGTGTCCCCTAGAGTTCCTCTTCTCAATTTTTTGTTTGTTCTACAACTACATTAAGCAATTGTTTAGGTAGATGAGTATTAAATTGATTTGTCCATTGATAAGTTGCATAATCAGATAAGCAATGCCTTTGTTTGACTAAAGAACAATAACAGCTTAAAATAGAACAACAGCAGGTTTCTTAAAATTACTTTAAAAATACATAATTTTAAGTTAAATTTATTATAAAAGAGAAATTTTATGACGAAATAAGTTTGGGTAACATTCATGTTTTTATTTGGGTTGAACTTTACTGTAAAACTACTGAGATTATTAGTTTACATTAACATCTTACAGACAGAATTTGCTCTGTGACTGGGCATCTAAGCCAATACAGATGAGGAATAAATGTGTGTGAGCAATGCCTAGCATGGAAAATTAGCTGAATTTAGGAGCTACTTGTCAATAATTTTAATTTTAATTTGCTTCTTTGGAAGAAATATAGCGTTAGCCTCATACCACAATTGCCTAAGTCATATTTTAGGGTTTTCAGAAATAATAATACACAATGAATCATCAGCATAGGAGAGCAGAGTTAAGCACATATCAAAATTTGAGCAAAATATGACCTAGGTTCAAAGTTAGCTTCACCATCCTCAGTGGGGCATTTGGTTTTGAAGCCAGCAGCAAATGACAACCAGACGACAATACATCGGCCCAATTGCCACACAGGTCTGCCAGAACAGAACAAGCCTTCTTAAGTGTCCTGGTCATCAAAATATCCTCCAGGCTTTCCAAGGGGGGATCCCACAACCTTGCTGCAAAGTTTATATTACGGTTTTCGTTTTGTTTTTTTTGGCTCAGAAGCCACCACATAAGAAAGGGTAAGCACAGATTCAATAAAACACAAGCAAAACATTCCTAACAATGTACACTCTACATTAAAGTTTCGAAGTTTGCGATAAAAGAACAATCTCTGATGTTCTTTCTTGCACACAGCTACCACTTGTGTGACCTAACAATAGCACAAAAATGAAAAGTCACTGTACCACCCAGCCCAAACTTCAGCTTACATTTGTTCTTAACTCACACCAATAATGACTAACAATAATACTGGTTAACATTAAAATGCTAACATGGAACGTTAGCCTATTTTTTTTCCATTCTGATGACTGAATGTGTAAACTGCCTGCTTTCTGCACTGTTGCCAACTCTTCAGTAAGAAAAGTAGCTATTGGCTGTCCTAAAAGTCACTATAAGTCGCTAAATGATGTCATCATCTAATTTGCATAATCAGTTGTGTAGAGTACATATAGTTGTGATGGATGCTGCCGTAGAGAGGCATGTCGTGGGAAAGGCAAAAATTGATCAAAAGATGGCTTAAAAATGTTTAGATCAGTAAAAATAAATAAATAAATAAATAAATAAAATTAAATAAAATAAAATTAAAAGATACAATTCTGTCAATATTTTCTTTATTGTTTAGTTCAGTTTTTTTAAGTATAGTTTGCTTTTAATTAGGAGTCTGGAACATGTCACAACACTTTTAACTTTTTAAATATTTTCGTCCATGCTCTTCATTAATAGACATTACTCTGATGGTAAGCCAATGCGGGATCAGCCAGCAGCAGCTTTGTACGTTTCATTTTCAGCCTGGTCATGGAACAAAGGTGAACATCTTTTGCTTTAAATGCAGCTGGGAGCTGCTGCTGCTGCGCTAAGACCAAGCCTTGCATGAGTGCTTTTGGACGGAGGAGGGGTCTGCGCAGCACCCATTCCTCATTGGAACGAGTAAACCACATTCATTCATGTCAGTGTCCAAAAGTCGCCAATAATACCAGAAAAAGTTGTTCGGTTTGTCGCTAGTCGCTTTTTTGAAAAAAAAAAAAAATTCACTAGAGGGGTCTGAAAACTTGATAAATATAGCGACAAAGTCACTAAGTTGGCAACTGGCTTTCTGTTGGAATGCCGTGGCACTGATGTTGTGCCATTTTTACATTAGGAACAAATTACAGTGTTTATGCTTTTATTTAGAGTGGTGTCAAACTTTAGACATTTAGTTTAACTTTTTTTTTTTACTGATTTTGTGTCTTGTTTTCACCAGTTTCCTCCAACGCATATCTAAATCAAAGCCTTCTACTAACATAGTGTAGCACATAATCACATTGCATCACAATGATGATGATTGTCGTATAAAACATGGTGACCACTGAGAAAAATATTTGGTTGGATAAAATGAATCCTCAATGCAAATAATTTTCTTTGAGGATACTTTCTATTCATGTTATTTAATTGACTCTAAGAACTGTGTCAGTCCTAATTTTAGTGAATTCTACCAAGTAAAGGTAACATAAGTGTTGCGAGACTAGGCAGAGTTATTTAAGAGTGAACCCCCCTATAGAATTTTGTAGTAGAAGGTAGGTAGGTAAAAGTTAGTCTATACAAATGATTTCATATTATTTATGTAGACCAGTACTAACTGAGCAGAATGACCCTATTTAGAATCACATTATCCATTTTACTGAGTAATTATATTGTCAATAATTATCCTTACTTATTCAAAAACACTTGTAAATTATCACTTTAATGTTGCTAGCACAGCAAACTTTCATTATGGAAATACTTATTGAAAGTACATGTTCATCAAGTCTGCTGCCATGTGCTAACTTCCCTGTCCTTTTCCTTTTTGCTTTCAGACTGTGAAGATTCACTGGCGAGAACGGTGCTCTTTTCATGTTTATCAGTGCTGACATGTCAAACATGTCTGCAAGATGCAACTTCACACTTACAGTCTGTACACTATGTTCAAATCGCCTCCTACTTGAGGTCATATCCACTCATTCTGCCACTCTTTGAAGATGTTTTTCAGGATTTACCTCACATGCTAAAGATAAGCAGCTGAAAGATTAGGGAAAAAAATCCTTAAAAACAACCTTCATCAACTGCAAATTCCATAATTTGTCTCACTGTCAACTGGGGCTTTGAATATTTGAATATAAGTACATATATAGCATGGGCAAGAAAACAAAATAATCTCTTTAGTTAGGAATTTTGTTTGTTTGACCTAAAAGTAAACAATTTATAATAATTTAAGAAGGATACTTTAAAGTAGAGTAACAATTTAAACCAGCGGTTCAGAGGGCCAAAATAAAGTAAGTGGAAGAATCAGTGGTTGTTAAAACTGTTGTGAGAAGTTTTAGGGTACATATTTAAAAAAAATGGAGACTCCTATTTGCAATGTAATGCAAGAAACAACAACAATTGGTAATTCAACCTCTTTCAGAAAGTGACAACTTGATGAGTCCAAAAAAACTGGACAGGCAATATAGTAGTGTGGATTTTTCCACATGATTTCATTGATGAAGAGCAATGGTCTTTGGAGTGATGGCAAACTTGCAATTTATTGTTAGATAGTCAATGGACAGCATTTGAGATGGCTGCAATCACAAACATGATCTGTAAATGTTAATAATAATTACACACATTTACTTTCCACAGCTCATTTTACTTTGCTACTGAGTTTATTATTAAAAACTTGTTTTCATACATGATCTTTGTGTTTAAGTACATCTCACTTTGTAATAGAGGCTTCACGTACATATGTCTTGGAAAATTTTGTGCCATTATTTAAAAGCCATCATTTGTTGTCATGCAGGAGCCATAATATGCCTTTTTTATTAAAAAACTGACACAATTTCTTGGGGTCTAAAGTCAAATTAAAAGTGACATGCTTTGATCAAAGCACACAAAATACAGTACAACAGTTCCTTTTTTAAACATAAATTTGCAGTGCTTTTCATAGCATCTCTTTTTGTTTAAAATGTCCTTTTTTGAGTAGCTACCATGCAAATTCAAGCTTGAATTACAAATTACAAGTGAAATTGAGCAGTCTGTGTATATTCAGGCAGTTCAGTTTTTCATTTGAACAAAAAAAAAAAACTTTTTTTTTTTTTTCTATTTTCGTTTCTTAACAATTTTTAAGCCCAAAATCAGAAAACGGATAACGGTTCATTATCCATTGAAAAAGAAACGGGAAGAATTTCTAACTCCCGTTAAAATAGTAGAAATAAAAAATGGCCTGTTGTCTCAAATCAAATGTTCAAATAAAATTTAATTTATAAACTTTTGTTCATTCAAACTTCTTTAAATAAAAACTATTTTGGCACATTAAAAAACAAGTTTTCACACTCCCAAGTATAAAATGTAACATTTTTAGAAACACACACCTACTTAATAACATAATTTCTTTCGAATGCACTCATGAAAATAAATACACAACATGCATGCACCCACCCACACCCCCCATCCTATTTTGTACTCTCTTACCACTGCTATGCAGAGGACACTCAGCTTTTCCTTTCCTTTCCTTTCCTTGACACAAACTGTCTCAATGAGAATATCAGCATGCCTTGCCGGTATCTCTGCATGGATGAAGGGTCGCCACCTTCAGCTAAATCTGTCCAAGACTGAGCTCATCGTCTGTCCAGCCAATC
>JBAMHW010000019.1:6798581-6808771 GCA_037177495.1 Rhadinocentrus ornatus
TACTACTTAATTACGATGTCGCACCCTGTTTGAATTCTTGCTTGTGTTGTTCTTATTCTCAGATGTAAGTTGCTTTGTATAAAAGCGTCTGCCAAATTACTGTAGAATAGAATAGAATAGAATAGAATAGAATAGAATAGAATAGAATAGAATAGAATAGAATAGAATAGAAAAGAATACTCTAACCTCTAGCTGCTGTCTTTTTAACTGTATAATAATAAGGACATGAAAAAGTGTGTGTATGCTCTGGTAGAGCATTTTTTATGCTGATCCTGAGTGAACTGTATAACCCCTGATAAGAATTTGGTACAAGCTAAACAACAAGCAAGAATATTAACTTCCCATTTCCAAGGTACAGTTAATGTAACATGATATAAAGGTGAATGAGTGTAGTTTGGGTTGAAGAATATTGGTTGTAGGGATTTTTTTAAGCTTTGTGTTGGTTGTGATTTTAGCACATGCTGTCACACAAAAAAAGTAGTTTTTTTCTTATTGCATCTCCCCTTTAAGAACACATAAAAAGTTTTCATATCAAAGCAATTATATCTATAATACATTATTTTCAGTAATTTACCTAAATATGAATGCTGTGCATGATTTTAGCCTTGACCAACAATTATTTCAAACAAGGAACAGCTGAGACAATGACCTGCTTTGGCCTTTTGACAATGAGTTCAACCTGATTACCTCCTGTTCCTCTTCACCCACACATATAAAGCTTTACACTACACTCTTAAGCCTCCTGAGCAGCAATTAACAGCTTCCAGCATGGATAACAATCCCTTTAACAGTAGCCTAATGAAAGCCCCAGCACCTCTTAAGTATCTCTCCAACCGTGTAACAAGTTCTCTTTATTATCAGACAGCTACAGCCACATAGCTAATTATATGAAGACAGCAAACTGATAACTAGATTTGTCAGTGTATTAGATTGATGCTGGTCAGTTATAAAGAAAATATATTTTCTTTTTAACATATTTCCCTGCATTCATCTTTCTGAAGCAAACTATTAAGCTGTAATTATTAGTTACTTCCTATTGATCTGACTTGGAAATAAAATATTGGCTTTAATCTAGAAATATCTAAAAGAATAGAAAATAGCCAGCAACAAAAGACCCATCTGTCTACAAACAGCAAGGCATGCAAACAGAAGATGTTAACTGTGTTGTTGATCTGCTTTAATCCTGGGCATCGGGAATGTGACCGCAGATACTTCAAGCAGTGCAATATGATCTGTTTTCTTCACAGACCACAGGTTGTAAAGTCATTCCTTTACTTGAAATCTGACTGAAGATCAAATGATCATGTTCCATCAGCAAAACATGACCACACGCTGCAAACATGTAGATAATCATTTGCCTCCTATTGTCCTTCTTCCCCACTCTCTTTCCCTTGCAAACATTGCGTAACGATGTCTGCTGGGGACACAGGAAAGTCCTGCTGTGAATCTAAATACAGAGAATGAGCTAAAATGCTTGCAGTGTGACAAGACATCAACAGGACATGCCGCACCAACACATCACTTTCTCTCTGTGGATTCTTCATTGTTGTCCTCTTTCTCTGTCTTCCTGTCTTTCTTTCTCTTGCTACCTTGACGTTCTTGTGTCCTTTCCCGTTCCAGAGCCAGAGATTTATATCTCACAACCAAATCTGATCTGAAGCATCACATAACTGTAAAACACCCACTGTAGCTAGCTACCATGTTGCTGCTGCTCACTCTGATATATACAACTGCACATGGTATTTTCTTTGACACACTAATCTGATGAGTACTAATCAGATTCTCCGCTAATGCTACTAATGCTACAAGGGAACCTTGTTTTTTGCATGCGAGGCAGGTTTAGACCAATATACTGTATTTGTTTGTGGATTTGTCAAGCTGAGATATCCAGCTTTGAAATGACTAATGGTGGTGTTCAAAAGCATCTTATTGAATGGAATCAGGTGCAGAATTAACTATTTTGATAGACAGCCCCTTGTGGGTCAGCTGTGTAATCATAAAATCTGTTATCATTCCACTTGAATCAGCTGAATTAATAAGTAGTAATTGCAGTCTGATGTACAGGTAGCTCAACAATTGTTAAGTTTCTACTGGCATGTTTGATTTTCATCTACAAGAAAGGGTAAATGAAAGTAGTAGAATTAAAAACAGCTTTATGAATCATATCTGACCTAATAAAGATTTAAATGATGCAACTTGCTGTTATTGTTTTAACCCAGCAAACAACAACCCATATGACTCATCAGCACCTTCCCAGATATTATCTAATATAGCTTTTTCCAGAGATTAAAGCATTTATTGAAGAACATCTTTTTCTCTAGTAGATGTCCACCACAGTTGTTGGCAACTTTTCTTTCTTCCTATAATTTTCCTTCTAGCCTCTTCTAACAGGTAACAATCAGGGCTCTGAAACTTATGCATCAAATCAATAGAAAAAAGCCTTTTTTCCCACTTTTAAAAAGATCATATCTGACTTGCTTCTCTAGTAAATGAAAATTCTGGCTTTTACAGAATTGTCTAATGGCTTGTTGTGTCACTTTACAGTGCTAATCTCTGTGTTTTCTTGTCTGTAAAGTAGTGTGTTGTGCTCCATCAGCAGTAGTCATAACAGGAGGAATTTTTTCCAAGCCCTGGCCTCCTGTGTTCCTCCAAACAAACCAAGTGGGGGAAGTCCCATCGACTAATAAAAAATAAGGATCAGCATGTTTATTTGTCCAGTTGTGTCTGTATGTTTGCTTGGCTTTATGTTGTAACTTCATCTCCTGTCTCCTTCTCTTACACGTCAGTCTAGATGCAAACATGCCGGCGCATGAGTGTTTACTGTGTGTGTGGAGGTGTAATGCAACAAGACAGGTCAATCTGCTCCCTCTAATCGCTGGGATCCTGCAGCCCAGTGAAAAGACACATCCTATTTCCTGTGACACGGCTGTAACTTCCTGTCGGTCAGGTTTCTTGGACGTTGTCCCAGTTGCTCTCTTGATTAGCTGTCCTGTGTGTGTGTGGGGGGCAAAAGGCAGAGTCTATGGGATTGCTGGTAGCTTTGCTCCTTCTGCGCTGGCGAGTTGATTGCCAAGTCAGGACTGAGATAGTATCTGCCTTTACTCACTGAGAATATTGAGAGCCCTGTGTGTGTGTGTTTGTGTGTGTCTGGTTTTAACAATAATAAAAAACAAATGCCCTGACAAAGTTAGAAAGATGTGGGGAGTAAGGGCATTTGTCCAGATATCATTGCTAATTTATGCTTAAAGGTATTCATACACCAGTGGTGGTGTTTTGTTTTTTTCATGTAATTATTTAGCTCATTAATACACTTTTATTGTTTTCATTATGAGTACTTCCAAAAACAACACAACAAGAATTAAAGAAATTTACCCTACCTTGTGTGGACATCACTACTACGGTAGCAAACTGTTTAAAGCCATTCTGTATGATAAGGGGAAAAAATATATACAAAGATATTAAATTGATGATCAACACTGGGATTGGCATCTCCTTATCAGAAGATTATGAGCAAATTAATTCAAACTGAATGGAAAGAAGAAACAACTTTCTTAAGGTGGTAACCAAGTTAATGCTTATAGATTCTGTGACTTTTCTTTCCTCACTTTAGCTACATCCTGAAGAGTTTCTCACCTGGTTAAAGAAGCACTGCAAATTAAAGGTTGTGAAAAGAAAAGAAAAGTCTTCATCTGTCTCTGTTTGCTGGAAAACATGCACATCATTTAGACAGAGCGTCAGTATTTGACATTCTGGGAATTATAAACATGGTACCGACATTTACTTAGCAATCGTTACAGGCAAGTATTTTTAAGAATTTTGCATCCATCATCAATCATCTACCCGTAGCTCTCTCCAGCTAATAAAAGGAAGACTGATGTTCAAACTTGTCTTATCTCTTGCTCTGTCCCTTTCCCCCTTTTCTTTCCTCTTTTCCTCTAATTATGTCATCATGTGTTTTTTTGTTTGGGATGAATAGTCGATGGTGCGTGTTTAAAAAAGTCAGTGTGTTGATGTCCAGTTGCTGGCAAGCAAATCAGCCATTACTTGATGCAGCATACTGGATGGGGTTTCTAGGCCACTGGATGCTGCTGGTCAACAATTGCTCCAGGAATGTACTATATAATAAATGTAACTGTGCCATTAATGGGTCAGAACCATAGTTTTAAAGTCAGCAAGTTACATAATGCTACTTTAAGTTTGGGATTGTAAGTCAAAAGAAAAACACGATTATAATACCACACAGCAGTTTATATAGGTGATGTGTGATACCACTCATTTTCTTTCTGATCCGATACCAAGTAAAATACAAGCTAGTATCGGCGATACCAATCCAGTACCGATACGTTGTACAGAAACTTAATGTGTTAAGAAAATAACTTTTAAAGCAGCCTATGCTGAGATGGCAGGAAGTGGTATTTACATTTTTATGTCTTTTTATCCCATTAAATTTTTAATTATATTAAATGTGTTTCATCTATATTTTCATTTTTAAAAACTCTACAATGGCTCTTTTACAGAATATTTATTGACACCAACTGCTGCAGAATCCTTACCGACGAAATCTAAGCCTGTTAAACGTATATCACTCCAAGCTAACCTCATGCATACACTCATTGAAGACTTTTCTTATTTCAAAACCATATTTAATACTGTACATAACTGTTAAAACCCCTCTTGAGTCTTAGGGGCTAGAAGGGGTGTAACACGAGTTGGAGTCTGTATGCAAAATAAATCACCAGTTTATTAGCAACTGGGCAATCCTATCTACAATATGTACATAAAAGAAAAGGAAATAGCTCCGACAACTCGGCAACAAAGAAAACTAAAATGAAAAAAACTACTAAACCAAACACAACCAAAGGAGTCCTGTCCCATTCACAGGCTAGATGCCACATGGCATAACAAATAAGAAATCAACAACAAAACGGAATAAGAACAGTACTTAGCACAAAGTGTCCTGAACCGGGCTTAAACTGCAATTTCAGGTTTCTATAAACAGTGAACCCAAAAGTAACAAACACAGGTACTGGCAGTCATGCTAGACTGCAAAGTACAATAACACAAAAATAAGACCAAATAACAATGTGCTAAATCAAACCAAATACAAACCAAATGTCTCTCAGTAAACACAGAGCTGCAAAGCAGGCCACAGAAACGCACAGAACCGTCAGAAACCAAGAACACCTTAGTTTTCCGTCCCAAAGTGTAGTGATGTGCCATGCGCGAAAGAGAGCTGATGCTTGGTAGTGAATCTGAAGAGCCGGCTCTCACTCGGTGGGAGTTGCTGTTTTTGTCAATTTGTGCAATATAAGATTTTTGTTGAAATAGTAAACATATGTAAGTGGTTTTATAGCAGGATAAATGCTTAAAAGGAGGCAAATATAAGGCTTCTCGTAAAAACACAAACGGGTTTTCAAAACACAAGTTAAGGTAAATTATGGAGCTAAAAAAGATGCTAAATTAAGAGCCGTTTGGGAGCTCTCTGTAAAGAGCCGAACATCCCATCACTACCAAAGTGGCTTGTTCAGTCAATTTCCAGTGTAGGAAGGCAGGCAAGTTCCTGAATGGCCAGCCATGTAGATCGACAGCAGCCGGCGCCCAATCACAGCAGGGGAAGCCAATCCAACCACTGTCCGCACCAGCCGGTGACCAATCGCAAGGGAAAGAGGGAGGATCCCTATCCGGATGTTGAGTGTTGAGTCAAGGATTAGAAGCAGCTCCAGGCTGACATGCCTGGGGCCGTAACATTAACAAAACAGCATGAAATAGTCTTTAGAATGAGGGTAATTCCTGTTGTTCAAACATCAACACATAAACGTGAAACCTACAGTAGCAGACAGATGAAAATCAATTTCCCAAAATTTAGCATTAGTGGTACAAAGCTCCACATTTTCTCCCTCTGAAGGTTTGTACCTGCCTGCAGCATCAAAGGACTCCAAGAGTGATGTGTCTTTCCTTTGCAGCACCTGTACCACTATACTCCCCTCTCATCCTCATCATGAATTTAATTATATAGGTGTGTTTTGGTTGACTCTCAGATGTTTAAAGAGTTTTGTGGTGTTGCTACAATACCTCCATGTCTTCCCACATCCCACAACACATCATACATTGCGCTGTTGCTGTTTAGCTGCACTTATGATGTTACGGCCTGAGAGAGTGACATGCACTGCTTCGCCCTATACACTAGGCCATTTCACACATGACTTTGGCTGGCTGAAGAAAAATTAGGTTCTGCCAAATGGGTATAATTTAGAGAAGGTCCTGATATTACAGTTACTTTCCACTGTATTCCTGTGTGTGATAGATTGCATTTTTACCCCAAATCAGTAAAATATTGATTTTCAGAAATGAAATTGGTTCTGGAATATAAAAATCTGGTATTGGTAGTATTAATACTTTGGTTTCAATCTGCATGTCACTAGTTTATATATATATATATTGTTTTATTTTGTATTTATGAAAAACTTGTTTGATTGACCTGCAGCACAAAACAGAGTGTAGATACTTAATCTCCAACACAAACCTCAACACCGATGGGATCTAGACATACTTGTTTGAGAGCAATATGTTAGACAGTGCAGCATTTTTATTTTGTTCAAACTAATTAAAGAAATTAGGAAAATATCAAAACTTCTGTCTGTCTAGAAAATATTTTCCTTGGCATGTTGAAACTTAAAGCAAGGGATGCAGTACACAAGCAAAACGGTAAAACAAAGCTACAGTAGATTTACCCACACCAGTTAATTCAGCTCATTCTTTAAAATACTATCAATGACAGACAAGAAACTGCTACACAATGCCAGTGAAGATGAAGAAAAAAGCTTTTCTGTTTGCAGACATACATCCATTTAAACATAATGCAGGTATATTCCTTAGAAAATATGCTGGATTAATTGTATAAAAACACAGTATGCAGTAAAGGTGTGCATTTATTTCTTGTTTTGTCCATGGAAAAGGGACAAAGGGGTTTAAAATACTTTGGGAGCAGAATTTTGGATTTATCGCCCTCCCTCTATCCCCACCCATCCCGACCGTCTCTCAACCCCCCTTCCTTTTTAAACACGTCTCCACCTTGTTATCACCCTGCAAACCCAAAAAATCTGGGTTGCCATGGTGACAGCTTACCCAATAGAGACAGAAATGTGTTACTTGAAGGTGCCACAGCCATTTTCACGGCTGGTAGAGATACCAGTGTTCACAAGTCCTGTACTGTGCTGTCATTTTTAACCAGATGTTCCTCTTTAAGAGCTCTATGTACACATTGTTAAATTATGTGTCTATTCATAAATCAGCGTATGCTGCGATGCATTATTAAAGCAAATCAAACCAATATGCGGTAACTATTTTTGCCAGAAACATACTTCAAAACTGAATCTTGATAAATGCCTTCTACATTGTCCAGGTTTTGGTTTATATATTGAAATGAGCTTAATATTAAATTCCAGTAGTATCTTGATAGATCAAATCGAAAATTATGTAAATAAGAGCAGTCAAGGTTGGTGAATAATGCATGTGGAGATATCCTTTGGGTAATCAGAGACCTAACATAAAGCTTCAACCATGTAGAAGGCACATCTGGAAAGCTGGGGAACAGCAAAGATTAAAAAATGAACTCTGAGAGTGAATGCAATGTTTAAAATTTTGCCTCCAGAAGAAGAATAGACCTACTTCAAATCTTGGGCCTTATTTTGTTTAAATCTAGGTTCGTTTACTGTTGTTTTTCCCATATTCTCCATGACTTTAGATGCTATTATGAGCCCCTTATATTAATGTAGCTTCATGTAATTTGGAATTTGCCTTAACATAAGGTCGTTATTGCTTATTGGTAATTTTTGAGAAACTCACATTTAGGATTATTGAACTTTCTTTGAGATAAATATAAACTTCAACCAAAAGTATTGTGCCTGTAATGTTTTGTGTCCACGCATATTAGATTGTTTTTTCCTCTGACCACCAGCACATTTTTATTATGACATTCTCATTAATAACAGCATGAAGCTTTCTTTGAAGAGAGGTCCTTCTTGGACTGCTTATTCTTTCTTGCCATGGTTGCTCAAGAAATCTTTGGTTAAAAATCTTTAAACTTTTGTTGGCATTAAGCATCACTCTCTTTTTCAGGTCAGTCATATGGCCGAACTTGCCACATGACCCAAGCACAGAGGAAGGAAAACACTCTTAGTCTTGTCTATTAAGTCCTTGTTTGGTATGTCAGACATAAATAACCACAGCAAAGAGAAAAACCTATTTTTGGGAAAAGATTGGCTGGGCACTGCATGCATGCAGTTACGTCAAGCTCAGAGTTCAGCTTCATCTTTCTTATGGACCACTGACTTTGATCCAGTATACATGCATGGAAGTAGAATCAATTTATTCACTTAACTGTGAGAAGATATCAAAGCACTGTGCAGCCTATAACTGAGAGACCATCGCACATGTAAGTATCACTCATAATCATAAAGGAGGGATTCGATCCCCCAACTGCATTATGTGGATAGGCTAGTCCAGTTTTTAGAATTTTTCTTTTCTGGTTGCAGACCATTTAAACACTGAGTTTTGATCGTACTAACATGCTTGCATAGATTGCAAAAATGCTCTCTGCAAAGGAGCGCTTTTTACAGGAAGCCCCAGTACCAGCTCTGCAGCAGTTTGATAAACTGCAAGTTTTTCAAAAAGCAGATATTTCAATCCATGAGAATAAAGTATAAGCTTTTTAATCTCTCAATTTGATTTAAAGAACAACTTCTGCATCAGATACTTTCACACTCGTCACAGACAAGTGTGGGATAAAAAGCCACAACACCACTGTCAGGCTGAACCGGCAGAAAGGCGGACACAACGGCAGGGTACTGTGAAGTTGCACAAGGGACTTGTGTGAACTGTGGGTATAAAAAGAGGGGTGGATAAGTGTAGCTCATGAGGTTGATGATAATGAGACACAGGTAGAGTCCAGAACCAGTGATCAGTAGGCTGGTGAGGCTGAGTGCACTAGTGGAGGAGGAGCAGGCATGTCAACCACTTGATCAGCTAATAGATTTTTAGGTTTGAGTTGTTTTTAATGGTAAAAAAGAAAAGGTCTTATGAATGCCATCCTTACTGGTTAGTTTACAGCTTAGGTTGTTGTTGTGAAACCTTCAGATTCTCCAAACTGAGAGCTCTCTTAGCTGTCTCCTGAAAGTTAGACACTGTCTAGTCTGACTGGAAGTAATACAACACAACCCTGCTTAAAAAAACACAGAATATACTTCCTTACAGCTTTCAGAGGATTTGTTAATTAGCACGGATTATGTCACTTAGCATTTACATTCTCTGAGCTTCTCTCAAGCTTTTAAGGAATTTCCTGATATCAGAGCTTCACTCTAAACAAGGAAATTTAAATCCAAGAGACACAAACCAGACATCCTAAAGGTTTTACTGAGGTTTGACATGAAATGAAAAAAAAATGGCACTAATATGACCAGATGTTTTCCATTTTTACCTACAATATAAACAGAATTTCTGCCTGAAAAGAAGTGAGAGATGATGGGGGAGTCGGGAGCAGCAGGGAAAATGAAAGCTGAATTGAATCTTTGTTTTTAACACTGAACTCTAGTGAGCGTGTCAGTAGTCAAACATTAGAATTTCAGTCCTTCTCATCTTGTGGTGTTCTGGACTGTTTCTGTAACTGGAAATAACCTCACAGGCATAAAAATTACACTAACAGCTTTATTCTGTTGGGATGCACACACTTTCTGATATAATCTCACTGAGGAACAAGACTGAAGCAATATTTCGTGCCCTTTTGGACTGCTGGTTTAAATGGGAACTTCCAAACACCATCTGCCCACAGCCGAGCAAACACAAGCTGGATATATGAATAGTCAATATCAATTAACCGGCTTCTCAAATGTTCACACTACCTCTCCCAGGAAGTGTGCATCTGTGTACAGTATGCATGTGGGCAAAAAGGGTTCCTAATTAAAGCTATTTAATATTCATATGGATTTTTTGTGTTTTTTTTGAGAGGTGAAAACAAATTTGTACTGAACATATGGTGCCCCAGACACGACACAAGTAATACACAGACACTAGCAGGCACACATAGACACTTTCAGTCTTCAAAGTGACACACACATATACACACACTGGCACGCCTCCTGCAGGAACCAGAGTGATGGATTCTGGCTGATTGTGTAAGTGTTGGAATATCATTA
>JBAMHW010000019.1:6816364-6830545 GCA_037177495.1 Rhadinocentrus ornatus
ATTCATTCATTCATTCATTCATTCATTCATTCATTCATTCATTCATTCATTCATTCATTCATTCATTCATTCACTCATTCATTCATTCATTCATTCATTCATTCATTTATTTACCGCTTAATCCAGTTAAGACAAACTTTTGAGAACCAGAGGTTTCCCTTTTTACATTATCAAAGCTGGACTCTTTTTGATCTTTTGCCACACCATCGCAAACGATTCACTCTTCCACCATCTGTGAAGTAACTGATCCAGCCAAGCCACGGGACGAGACTGCACCAGCAGACTGAGCCTTGAGCCTGAGTCCTGCCTGGGTCGTTCTCTGCTTGTCTGTGAAGGAACGGTTGGTGTGTCTTCCAGATTAATATTATATTATTATAATGTGTTTGATTATGGTAATAATAGTAATGATTGATAATTAAAGGCAAACTCATTAAACGATTGTGACATCTTCAGCAAAAAGTATCTGTATCAACATTGGTATCGCCGATACTCGCCCTGGATTTACTTGTTATCAGATGGATACAAAAATGTGTGGTATTGCCCAGCCCAGTAGCAGGCCATGACAAGAAACTCAGTGGAAAGCTAAAAAAAGAAAAGAAAAAATAAGTAGAATTTAGGTGCTTTTAACCACTATTGGTGGCATCCTGGCTATGTTACCATAAAGGACAAGATCTGCACAAGGGACTTCGAACTGTTAGTCATTAGTTTTTGCCCATATTATTTACCCAGAGAGCCTTATGTTATGCAAGTGTTAAAAATGCATAGAGCTTCTCTGCCCTGCCACCTTTAGGAAGATCAGATTATAATCTGTTCTTCTCACCTCCACCTGCAAGTCCATTGCTCAACAATAAAACCGGGTCTAACAAAGCTCTTGATGCTCTGAGAGGGTTCTTTGAGGCCACAGATAGGAATGTCCTCTGTGAACCACATGGAGATTACATCAATGGCATGACTGGGTGTGTGACAGATTATATAGGGTGACCAGATTTGAGTTGGTGAAAAAGAGGACGCTTCACAAAGAGCTTAATTCAAAGATTTAAAAATAAATATTAAAATAAAGCGTATGCCTAAATGCGTGAAAAAACACTGTGGCATTCAGTTCACTTTCAGTCTGTTGGAGAAAATCAATTTTGATCAAGTGTGTTTCTGTCCAGTGTTTGTTGCTTTATAAAGCAATAATATAATAAATATAAACACACAAACACAAAGAAAACTATGTTTTTACGATGAATTGATGTAAGCTTTCAGCTCTCGGCTTTGTCATGCGCTGAGCTTGGTGCACTGGTGCAGAGCCTATCAAGCCTAAGAGGAAGGAGAGTGACTCCAGCCTCTCTGTGCTGTCTCCACTTCAGCTCCCTCCTCCCCCTCCCTTTCCTGTTGGAATTAACTTTCAAAGTTATGCTGATGACACACAACTATATCTCTATGTCCTCTGATGATACCAGACAAGGATGCCCTTTTTAACTGCATTTTAGATATCAAATCCTGGATGGCAGAGAACTCACAAATACAATGAAAACACAAGATAAGCTTAGATAGAGATAAATTAATTTTGAAATTCTGGCCGGAAGCATTTTTAAGCTCCTAAAAAACAGTACAGAACAGTAACAGAGGATGTTTGGTCACCCTAGATTATATCATCTTCTGTCTGAATAGTATCGTTCCAACAAGAATACTGAGGTGCTTCCTCAGTAACAAACACTGGATCACCAGGGACCTGAAAAACGCTGTTAAACACCAACAAAGAAAGACTTCAGAGAGGGAGACAGAGAGCTATTCAAGACAACACCAAACAACTAAAAACAAAGATTAAGAAGTGCAAAGAGGTCTACAGGAAAATGTTAAATAGCAGCTCCAGCAGTACAACATGAGGGATGTGTGATCAGGAATGAAAAAGATCATCGGCTTCAAGTTAAAGGGGGATCAGACTGATAGACATCTGGACAGAGCTCATGAGCTGAACATGTTCTGCAATAGGTGCAGTTCACCACCTGCTTCCCGTCCAACAGATCACACAAACCCTCTATGAGCCCACAGCTTTCTTGTCACACCTCCACTCTGTCACCCTGCAGCTCAGTAATGGACCTCAGCACATACTTAGACCTGTTCTGCCTCCACCTCTAGCATGTCTGTCTCCTGTAGTGAAAAGGAGAAACTGCACCGTAACAAGGCTGCAAGTCCAGATGGTGTCAGCTCCAGGGTTCTGAAAACCTGTTTAGAACAACTATGTTGGATTCTTCAGCACCTGTTCAACACCAGCCTGAGTCAGAAAAGAGTTCCTGTGCTGTAAAAAATTCCCCTGCCTTGTTCCAGTACCTAAAAAATCCAAACCATCTCAACCAAAAGACTATAGACTAGCTGCCCTAACATCTCACATCAAGAAAGTCCTTGAGAGACTCTTATTCGCTCACCTCTATAAGCAGCTGAACCTCTTTCAGGACCTATTACAGTTTAAATAGTGTAAGGGGCTTTGAATGGACCTCTCCTCTGGACCAATCGGGTAGCATTTTGAGGATCACATTCTTTGAATTCTCAAGTGCTTTATAACACAATTCAGCTGGTCTGTTAAGTGTGAAGCTCCACAGATTCCAGGTGGATTTATAACTACATAACAAACAGACCACAGTTTGTGAGACTGAAAGTGTGTGTCTGGGATGATAGTCAGCAGCACAGAAGCACCACAAGTGGCTGTACTCACACCTCTTCTCTTCAAACTGTACTCCTCAGATTTACAATCCAACTCTGAGTACAGTCATCTGTAGAAATCCTGTGATTACTCTGCAGTTGTGGTGTATATAAGTGATGGACAAGAAGCTGAGTACAGAGAACTGGTTAGTCAGTTTGTGAGATGGTGCAGAAACAATCACCTCATCTTGAACACAAACTAAAGAAATTAGATAATAACTTCAGGAGGAACATGAGTAAACAAAACACTGTTTACATCCTTGGAGAACAGATGGAGGAATACAACTGCTGGACAACAGACTAGACTGGAAACCCAACAAAGAAGCATCAACGAGTAGGGCAGAGCAGACTCAACTTCTTAAGGAAGCTATGATCATTTAATGATGGCACCTAGATGTTGCATGTTCTGTAAGTCTGTTGTGGAAAGTGTAATTGGCTTTGCAGCCACCTGCTGAGCATCAGCATCAGAACCAGACACTTAAAGAGACTGAACAAACCGATCAAGAAAGCTGGCTCTGTGCTGGGGATAACTCTGAAGCCGCGGGAGCTGATTATCCAGGGAGGAATGCTGTGCAAGCTGCTAAAAATAATAGACAATTCTTTACACCCTCTAAACAACAAAGTGAGGAAACAAGAGTGTGTTCATTGGAGGCTTCATCGAGTCTGGTGCAGGACAGAAAAGTAGAAGAGATAAATTCTGCAAGCAGCCATCACCCTCTGAAACAAGGCAACATCTTCTAACATCTTCTCTCGTAAGTAACCATTTTATGTCTGTTTATACATAAGACAGGTAAGCTGGTATAGAAGCACCATGACGGTCTGCCATCTTGAAACTACAGCTGCTGGCAAGGGGCAAACGTCACCAACGCCAAATCCCTGTGAGACAGCGCACAGTGATCTGCTGAATTGTGTTGATGCTGATGTTGTCAGCTTTCTCCTCGACAAGTAAGTCAACAGCGTAAATGTCAATGTCAAGTTTATTTATATACCACATTCATACAGCCAATGCCTCCAAAATGCCGTACACAAGCCAATAAATAATGAAACCAAAGGGACAACACACAAAGGTACAACATAAAATAAAGCACTATCATTCGATAGCAAAACCGAATGAAAAAAAAGCTAACTTTTTCATTAGATTTTTTTTTTGCTCGTTACCAACACAACAGTGGTTTCTACCTCGCTGGAACAGAAGTGTATGTTTACGTTGGTGCTGTGTCGAGGCCAGTTTCCCCATCAAGATCTGTTCCCCCTGTGAGAACCAATCTTCCGTCTAAACACAGAGGAACTATATCTGACAGTTTGATGGGATGCAATATTTGTGAAATTACAAACCTCTTCACCTTAATGAACACTATGAACTATTGTATGACATGCTTTAAAACCCTCGACAAAATGTTGTTGAGGCTTTTTGACATACGGCGGCCAATGTTGCAATAAGTGAGATGCTAGAATGCACAATACATTAGAATTATGCTTTAAACATTAGATGGAAGTAATTCTTACACAATGCCCCTTTAACTAATTTTAACTGTGAGGACTGATTTCATTAACAATCAAAACAGGAGACAAAGTGAAGTAATTTAGCCATGTTGTTAACAAGTATTAAATCCATGGGACAGAAAGATATGCAAGAGCAAGGATTAAAACATCAGCGAGGACAAATTTTTACAACCAGATCTCGGGGCACCATGTGCTTAAGTTTGATGATTACAGCATCCCAGGAGTGATGAGCCTCATTGTGCACCTGCCAAAGACCTCTTCAATCTGCACAACAAATGAAAAGACATGCTGCTGTCCCGAGGAATACCGGATATGTGGATTTTGTGATAGAAAAAGTAAGACTAAGAGACACCAGTTCAATTCTTTCCTCCATTAACCAGCATAACATCAATGAATCTTTTGAGGATCACTATCTTCAAAAGGCATCCCGGCTTTCCTTCCGCAGACAAGACTGTAATTATTCTACATTTGCATGATAAGTGTGTCTGCCTCTGTCCGCATTTATGTATGTATGTATGGGCGCTTAAACGCACATTAGCCGCGGTTGGGCTTGAGTTCTCGTCTTTTATCTCTGCGTAGAAGATGGGAAGAGGCCTGTTTAAAGTGGAGTCTGGATGGCTGTCTCTTTGCTCTTCATCTGAGTGTTCATCATTAGCCACTGTCAGCCGGAGAGCTTTGAAGTGGAGTCAGGGGCACGCTCACGATGTGGAATAGTTATGACACTAAGGTTCTGTTATCTGTATGCGTTTGCATGTGCGTCCACTCACATTTCTGCATTTTCCCAGCTAAAAGCTTCATTTCTTGCACACTTGCATGTAAAATCCAGCAAATGTTTTCGTCTCTTCATCGTTTAAATTCAGTGCACTTTGGCTGTAACGCCGCGAGTGATAATGTGAGAGGAGTTGTTTTTCTTTTAAAACTCAGACATGTTATTTTTATTTTCTGAAGACAGGAACGTACTAATAACTCCTCACGCTTCACCAACTCTGGTGATGGAAGATGCAAATATAGTAATAGGAAGGAGCCTGAAAAACTAGGTAAGTGGGTGTAGTAAATGAGCTCACAATGCTTCACTTTGTGTGGTGTTTCATACATGCGGTACAGTATCTGAGCTAGGTTCATGCACAGATAAACATATTCAGAGGCAAGCGGACGAGGAAACGTTTTTAGATGTGTACCATCTCCCAAGGCCTCATTAATTCCTAAATAAGTGTGTGTGCAGTAAAGCACAACTGCATACATAGTGTATGGGCATACAGCAGCTCGTTCAGGCGCACACTTGACTGGCCTGAAAGCTCATCTCAGTGGGCAGTCAGGTGCACCAAGTAGCAGCGCCACATTTAGCTTATTAATTATGGACCATATTTATTGATTCTAAGTCAACAATACACAGCACATCTTTTTATGTCTCCTCTGCTTCCTTAAGACTACAGTAGATGCTGCATTCGCATGCTATTAAGGGGCACAAATGGAAGACAAAGCAATGAAATAGTGCAGAGCAGAGCTCATCTGGCCAGAATCCCATCTTCATCCTGCTGTTGAGGGAGTCTGCTGTGGCAATAAAAGGTCTGATGCAAGTGCAGTCCTGTTGTTGTACCTTTTATTGGCGCTAGTTCCCGGTCGGCTCGCCTCCTCGTTTCCAAAAAGATGATGATTAATCATGTGGTTGAAGAAAGCCAAGTTCATCAGGTTAATAAAACACGCAGTCTTGTTGATGGAAATCCGGCAGTCTCATCAAATCCAGGCTGATGACAGTGTGACATATTATCTGTAACCAAAAGGCTGTTTAAAGTGACTTAAGGTTTAGACTAAACTAAGTCTCTTTTGAATGTTGCTTACAAAAGAATCAAGAAGTAAAATTCTAGTGAGCCATAGTTTTGCAGTTCAAAAAGTTTCCAAAGCACTTTTTCTGAAACAAATTCAAAGTAGGAATAAACAGACTTCAGTTAAGTGAGATTTTTGGTTGATTTTAAGGGAAAAAAAAGGATTTTTATTAGCCTGCTGACAGACCTGTGTGCTTTGTTATTAACTTTAAACATAAACACAGTGATATTAAAATAGAATAATTATGTTCTTATGCTTACTCTCTTTTTCCTCTTATTCAATATCACCTTATCTCACACTTAAAATTGTTCATGACACAGATTCAACAATGAAAAAACATTCTTCAGAGATTTTCTTCCATATTGACATGATAGCATCACAAAGTTGCTGCACATTTATTAGCTGCACATCCATCACAAGAATCTCCTGTTTCACTGCATCTCAAAAGTGCTGTATTGAATTGTGATCCAGTAACTGTGGAGGCCACAAAACTCATTGCGTTGTTCAAGAAACCAGTTGCAGATGATTTAAACTTTGTGACATGGTACAGTATCCTGCTATCCACAGTGTAGCCGTCAGAAGATGCTACACTGTGGTCATAAAGGGATGGACATGGTCAGGAACAGTACTCAGGTATTTAAATTTTGTTTAAGGCAGAATGGATTCATGCTTTCAAGTTCTTTACACCAAATTCTGATCCTACCATCTGAAAATTGCAGCTGAAATCAAGACTCATCAGACCAGGCAACATTTTTCCATCTTCTATTGTCAAATTTTGGTGCATGTGTGAAATGTTGCCTCAGTTTCCTGTTCTTAGCTGACAGGGGTGGCACCTGGTGTGGACTTCCGCTTGATGCCTATCTGCATCAAGGCTGTTATGTTATGTGTTCAGAGATGCTTTTCTGCATACCGTGGTTGGAACTAATGGTTTTTTGAGGTCCTTTTGCATTTCTAGCATCTCCAACCAGTCTTCCCATTCTTCTCTGATATCAAAAAGACATTTTAGTTCAGAAAACTGCTGCTTACTGGATGTTTTCTCTCTTTTCTTTTTGACCATTTGCACAATAGATCAACATTTTTTGAAATATTCAGATCATCCTGTCTGGCACCAGCAACCATACTATGTTCAAAGTTGCTTAAAACCCCTTTCCTCCTCATTCTGATGCTCCGTTTGAACTTCTCGAAGTCTTAACAATGTCTACAGGACTAAATGCATTGAGTTGCTACTCTGTGATGGCCGTTAAGCTATTAACAAAGGAACATGTGTACCTAATAAATTGGCCGGTGAGTGCATTTCGTCCTGTAAAACTCATCACACCATAATTCTTTGATGCACGTAAATTCATGAAATTAAATTAGCACAGTCTCATTATGAAAGGTAAAACTAGCTCTAGGTATGAATGACAGGCAGTAATTAGTTTTTATTGTCACACTCAGTTATTTTCAAAGTCGTGTTTCAGCTGGAGGTTTGCTTCATGCCAGCATCATGTTTTTACCTTTAAGCACATTCGATGAAAGAGTTCAAGGGATTCTCTAAGGTTTACGGGAACATGGGGAGCTCCTGAAGGGCAACATGCTGTCAGGAATTTGCTTTGGAAGTATTTGCTCCACAAATATAAATGCTGAGGTGATGTAACAGCCAGCCATGTTTACAAATTTTTGTGTTGTACCTGTGTGCAAGTAGACTCTACAAGTAGAGTCGGTCTACTGAAGAACTGTGTCAAAAACAGTTCCCGTCATCCTTGAAAATCTTTATCTTATCCTAAAGAGATCTTAAGAGAACAGCTCTATGAAGCACAATCAGACCCAGTTTAAACAATTATCATGGTTAACTGTAGAGAATAGATTAAAATATTGTCTTGTGATGTTCATGCATAATGCGATATGGAAGGGTGCCCCCTATTTTTATCATGAACATATAAAATTTTTAGGGTTTTGCTATGGACATAAAACTAGACAAGTGAGCACAGGCCTTTTGGTGGTCCCAAAACCACAAAGAAATGTTATAATGAGAACTGTCCATTTTAGAGCTTCTTATCTTTTAAGAAGTTAAATGCTTAAACATAAATTTAAGTCCTAAATAAAATGTTGTTTTTCCTTTTGTTGCAACAAATTTTTTGGTTATTGTTATTTGATTAATATGCAGAGAGACTTTACTTAAGCTGTTGTGTGTTATCTGTTTTATTGTTATTGCTCTTTGTATCATTTTATTGTTGTTGCATTATTGCAAGGACACCAGAAAGACTAGTGACCACTTTGTGAAAGCTAATGGAGATCTTAATAATTAAAACAAATAAGCAAAGTTCAGCCAAATCATTGAAAAGGTTCGTGTTTGACACCTAACAGATAACAAAAATTTTAATCTGTGGAAGATATACGTTACGGAGCGAAGGCTTTTATTTTATAGGTATATTGTGATGATCTTTGTGGTTTAATACGTAAACCTAGCAAGACAGCAAAGGTGAAGTTTAAAAGCTGGTAAAGGTTACAATGTACTGGGTTTTGGTCAGGATGCAAACTTGCATCTGCTTTATTTCAGAGACTAAAGCTTCTAGTCGGATATTATTTTTAAACCCATTTAAACCATTTTACACTTAATATTGAGAGTATTACAAAATACCGTGAGTCTATAATCTCTTATCCAATTATTTTTGTGCAAACACTTTGTGTTCCAGGATAAGATTGTGTTCTGTGACTAATTAAATAAATGCCTTGAGACTGTGTTCAATTAAAGGTAATTATTTGGATGAGTAGAAAACATGTCCATCATATAACAGCATCATGTCATTAACTTATGGGTTGTACCTGCTAAGAGAGTGGTATTATGGGTCAGAGGTGTGTGTGCTTGAATAACTAACATCATTAGTTTGTCTGGCATAAATTTTTTTTAAATTAAACCAACATCATCTAATTGTTAAAGGTTACTCAGCATTTGTGTTAAACTGGTAAATTGTCTCATTAAAAAAGCTGCAAAGAAATTACTTAAACTATCTTGAAACATCTTATGATAGTTTACCTCAGCATGGACGTTAACAGCATGCAGTTTGCTCATATGTAAAATACATGAACACATGAGAGTTCAGGTCGTAAACAACTTTATGACCCCATACACTGTAAAAAACAGGGTGCGGAAAATCTAGTTCAACAATTTAAATTTTAATTGGACCGTTTCAGCATATAAGCTCAGTCGGGTTTCATGTCAGAATGAGTAAATGTATAAGGATGAAGGGAAAGATGCTGCATCAGATCAGTGATACTACATTCAAATCAGACTGCTCCTTTCACCTCCACGACCATCCCCCAATAAAGACTGACATCCATAATAACTGTCCTGATAACAGGAGAGCTGATTAATAAAGCATACCGTAAATGATTACCTCCATCATTAATCCATTCCACGGCTATTTAAAGCCGCCCGTATTAACTATTTGGACAGGAGGTTTCATGTGCTAATGGCCAGACAGAACACGCAGAGTGCAGACGGTGCATTAGAGGAACTAATAATTTAATTAATTCTATTCACAGAAATGGAAACAAATTACACAGGCAGAGCTTTCAGAGCACGTTTTTCACCTGAAGAAATTAAATAAAAAGGTATAAAAAAAAATTGAAAAACAGAAAAACCAAGGGAGCTTAGCTAAGAAATGAAATGTTTGCACTAGACCCTGTGTAATCCCCTTGCAGCAGATTTGAGATGAAACTTGGCCTCTCATTAGCTGCATTTGGACTATTGCATCGGGTTCACCGATTCATGTGGGAAATCCTTCTATATATTGCGTATGTCTTCCTATCGGGTGTGCTCCAGGCTTGGCCTGTTAAGAGTGGATGATAGCAATGCTGATTCAGACTTAATAAATAATACAGTCTTACTGGAGGTATCACCTGATGAATACTGCATTTCCATTCCTGCTGCCTGCCCTCCTGTCCTCTGGCTGTCTTTCTACCTAGAGACTACAATGCCCATTTTTTTGTAGTGGTATTCAGCGCAAATATCCACTCAGCTACTTCATGCTGACAGCTCGCAGGGTTGGAGGCAATCTGTATAGGAAAACACCCACAGTGTCAGGCTGCAAACACAAGACAATTACTTCTTGTCTCCAGCACTGAATTTTGTTCCAAAACATTGTTATGTCCCACCCATCTGACACGCACCATGGCTGGGGGGGGGGGGATGAATTATCACCTTCAACAGATTATGAGAGCAGAAAAGGTGTTTGGGAGCGTGACAGTGTTTGAGGAGCATGTGTGAGCTTGTAACTTTATGTATCTCTTTCACGTACAGACAATGTGGTTTTATTAGTGTGATATATCTGCTGTCAAAGCTAATCTTGGTTATCGGTAAGAGTTTCTGTTAATCTGCTGAAGAGAGAACAAGTTCATTCATGTATAAAAACAGCTGCTGATAGTCTAACAGTGTAGAGGTGAAAAACCAGGAACAGTTGTGCAATACATTGTGGCTTATTGTGTCGATCATTTTAGAGGCTCTTTTCAAAACTCTCCTGATTGGGGTGATACATTTCTTACTTTGCATAAAGTGCAGACATAATTAAATCCATGATGGCTCCCTCTTATTTGTGGTAGAGGTACTATATGGTGATCATTAAAGCCATTAAGGTTTATTTTTCCCTCTGGGCATTATGGCTTCTTAATACTCACCATGGCAATCCTTTCAACAGATGTCATGTCACTTCACTAAGACCCAAAAATGTCAGCCTCGTGGTGGAATTAGTTGACAAGTCAGAGGTTCATCAAACTCATTATGATTCACCGCCTGCATGCTGTTAAACGCTTTGCAAAATGTTGCTGAAGAGCATCTAACAGATGATGAGATATTAAGGCATCACAATCATTACAAATCTACAAATCTTTGTTAGGCTAACGTACAGGATGTGTTATATCACTTCATTGGATGAAAACCTTTATTTTTCTTGACGGGTGAATTTCTCATTCATGGTCTTCTTCATCATCTTGGTCATCTTGATCATCTTGGTTCTGGATAAAGGTGACCATGTGTTAAGCTGCATCTGGGGACATAAATCTTCTATTTCTTGTCACTCTGATGTCAGGATGTGTCCCTCACTGTGATTTGAATGGTTGGCATTACCAAGATCACAGCACGTTCAGAGTGATCAGAAGATTTTACTGTATTTTAACTCCTAACACTGATTATTTACAGTTGTAAGTATATGGGAAAGTGAGAAACACTGATTGAGAATGAAGTAAAAAAGTGAAAGGAGTGTGAACGTGTAGGATGAGTCTTGAACACACATCTCTATCAAGGAAGCTGGCATACTCACTGCTCCATCTGGACCCTCGTAGCTTCTTGTTATCAAATAAATAGATTAGAAATCTGTATGGACATACAGTCGCAAGACATTAAACACTGGCCATGTTGACATGGACACAAGGATTATTGATTGAAAGCCTGATTGGATGCTTCATGTAAACATAAGCCCAATTTCCACTGAGTGGTTCGGTTCAGGCCAGTGCGGTACGGTACACTATTTTCTGTTCCCATTATTAAAGGGCCCATAAAATCGAACCATACTGCACCGTTTATGGACCTTCTTCTGTTGTAGGTCCATAGAAAAATGCTACGGTATGGTTAAGGCAGAGCTACTGGCATCAATTGATGAAAACCCACTAATTGGCAGACAGAAAAACATCACTGCCCACGTCAAAAGCAAACAAGAAACAAACACAACATTGCCGTTCTGTTAATGGTTAAGTAGGACATTGGAAAGATAAAAGGAAAGGATGCCTGCAAACAGCAGTAAGATCTGGTCGTACAATGCGGCATGTTTCTGTTGTAAAAAGAACCAAAAGCCAAGCAGAACAAAAACGAGCTTCTGATCGGCCTCCATTGTTGTTTGTAGCATCAGGTTTGTTGTCGTTGCACTAGTATGATGCCATGGTAAGCATTTGGTATAAACTCTGAATGCCTACTGGCGGTCCGACTTGCAGTGGGAACCAAAGGGGTGGGTTTTGCCGATTAGTGTCAATGAAAATACATACTCTGAATGTCGGATAGAAATGATCCCAAACTTTACATTAACATCTTGTAGTGCGTTTGTGGTGAGCGGCAGGAGTGACAGAGAAAGAACCAGAAAAAAGATATTTATTAATTGACGGCCTCTTAAATAGTAATATGTGAGAACACCAATTTGGGAGTGTCACCCAAAAAATCTTTAATCTCCACACACATTTACTAAGGCACTCTGGTTTGTAATTCAAATTCAGGAGACTTGTTCTGTTAAGAACATATTTGTTGCTTATATTAACAAATAAAAACAAAAATAGCAAGCAAGCAAGAAAGAAAGAAATTTAATAAAATGCAGCTTAGGCTTTGTAGCTGTGGGATAGGCTAGTAAAACAATTTTACTATGCACACACAGCAATGCCATCCAAACCAGCAAGTGCAGATCAGTACACATATGAAAGGGAGATGTCACTACAGGAAGGCCTGACCACCACAAATGGTAAATGCCCAAAGCTGCATATGAAAGAAATATAGACAATATCCACTGCTCAAAAAAAGTAAAGGGAACACTTAAACAACACAATGTAACTCCAAGTCACTCACACCTCTGTGAAATCAAACTGTCCACTTTGGAAGCAACACTGATTGATAATAAATGCTACATGCTGTTGTGCAAATGGAATAGACAACAGGTGGAAATTATAGGCAATTAGCAAGAAAAGGAGTGGTTCTGCAGGTGGTGACCAAATGTCACTTTTCAGTTCCTATGCTTTCTGGCTGATGTTTTGATCACTTTTGAATGCTGGCGGTGCTTTTGTCGCGAGTGGGTGTTGGTGAAGTGAAAGGAAGAACAGACGGGAGAGCAGAGCTGAGAGCAGCACAGCAGGATGGCACAACTCAGACGGAGCTTGGGTTGGAGCCAGGAACGTGGCGGGTTGCAGGAGCAGCTTTCAGGACAGCTCAGCGGTGTAGCTGTAGCAGGAGAGCCGGAAATGGAGTACGAGCTCTGAAGGGCGCATGGTGTGGCAGAACCAGCTTGACGTCAAGCAGAAGTGTTGGGGGCATGGTGTAAACCTGCGGTCAGCGCAGAGACGGCGGCGGACGGTGACGTGGTGACCACGAGGAAGACCCGAGGAAACAATGCTAACTAAGTATTCCCTGAAGGAACTTGCACTAGCTTAGTATTTCGGCGTTAAGCGTGCGGGTGGCTGTGTGGCTGAGCTCATTGTTTCTTGCTCCTGCAGCAGAAGAGACCAACCAAGAAGATCAGCGGCGGATACGAGGCAGCTCGTGCTGGATGGTGTTGGATGACAGGAGATTGACACCTTTACTGCGATGGTGGCATGAGTTTGAAGGAATGTCCTCATGTCAGCTGGGAGCAGGGAGGGGGTTGTAAATCATGAGCGCTCTGCAGTATTGGAGTAACACTTCCTTCACTTTCTCCTAGGGAGAGCATGATTGGGAGGCCCGGCGCCGCGGGGATTCTCCTGTAGGCATCGACGTCACTCTGGGGATCCCGCGGTGGGAACGGGACAGGACCGGAAGTGAGAGGAGAGATAACCTGGTGCTGGGTGTTTGGATTCCCTGCTTTAGACATTTTTTTTTGTACTTGTTGAGAACGGTCGACCAGTACTAAGTATTTAATTTTTTTTTCTTTCTGTTTCTTTGTTTGCTTTTAACCTGCCACATGGAGTTGGCCATTACAGAAGGGCTAAGCATGTATGGCTCCTGTGGGCGGTAACAGCCTGCCTGTATAGTGGGACATTTTATCAGAGGGTTTTTGTGCATGTCACATTTACTTTTGGTTTCTGTTAGGTTGTAGAGTCGTGGATTTTGTTACTTGCATTTGTGTTCCTGGTTGTGTTTTAATGGGAAGGGGTTGAACTTTTACAGGGCAGGGGTAGCTGGAAGCGGTAGCGCCCTCCGTGGTTTGACATCTGCCAGTTCCCTTTTGGCCTTAGTTGTGTTTAATAAAGTTTGTTGTACACCTTGACTGACCTCTGTCTCGTCCGTTGCCCGAGGGGATCCTCGAACCCGGGTTGGGCCAGGGCCCTGGCTTCTGATTAGGTGGCTGGGACCCTGCTATGTCTGTCAGCGTATTGTCCAGAGCACGGAGGCGCTACCAGGAGACAGGCCAGTACATCAGGAGACGTGGAGGAGGCCGTAGGAGGGCAACAACCCAGCAGCAG
>JBAMHW010000019.1:6830645-6846481 GCA_037177495.1 Rhadinocentrus ornatus
CAAGGAGGAACAGGAGGAGCACTGCCAGAGCCCTGCAACATGACCTCCAGCAGGCCACAAATGTGCATGTGTCTGCTTAAATGGTCAGAAACAGACTCCATGAGGGTGGTATGAGGGCCGACGTCCACAGGTGGGGGTTGTGTTTGCAGCCCAACACCGTGCAGGACGTTTGGCATTTACTAGAGAACACCAAGATTGGCAAATTGGCCACTGGCGCCCTGTGCTCTTCACAGATGAAAGCAGGTTCACAATGTGCCAGATCTGACAGAGTCTGGAGACGCTGTGGAGAACGTTCTGCTGCCTGCTACATCCTCCAGCATGACCGCTTTGGCAGTGGGTCAGTAATGGTGTGGGATGGCATTTCTTTGGGGGCCGCATTGCCCTCCTGCAAGACGAAGGCATTGATGTTATGGACAGGCCCGCCCGTTCCCCAGACCGGAATCCAATTGAGCACATCTGGGACATCATGTCTCCATCCACCAATGCCATGTTGCACCACAAACTGTCCAGGAGTTGGCGGATGCTTTAGTCCAGGTCTGGGAGGAGATCCCTCTGGAGAACTCATCAGGAGCATGCCCAGCCATTGTAGGGAGGTCATATTGACATGTGGAGGCCACACACACTACTGAGCCTCATTTTGACTTGTTTTAAGGACATTACATCAAAGTTGGATCAGCCTGTAGTTTGTTTTTCCACTTTAATTTTGAGTGTGACTCCAAATCCAGACCTGCATGGGTTAATAAATTTGATTTCCATCGACAATTTTTGTGTTATTTTGTTGTCAGCACATTCAACTATGTAAAGAACAAAGTGTCTAATAAGAATAGTTCATTCATTCAGATCTAGGATGTGTTTTTTTTAGTGTTCCCTTTTTTTTTTTTTTTTGAGCAGTGTATATCTATATTAAAAAATTTTTTTATTACGACTCCACTTAAAACCAATTTCAACAACCTTCAAACATGAGAAACACTTTCAGCTTTTCACATCTGTAGAAGTTTGATCCATCCGGAAAGACAGATATCCCAAAATGGAAAAACGGAGCAAAGCAGTAGTAATACACTCAAAAGTAAGTTTATTCAGAATGGACAAATATTTTAAGTAGTCTAAGCAGCAGCTTCCTTGAATCAGAGTGGCAATGAGAAGCCATTTAATTACGCAAACAGAAAGCATCTGTTCTGGCGCCCAGTGTCCTTGCAATGCATGAAACAATGCATGGTGTCAAGATATTGTACACCAATCAGATCTGAGTCTCCAATTTACACCTAAGAAAGAAGCTTGATGCTTATCCCTTTATCCCCACTGCTTATCTAAAATACAGATTCTCATAATCGGTATGTTTCATGGCAAAGGGAGGAACTAACATACCCGAGAGCCCAGTAGTATATCACCTAATGAGACGATCCTAACACACATTGTTCACTTTATTTGTTTATATATATATATATGTAAATATATATAAAAAAAATTATGTCAGGTCAAATTTTTTTATTCTGTTCAAACCGGGATGCATTTAAACACATCACAATTGAAATAAATATTTTTTACTTATGTAAGCAGTGCAGGTCTAATTGGAACTGCAGTACGATTGAGAAAATGTTGCAAATGTAAACATGGCTACTGAGGTTATCATGTAAGTGGATATAAGCTATTTCTGTATTTCTAAATAGAAATGAGTTAAAAAAAAATCTGTCAATCTTTGTAGTTATCATAAATTAGCTATCCTCCTGAGGAGATGGCGGTGCTGATGCAGAGAAGCTTGAAGACAGGTATGTAACAATAGTGGAAATTATCACAGATACTACTCTTGCTGGCTTTGGACAGGTCTTGAGGAAAAAATAATAAATGAAGGTAAATCCAAGACAGGTAAAAGTCCTCTTCCTGATGCAGAGAAGAAAAAAGAAGTTTACAAAAGATCTTCACAGAACACGAGAGAAATTACTTCGGCCAAACTTGCAAGTGAGCAGACAAACTGGCACCAACTGGATTAGAGATTCAGGCTGAGAGGAAGCAATCAGTCACTCACAGGTACATCAGCCACTCCAGGAGCCACGCCTTAGAAGCCATGAAGAGATGAGGAGAACAAAACAAAATCCCAAAGAAAACCACAGATTCCACCAATTTAATGACAAGAAGAAGCCTTGTAAGCTTTGAAGCCTTAAAGCCTGTTTTTTTCACAAGAGGTTTTATCTATGCAGGTTTAAATTCATTTTAAAATAACTGCATTTTTCTCTTGTGAGCACAACATAGTAAAATTACACTGAACAAAAATATAAATGCAACTTTTTAGTTTTTCATGGGCTGAACTCAAAGATCCCACTCAAAGTGGGAAAAGCTGAAACCCTTTAAAATAATTCATACGCACTATTTTGTGTGTGTTTGCTGTTTAAAAATTATTTTATAGCTGTATAGCTGTATATTATACATTGTTAATTGTAAATGGTTCGTGTTAGTTAAGATTTAAAAGAGAATGAATACTGTACAGATGATTTGGGCTGATGTGTAAAAAGAAATAAAGAGATTAATAATTGGAAGAAACTGCTGCTCTGTGCAGGTGTTTTATTTTTTTATTTTTTGGTGTATGAGTCAATTGTGATGGCGAGCCAGAGCCCGGACCAGAGGAATGTGAAGCAGAACACTGGCTTACATGCTTGGAGGGTGTGACATCAATGACAGTTTCATCGTGCATCTGAAGAAAGCACATCTACCACCTCATACAGATAAGAAGCAAAATCACACTACCTGGATAGATGAACATTTACATGAACAATTTCACAATCATACACTGGAGCACTAATAGCCTCGCATCCACACTGAATATGGACAAACTGAGGACACAGAGTTTTCTGGATATTATTATTAGTTTGTTTTTTTACTCAGTCTGTTTATTATTAGGGGCCCAATTGAATTAACTGAATTAAAATTTATTTTATTTGCATTTTCCACAGAATTATTATTTTTTTCTCTATAATGTGATTTGCTTATTTTTGCTGTTTATAACTGAGGTTTAATATTGTGCAAGTTGATTGCCTTTTTTAATGGGGAAATAAAAATTCAGTCACCGCTGTGCTATTTCATTTGATACATTTAAGAGTGTATTTTCTGTCAATTAAGTATATATTTGTTACTTTTAATTTAACGGTTGTCCGTGTCACCTATATCCTCCCTGACTGACTATATTTTCTGACTCAGCCTAAATTGACTGTGTTAGTGAGCTGTTGGAATACGCTGTTGTGTATGCAAACCTAGGGTTAAATGTCTGACAGAGAAAGCCTAGAATTGATGCACCGACTTTCCACCCCTTGAACACCCCTGGTTTGCACCCTTATATCTTTTCCATTTCAACTTATCTAATTTTATTATCACTTTCAGAGCTCTGTGTTTGTTCTCTTTGGATGTGAGATTATTAGTCCAATATTTCATCATCTGTATTTACTTTAGACACCACATACAGTTATTTAAAGTTTTCCTTTTATTACTGTATTGTTGGTTTTGGTATATTACTTTAAAATGAAAGGAAATAAAATGTTAAAAGCAATTGTTCAACATAAACAGTGTGAAGCTTGAAAAACTTGCTATGTGCATTTAGCATATTTGATGAAAGTAATTTTATTTCCTGAACACTGCGTGAGATTCACACAAATTTCACCAACAAATCAAAATACTGTCAGTTTATCTGAACTGTGTCAATCTCAAAATGTAATTAAAGAATCAAACATATAATATGGTAAACATATAAATTGGACAGTTTTACAAACATATTTTCAGCATTTCTTTTTTCCTCTCCCTCATGGCTTTTTAAACGCTTGAATGTGTGTGTGAGTCTTTGATTGTGCCAGCATGTGTCAACCCAGCCTCTGTGTATGTGTGTGTGTGTGTGAATGAAAGAAGAAAGTTAAAGTGAAAGGAAGGGGTAAGCGTGGAGCCTAATCAGCCAATCGGGAAAGAGATTAGGAGGAATGTGGGTGTGCTTTTTAGGGAGGATGTAGCAGAGCTGTTACCACACAGAAAAAAAATACAACATCTTTGGCTGGCAACACAGCGACCAATCAAAATCCAAAACAGACCAAAACACTTTATACACCAATGACCCTGTCTGGGTGTGTGTTTGTGTGGAAAAACAGGGAAAAATGAGACAAGGGAAAAAAAGACAGGCAGGATTTTTGGCAGCAGCCCAAATTTCTGAATATGTGGGTGTGCATTTTTTTTATATGGGTACGTGTACGTCTCACTCTAAAGGCAACGGGCAGACTGTGCACACACTTCTCCTCTAATTTGACATGGTTCACTGTTTTGGCATGCACTCGCTGCCTCTCTAAGTTTGTGTGAGTGCAAGTCAATGCATGTGTGTGTGTTTTCATATGTGAATATGTGCCTCATAGACTCTGTTTGTCTGGTTGAGTGACAGCTTTGACCTTTTCAATATGCCCGTTAAACCTGAGCTCTTGTCCCAGTGCAGACATGCTTGTGTCAACTCCTGCACTCCTACATGAAGGTCAGACTCTTTCCTGTTGGAATATTGGCACATACATGCACACACACACCACCATACATAGTGTTTCCTGTCATGTTGTTTTCTCTCTATAAATAATGCGCTTTCTGCCCCCACTAGCATGTCCAAGCAATTAACACTTCATACTGATCCATCTATTCTGCTCCCTACTGGGCAATAATTGTAGATTTAGTCATTCTCATCCTTTCTGTTTTTCTTTTTTCCACCCTTTTGGTTACCATCCTTGTTACCATGGTCACCATGATGGCTGCTGCCATTGGTTTGAACCATGGCAAGGTGTAGTGTTAATTAGTGATATTACTGTGGTTATTTAAGTGGAAAATGTGTATTATCTCGTTTATGAGATGATAGGTATTCTTAGTTTTTGCATCTGACAATAAATTAAGCTCTTATAAATGCAGTTGCATCTTTTAAAAAGCCAATAGTATTAGAAAGTGATTTAATTTCCATTAGGTTCCCTTAAAATAGCATTATCTGTATCATCTGTATCAGCTGCAGAAACACATCATAAATGGGGTGCTTAAAACCAGTGAATGTGTGGGAGACTGATGGGCAATGATGGCTCCAAACAATGTCATCATGAATATTAGTGTGCCATCAAAACAAGCCACATGTCTTGTGGTTGAAAAATTATGTAGTGTTGTTTTCATGTCCAGACTGTCCAAAATGTCGTCACAAGCATAAATGAGCACAAGATAATCCTTTCATACCAGTCCAGCCATCTCCATTTGTTATCAAGAATAACAAAAAACTAAATCATGAACGTTTTCATCTAGTTTTAGGCAACTAAATGTTTCCTGTAACAGTGTGGGTAGAGAGCAGGACCCAAATGCCGAACCAGGAAGAAGGACGGCGATGAAGGAGCCAGATGCTAAATGAACAAAAATCTCTTCTACAGCAGAGAAATGAATGCAAACAAAATGATAATCAAACAGAACTGAACCAATGATGACCTGGCAGAGAACAAAAGAAACCAATTGATATTTAAACACTGAGGAGTAAAATTAACTAAACGAGGAGCAGGAGGAGCAATCAGCAAAGTAATACCAGGTGTGTACTGAACAGAAAGTAAAGAGAAGAGAACATACAAAGGTGTAGCGCAACAAAATTTGTCAAACCAAAGCACATGACTCAAAGACAACAGAAAGTAAGGAACAGAAGTAAAACCAAAGCAAACACCCATAAAGCATGAAATTTCCCTTAAATGTCTCCCCTCATTATTTACACCAAGGCAAAATGACAGACCCAGTAGCGCGATTATTATCTGAGTGTTTATGTAAACTGTGACATGAGAATAAGATGAAAAAGATAATCCTTTTTATTTGTTTTTATCATTACACTTGTAATGTTTCTTATATTTGTGCAAGTTAATTGTTGATTGCAATCTCAGAGTAATGACTTATTTTCTTCTAATTAGTCTTAAAGTTTGCGCTCTTAGCTCACCATACAGCCTTAGCTTTGTTTTCACGAAAGCTAATGTTAATGGGCAAACATCTTTTATTTATTGGCAAAGGTTTCTATACGTTTGGTCATAGTTTTGGCTCTTGTGCATTCGTTTTTATTAAGTTAACCTTTTGTTTTTGTCAGAAAAAATAGCAGTTGATGACAACTGTTAGTTAAAACAGATAAAATTAAGACTGCTCTAAATATGACATTTTGTTGTCCCAACACAGGCCCAATATTTCATTTGTGTTGATCCACAAAAAAGGCAAGAACACAAGATGTGTATTTAATCCACAGCTGAAAAAAGTCATAAAAGCTTGTGTTTGAATTTAGCTAAATACACATTGCCACTTTTTAAAGAAATTACACAGCATTTTAAAACAAAATGAATCAATAAATTGATTAACCACAACATTTAAGCCATTGATTGATAAAGTCAGTAACATTGATCATCTAGTTACAGTTCAATCTTCTGCTGGGAAACCTGGTGACCTGGCATTCTTGTAAATGTCACTTCGACATATTTGACCATACCAATTAACTTTGCATATCAAAAGCTGATCAGGTAAACCTGAGGAACAAGACAAAATACACAAGCATGGACACCACATCCCAAACCCTCCACATCCAGGGTGCAATGCAGGAATTGCAGGGCCAGTTAAACCTTGACCCACCCTAAACCCTGCAGGGTCTGGAGGATCATAGGATACCCCAGAGGTACTGTCTCCAAGAAGGGTCAGAGCTGGTTTGGTGGCACAAGGTTGATGTCCATAAATTAGGCATATTGTTCTAATGCAGCTCTACACTGAACAGCTACAGGCCATTTGGACAATGTGCACTTCCAGTGAGAGCTCAGAGCACATTAAATTTTCTCTCCTGGTTCTCCTCAAATTATAGATTAATTTCGTTCTAATGGTTATTATATCACCAAAGCTTTATGTTTTTGATGTCTTTGCTTATAATTACACAAATAATGTGTGTGTGGATTTACATTTTAATTTCTTCAATGCCAAAACGATAAATTGTCATGGTTGCTGCTTGGCTGAGCCTCCAGCTCATCAAGCTCATCTGCTCCAGCTGGCCTGAATACTCACTCTCCTCACCTGCTCCCCACCCTACTTAAAGACTCTCCAGTCTCTGCTTCCCTGCCAGATGGTCAACATTACTTACCTTGTTGCGATCCAGCCTTCGTCTATTGTTTCAGACTCTTATTTTGACCGTGTCACGTACCCTGGATCTCTCATGCCTGATCCGTGTCAGATTCTTCCTGCCTAGTGTTATCCTGGATTTTGACCCTTGTTTGGAACGACCATGGAGTTTTGCCTGCTCCCTGGATAAGTAGCCTGATCTCTGCCTTTTGTATATGAACATTGCCTGCCCTTGACTACGCCGTTTGGATTTGTGGACCCATAAAGTAACGTCTGGAATTTGTTCAGGATTTTTCACCACACAGCCTCTCAGGATCGTCCCCCACTGATTATTGGACTGCAGCAGGTTTCTCCCCACCATTCTCCCGGTTTCAATAAACCATACCAAACATAAACCTTTACCTTGTGTGCGTATGTGGCTGAATTTCTGGGTCCTCAGGAATAATGCATTACATAAATTGCAACATGATTAATCCTCAAAAAGAAAACTGCTGTTTCAGCAGCTTCAAGAGTCAGAGGCTCAATGCAATGATACAAATAAATTCTAATGTATAATATAAAATGGGATAAATGAAAATAATTAAGCATAGAAATTAACATTAATATAATTAAAACACGTGTATGAAAAGTTGCAAATAGTAAACTTAACCAAAGAAACTAGTTGAATGTGCATAAAATTATGATCTCAATTATTATGGATAAGCACAAGTAAAGAAACACTGATGACACTCCTGCTGAAAAGGAGAAATAGCAATAATTACATGAACAAACATAAGAGATTTATAACACCAGTGGCTACATTGTGTTATTGCTGACCGCTGTGGGGATGAATGTTTTGTAGTGGTGCTCCTAATACTGTGGGCGGATCATAATGTTGCTGAAGGTGTTGCTCTGAGCTCCAGCAGTCTCATCCAGGAGGTGAGAGATGTTGTCCACGATTGATGTTTGCTCTCACCCACCTTCTCTGTAGTGTCCAAAAACAATCCAGAACTGAGCTGGCTCTCCTGTCTAGCTTGTGTAATTTTCTTCTGTCCTGATGTTTAAGCAGCAACCTGGCAACACTACACTTTAAGTCTTTAAGGTTTCTCACCAATGAAAATACGAAGACAAAATATTTTAAAACTAAGATAAATATCCTTACTTTCTGTCCTCATGTTTTTTTCTTATCAAGTCTGCAAAAAATTGATAAAACTGCTTAAAGATGAAAGCCTCATAACAGTTATTGTTGTTTAAAGGATACTTCATGAGGATGCATGCAGACATTTAATTGTAAGGAACATAACAGTTGTATAGTTGTATAGTTAATACAACTACTTTGTTATGGTCCTGCGATGGACTGGTGACCTGTCACAGTAGCTGCTAAGCAAGTACAGAAAATGGATGTGTTAATTTGCAAATAGCAATTAGTAGTGATGTGTTACGACAACAAAATTTCATCAATTTAACAATGTTCACCGGTCATCAGGAAAAAAGAAAGAATGTTTCACTATTATCTGTTATGCTGTTTGATTCTATACTAATTAGAGTACAAATATAAGATGCAAGCAGAGCCAAAGACGACAGCTGCCAAAAAGTTCTGTGTGGGACACTTTTAAGGAAACTAACAGCAATGAAGTCCAGTACAGCCTTTAACAACTAAAGCTAGCATATCATTTTCGTCCATTGCTTGACATTGACAGCATTTTTTTGCTTTACACACTGTCAAACGGAAATAAACACACAAGCCATTTTGAACGCGCACCGTGGCTGATTCAACAAAGAAACACAAGAAGACTTTAAGAAAAGCAAAAAGAGACAAAAGCTCAGAGTCAAGATAAGACTGTCTTTTACTGGGTGAAGAGATCTCGCAGTACAGGTAGGATTTGAGACGGATGCTGTATTAGCCATTGAAAGGGGGAAAATCACTGAGAAAATTGCAAAAGTTCTGTAGTGCATCTTTAAGTGCAATTAGATAATAGCTAAAGACATGTTTCCCATCAGTCTTGTTGAAAGTTTCCAAAGTTTGATGGAATTATGTGAGCCTGAGTTGACAGACTGGAAAAACTGTCTAATGATACTGTAGGTAAGCTACGTGTTCACATAACAAGAGTTGTAAGTAACTGTTATTTCATTACTTGACTGGGGGCAGTATTCCAAGACTCATCAATTTTATTCATTGTTTTTAGGCATCAGCAAGTGTGTGACTCTGTTAACTGAACTACATTAGACACATTATAAGAATGCATTGGGGGTATGCATGTGCTTACATCTACTCGGTTACATCTATTTGTTCCTATCGATGTATGTCTGGTTTTGTGGTGTATGTGAAAGCCTCTCCCTTCACGGTGCTTACAGTCCGTTTGTCTGCAAACACACTGACCATTAGCTGGCTACCATACATAATGTATAGCAGTGACCTTTCTGCACACTGCACCCTTAGGCCTATAAGCCATTGTTTGGTGTTGTATTGATTTTTAGTCCCCCCCACAGATGGAGATGGTGATTTGAAAGGGGAGAGAGTGAGTACTGCTGTGTTTGGTGAAAGGAGAAGGGAGGGCTAACGCAATGGAGTGTAAAGAATAGAAAAGGCTCTGTGTGGAGAAGGACACAGTGCATACCTGTACCCTCCTTTTCAGCAGAGTAACTGCTCATAGGCTAGCAACCCCCCCGCCCCTTCTTTGAAAGACAGGGTCATGTCCAATAGTCCTGAATAGAGCATCTCATATAAGTGCCACCTATACACAGCCCATTAGACAGAGTGGTGAGAACAAGGCTTCAAAGTAAACAATTTAAGCAGAGACATTGAAAGATTCTGAACATTCATCAAGCTCCACTTGGTGGAAAAAGAGGTGCACGGTGGGGGGAAAGGTGGTGACTGTCAAGGTTTCCATCTACACTCCTTCCCTGTAATCTGTCAGAATGTTTTTTTTTTATATTCCTCCCTCTCCAGCTGACAACTAAAGTGGGGATACACAGAGGAGGAAAATGGGCTGAGAAAAATGTTTCTGTCTCCTACAGCGATGGCGCTTTAGGTCGTCTGGCAGATGACAGAGGAGGGGATGAAGAGGCTGAACTGAATTCACCATGACTTTACTGTCACCCAGAAGGCCGGGACGTGATCTGTAGGAGGACTTGGTTAGCAGCAATCAGGCATACTGTTCTGACACCTGCCCACAGTGCTAAGAATACCTCATTTATTAGTCAAATAACAGAAAGTGGGGGATAGTTTAGCATCATTGACAGTACTGTCATGCTCTGTCTCCACATGATGATGCTGTAACATTTGCATAATTGTGCAAAAGAATATCACCCCTGCTTTGGTAGGCTGTTCTTAAAACTTTGAAAACAGTACACACAGTCATTGCAGTCGGCTAGCAAGAAACCTGGCTTCTCATTAGATATGCTCATGTCACGTCAACCATAGTTCTTCTTCCTGTTCAAGTTCCCAGTGTTCCAGTGTGTTCAACACCATCAGGTCGGCTCCACTGGGTGAGAAAATGACAGCAATGCAGGTGGTCTCCCCCTTTGTGTCTTGGTTAGTTGACAACCTGACAGGCAGACCACAGTATGTGCGCCTGCAGCACTGTGTGTCAGACAGGGAGGTAAGCAACACCAGAGCTTCACAGGGGACGGCCCTTCCTCCCTCGCTTCCTCTTCATCCTCTACACCAGTGACTTCAGCTACTGCACAGAGACCTACCACCTTCAGAAATTTTCTGATGACTCTGCAGTGGGTGAATCACTGAGGATGATGAGGAGGAATAAAGAACTGTAGTGGGCAACTTTGTCAGGTGATGCAAGTAGTAACATATGCAACTCAACATGGCAAAAACTAAAGAACTGGTTGTGGACATGAGGAGATCATGACAACCAGTGACCCTTGTTTCCATCAGTGGAGTGAAGTGGACTCTGGAGGACTGCAAATACCTGGTCATTGATAATAAACTGGACTTCATCAAAAACACTTATACCCATCTAAAAGGGGGGCCAAAGCCATCCCTATTCCCATGAGGTTTTTCAACATCTATGGGATAATGCTCAGGATATTTTATGAGTCTGTGGTGGTCAGAGATCTTTATGCTGAGGCAACAGCAGCATAGTGGCTGACATCAACTTATACTTGTCAGTCATGTTGTGGGTGTCGAGCTGGAAGAATGCTTTCAACGAAGTATACTGGACAGCCCTTAACCTCTCCACTACATGCTGGTCAACCTTAGGAGCATGTTCAGCAATAGACTGATTCCACCTTGCTGCAATACAGAACATCACAGGAAATCCTTCCTTCAAACCACATAGCTGTAGATTCGGTTTTGATAAAAAAAAAGTTGATGGAATGTGAAAAAAAGGTATTATTTTAGTCAAATTGAAAGAAGTACTCTGGACACTTTTCAACCTTGTTGCATCATAGAATTGAGAAATTTGAACACCTCTCAAGAACTTGCTGCTGATCTGGAGCAATTTGAAGTGGTGCTTTCAGCTCCTAGCATGCACTACACTCTGAGCTACCCAGGCCTTGATGTACAATGGCCATGCAAGGCAGGCATTCATGTAGAAAGCAAGGCACAAAAAGGCAGGAGCTATGTTTGCAAAGACTTTATTGAATAGATAACAGCCTTTCAGAGATGGTTTAGTATGACCGGAAAAACCAAAGTTTGTTTACATTCAATATAGAAAGCAACGTACTACTTTTCGCAAAACATTGTGGAGGCTCTATTGTGTCGTGGTAGTGCTCTGCTGCCTCTGGGGCAGTAGGCCTTCAACTTATGAAAAAGGCAGAAAACTGTGTTTGAGGTGGGGGATCTTGAATCTCTTCACATGATGACTTGACATAGATACAACATCACAAATAAATGCTTGAATAGGAAAAGATGTACTGCTCTAAAATGGTAAATAAGCTCTGACATAAATCCCTTCAAAAGCCTGTGTTAAAAGCTGAAATCCAGTATTACTTAAATAACTCTTGCTAAATAGATTGTACAGAGTGACAGAAACTAGCAGGAGAGAAAAAAACTTGTACAAGGTTGCAAGCAACATCCGGAGGGTGTCACTATAAGTCGCTTTTGCTGTTTTTGACTTTTCACAAGATGAATTAGTGTAATAAGTTGAACAAACACAAGCTAATGTCTCAAAAAGATTAATTAATCACATGAGGTGATCTTTGCCTGTTTTGAACAACAGTTGATGAAATTAAGATAATTAAAGCATTTTTTAGACCTGGGAAAGTATTAATATGACATGATTTAGAAGCCGTTTCTGGTCTGCACAGATAAACAATAAATTTAGGTGACTGAAGAATAGCTCTGTATATTTGTCAACTTCTAGATGTCCTCCACAGTTGTTTAGTTTTTCCTTCAGCTGTCTTTAAGAAGTCCCTTCTTAAAACACATTATTTCTTATTGTCTTTTATTGTTACCTCTAGATGTTTTTTTTTAACGGTGTTAAAATGATTTTTTTTTACCTTGTATTTATGTGCTGTCTTTTAACCTTTCTGTTTAGAAGGCACTTTACAGCATGACTACATATTTTACTGAAATACAGTTATTAGTAAATTAGCCATATTGACACCATCTGGCAACATTGCCTAGTCTAGTTTATTCACTTTAAACCAGTCTATGGAAGCTTGTCTTATTGACATTATTTTGCAAGAAATTCACTACATATTTGCTTCACATACAGAATGGAGACCTAGGTATTGTTGTGATAATAATTGTGCCCAGAGGACGTTTTGCTTTGGTATTATTTTGGTATTATTTGACAGAATGGCATGAAACAGCAGGTGATATGGATGAGATGGAAGAGTGCAGTGGAGTAGAAACTCACCTGGGCTGACATCTGGCATACAGAGCCCCAGTGCATAATATTCCTCATCCATTCCAACCCTGCAAGCCTTCAGTTCCGGGATAAAGCCGAAACACTTTGCTGTCCACTCTGCTTTGGGAGAAGGATGCCCAAGCACATCTTGAGCAGCTGCCCAAAGGGCCTGATTGAAGGTCGTTATCGTTGCCGACATGACTGTGCTGATGGCAGTGCCGACAGCTTTTCCTCGGCTGTAGCACATAAAACCCAGAAGACCCATGTCATTCACCAAGGCAGAAGAGTGGCTCAAATATCCACTACAACCCTGCAGAGGCCTGCTTACCAATGTTGGTCGATCTGGGCCAGCAGCTCAAGTTCTCAGCACACATCACAGCGACATTTTTGGAGCCAGACACTGTCATTTTGTCAGAGGTCACTAAACAACTTGCCCCGATAGCACTGACCATGCCCTGGACGAGGCATTTGAAAGAAAGGATGCCAAGTGTCAAGGTCCTCTGGAACAGGGCAAGCAAGTATAATGTTAGAAGACTCAAAACACCCAACAACATTTCATTCATTCATCTGCTGTTCAATAAATTGACAGTTCTATCAAAATACTATCATAAAACGGTTTTTATTTGCATTTGTTTTTGAAAATATTATGTTGTAGAAACTCTGAGTTGCCTGGACTGTGCTTCTCTGGGCTGTCGGCTTTCAGGAGTTAATTTCGAAATATGTGTAAGAGCAGCTTTAAGGGCAAATATTTATGAGTTGACACTTAGCCTTTCAAAGCTAAACATAGAATTATAAAAAAAATTGACAGGAAAGTATAAACAGTACCGAAGTAACAACCACATCTATTCCTGTTTCGCTGCACATGCTCACCAACTGACCGCTGTGCCTGCAGGGGAAACTGAGAGGTGTGTACTTTATTATATTATAGTTTCATTTTAAATACATTTGTTGGAAGTGCAGCGGCAGGTAAAGCCATTTTGATTGATTCGGAGGGAGAAATCTGAGGCTGTAATACAGACACTAATGCAGCGCTGATCACTCGGTTAACCGAGGGAGGGGGTGAGGGAGCAAAAGCGTGCAGAGGGTAGAAAATAAGTGGCATCCCACAGAGCTTTCTAATTCCTCCAGGAGATTGACACCTGAATGTGCTTTCATGCAGCAAACCGCTGGGTGGCAACGCCTCGCCGCCCCCAGCTCCAGCTTTTTCCTTTCACCACCCCTTCTTCTCCCCTCTCCATCCTTTTTCCACCACCAGACCTCTGCTCTCTCTGCAGTCTGACGCTGCATAAAATATCCATCATCACGAGACATTTACCCCCAAGATTGAGTTTTAAAATGTTTATTTGTTAAACAGGATTCACACACATTTGATTTAAGTGTGTCTGGGTGCAAAACAAATAATTCGTAGGCCTATTAAAAGCAAGGAGAATCTTCCAGAGCGCATCTAAAAATTACATTTGAGTTAATGGTATGTCGTTAATTATTCAGTTTGCCCCATAAAGTATTCAAGCCTCTGATTTTTCAGCACATTATGTTTATTAGATCATGATGTGATTATGATAATTATGGGGCAACCACTATGTGGTTCTATTGCACTTTTGATGCCTTTTGGAAGAGAATTCTGCAGTGGGAAACGTCATTATTTTTGAAAGGAGCAGCAGATCACTCTAATATTTATTAAGGAAAATTTTGACAAGTTGATTTGCATTGCGACTCAGTGGAACCACCTTCTTCTCCAGGTGCCTGTGATACTTTCTTTACCTGTCGGCATGTTTTCGTTGTTTGATCACTTTCCTCCCTTGTGATATATTTAATCACTGTTCTTGTCTGTCCTTCTGCTGTTTTCCCAGTTTGTCCTCATTCATCTTGTGTCTCCACTGAAGGTAAATGATGAGGGATGGGTTGGGGAGGGGCTGCCGGGGACAGGAGAGCTTCACAGCAGGCCCCCGTTCCATTTATCAACATCAGGATTTCAAGCGAGACATCTTAAAAGCCAACTTGGAGACCTCCGTGCTCTCTGCGAACAAAAGCAAACTATTCTCAACTTAAATGTGAAATCCTGCCTTTTCTTCTCATGCTGAGTTCACCTTTTCATCAATAGGTACTTTTACAGCATGCAATGATGTGACTATAGTTTCTTTTCAGTTGAGATGGCACATAAAAATAAATGACAAACATTTACAGAGCCTCCCTGCACAGCCTGGAGGCCTTACTATTTATGTGAAAAGGATTTATTTTACTGCTTTCCACTCCATTTTCTTTCTCTAGTTTTCTGTTTTTTTCAATCATGGTGAACTGGTGCAGACAAGCAAAACCTAGGCTACACTGCTAAAAATCTGCACCCTTTAAGAAGCAGTTTATGCCTCTTCTTCTTCATCTGAGTTTGCACATAAAGACAGGAAAGAACTTATACTGATCTTGCATTATAGATACAGCAGAACTGTATGTGTCCGTCATGCATGTGTGTTGCCTTTGCTGGGTCCCCTCCACATTTAGCCCACCATATGGCTTATGTAGATAGCTTTCTTTTGGGTCATGTCTTGGCTGAGCTTTAATTAGTGAATTTGCTGCTAATAGATGGAGCTAATTAACCAGGATTGGGGCTCTTGCACGTATGCCATCACTCCCATTTTTCTTTGTGCGTACATGTGTGTGTGTGTGCTCATATGTGTGCAAGCTAACATGCTTCTGACTGCGGTGACAATGGAGACAACAGATGCTGTAACCTTGGTAACCATGCAAAATGAATTCCAGGGGTGGAATCAGTCTGGGCCAATTAGACATAGACATGCAATAGAGATGGCAGGGCACATGTAGATGCACACTCTGCGTCTGTGTTGCTCTTGCGCACATATGCACACACACACAGACACACGTGTAGGAACTCAGACAGCGACTTGCCCCAGGCAGTGTGGATATGACTATCATAATCGCATGATTCAGGGG
>JBAMHW010000019.1:6853802-6872656 GCA_037177495.1 Rhadinocentrus ornatus
AAAGACCCGAAACCCCCTGTGATCCCAGGTTACATCACTGATGATGTGTCCAGGGGCTCCATAAGGTGTATCTAAGAGCTGCCCCTGTAAAAGTACAACTACTGATGTTATATGATACTATTAGCCTGATGTTAGCATGAAGTTAAGTAGCATTGCTTATCTAGCTGAATAGTAGAGTTAGATTAGTTTTAGAATAATGTGGAGAAACCATGTCATATTTAGTAATAAGCAAGTGTATTAAGGCACTACATCACACATCAAGTTAGTTAATCAAGATTTTCACATTGGAGCTGAAAGCAAACTATAAAGATGTTCAAAGAATACCTTTGTCTCCACTTTACTTAGCGCTTAATAAGATAGAGCTACATCATACAGTTTAATCTAATGAGGAGGCTAGCAAGGTTACTAGTTGATTTTAAAGTAATAATTCCCTTTTTTGGAGTATGGCATCAATGATAAAATCTTACAGACCCTCTAGCCACCCCATGTTTAAAAGGCTAGTGTCGCCACTGGGTGGGCTCTATAATAAAAAACAGTCATAATAGGTAAATAAAATTTTTCAGTGTTGAGGTCATTGTCACAAACTGCATTATGGAATGCAGTATGCAAAATAGACTGGTTGGATGCATACTGGAGATTTTTTCAAATCAGTACACCACCAAGTCATTTTTATGTAGACCTACTGTAGACTTAGCAATAGTTTGCATTTTTCATGCTGCATCAATCCTTTAGCTATTAAGCTTATTCCAGTGTGGGGTTGCAGGGGGAAGCATATCCTAGCTGCTATAAAGTCAGAGGCAGTGTACACCCCAGGCATCACAGGGCCAACACAGAGAGACAAACATCCACTAGTGCTGCTATGGAGGTTTTTGAAACACCAATTAACCTAATACAGGTTTTCAGATTGAGGAAGCTAAGGTTTCTGAGGAGAATCCATGCATACATGAGAAGAACGTGCAAATACCACACAGAAAGGCCCCAGTGGAGGTCTAAACCAGGAGCATTCTTGCAATTAGGTGTCAATACACGACCGTTCAGCTCTGTGTACCAAAATTTTTGAAAAGTCTGTATGCTGTTTGAAAAACAGCTGTAGTCTCTGATTCTGTGCGTGGAGTTTTATCTTACACACAAAAAAGTTTTAAAAAGCAGGAAAAGATGATCATGTTAAAGTGTCTCAATGTTTTACAACAATGCTTCATTTAAATGTGCAACACATGACCACGATTTTCCACAACTCATAACCATGACATTCATACATGTGAAAATGTCATCAATTACATTTAATAAAAGAACATGTAGTCTGTTGTATCAGTAATGCAGCGAAATGCTGACACCCGTGTCTCCATAGCAATGTCATCTTTTAGCTGTCAGTCAACTGCTGCTGTGGAGACGCCCAACCAGACATCTGGCCTTCAAAGCTGCGTCCTCAAATACAATGAAAAATGGATTAATACCCTTTTTGAGGATGAAATAATGCCCACAACTGAAGCTTCCCCTCACACAAAGGTTAATATAAACTAAGAACATGTTGCAAGTTTCTCAAATAGCTAAACTCCGTTCAAACTGTATTTTTCAATCTCCACCACAGAATGAGGGTTATACTCTTGGAATGAAAGGCCAGCACTGGTCTTAACATTGGCTATAGCTCACAGCTGTTCAGGTTGAAGTATTCTACATAAATCACCTCTTTTCCTCCCTGGGATACGACTCAGAGTGTGGTTTAATATGGCATCTCTGGAAAAACCCAATGTTCCAGGATCCATTGCCAAAGTAGCACAGTGACGAATGGCAGCTGACAGGGGTCGGTCTAGAGGCCTTTAGGTGAAACCATGTTGAGAAAATAAGAAGTTTGTGGATCTGTGTTTCTGTGCGACTGTGCCTGCTCTGTGTGTTTGTTTGTGTGTGTGAGAGATAGCCTACAGCGAGCTCTGTGAGCTTTTCCAGCCAGTCCTAAGCTGACTCTTGTTGGAGCAGAGAGGCTCTGTGTGACCTGCCAAAACACACAGCAGCCTCACCAGCAGTGAACTATGTTTGGTTGGGGATGGAGGGATTAGTGTTGGAGAAGGGAGGGAGAGGTGAAGGAAAATAAGATTTGAAAGGAAAAAGCAGAGGAAGAAAAAGGGGAAGTCAAGAGGAAATTCATCATGGTCACAAAATGTGCATCGTCCTCCGCTGTGACGTGCATGTGTGCTCAGTATTGACAGAGTGACTGATGTAGCTCTGGTCTTAGATACCCTGTACTTAAAACCTCATTAATGCTAGTAAAGCCACCCAGCCGTAAAACGTCAGACTCTAAATGTTTGTGTAACTATTTGTGTGGTGATTGTGTGAATCTTTGCTCACTAACTTTGATTGCAAGGGCGAACAGAGGGCATTTGTCGAACAAAAACAACAGGTCAGTTGCACTGTGAACTTCGCAATTCATTGGAGATTAAGGGGGAGAGGTGAAATTGAGAAAAAAAGATAGGAGAAGACTGAATAAGGGAGGGTGCAGTAAATAAGTGCTTGTCAGTCTTGTGGAGCAGAAGATGAGTGGGGACTCTTACCGCTTTGTAAGCCGAACAACTAAATGACTCACTTAAGACAGAAGAAGCGACAGAAGAATGGAAGAAAGAAAGAAATATAAAAAATGTAAAAGTCTGAATACATTAGCCTGTTTACAAGAGCTCACTGACCACAAATTTTAGCCTGTTTTGTCAAATTGTGCCAAGAATTTTTCAAACAAAACCATAATTGTTGCATTAACCTTAAGACATTGAGCTCAACTTTTGTCGCACATATAAATGACATGGAAGGTGCTATAAGGCTGTAGCGCAGTCAACTGGATTTTTGTTAATATCCAAGTAATCGTCATAATCTTTGTTATGCTGCTACATTTGTCCACCTTGTCAACTTGCAGCATCGCATGATATACGTAAATCAAAACAGACTTCAAGAATGAATGGAAACCTTCAAGTTAATGCATGTTTAATTTGGTATAGGTTGTCTTAAATTCTACAAGTATCTAAACTCTTCTTTTAAAAAATGTTTATTTGTTAGCAGTGGTCATATAATAGGATTTAGTTAATTATCATATTCACAACTGTGTTTATTTTCAACACTAACATTTACATGTCATGCCCCATATTTTTTTTTTCATGTTCTTGGCATGTCCTATTCATGATCTCTAATGTGGTTCATCTTAGTCATTTTATATCAAATTCAGTTTTCCTTTTGTGTCATATTTTGCTTTAATTCATACTATATTGTTTTAGCTTAACATGTGTTTATGTGTATTATATTGGGCCAGAAATCCACACCACTTCGGCAAATAGCATGATTTCCCATCAGTCACTGCATTTCAATAGAGTTTTGCAATTGAACTAAAAACAAGAAAAAAAAAATATATATAAGAAAAGCTAGCTTAATATTTTAGACATGTTTTGTCACAGTATTTCCATAATTTATTATTTTGATTATATCAAAATAACATATTGAAAATGGAGGTTAGCTCCCTTCACTTTACCCAGCAGTGGTGAAGCAGACGATGGACTCTGGTGTAACTAGGAGAGCTGTGTGGTGTTGATTGTTAAAGCTTGTAGCAAAAACATTCACAGCTAAACAGGCAGTTTCAGCGACTTTCTCTGCTCCTACAGTCCCGTTTTGACTCAGACCTGCGCTGTCACACCAGCTGATGTGCTGTGTTCTCTCTCTCTCCTCCTCTCTTGCTCAACCTTCAAGGAGCCACCCTGATCCTTTAACACAGTGCTGTAAACAAAACCACATGTCTGTGCATTGACACATAACTTTTGCAATCTTTTCTTTTTTTTTTTATAAATGTAATCTGCTGGGCCAGGTTTTTAATGACGACAGGCCAATTTTGGCCCATGGGCCGGCAGTTGTGGACCACTGCTATACAATATTATCAGTTTTAATTTTTTTTATTCTTTCGTATTAAGGAACTTGAGTAGGAAAACAACATTTGCATTCACATCCAATAGATAAACTTCCACAAACAGACAAGGTTATTATTATTTTTTTTTAATACTTTCAGCCACTCGTGGTTAAATATTTCCAATATTTTAATTGTAGGGTGACATAGCCAACAGACCTGGGTTTTCATAAAGTGTAATGAAAAGTGATGGAATTTTTCCCTCATTTCATGCCTGACAGATGAGTGCAGTAGACATAAGGAGACGTGATAAGTCCACCAGGGCACACCATTAATATTCTCACTAAACAAAAGTAGGTTAGTCTATTCAGTTTGATGCTGTTATATAAACCATGTTGATTTTACTGTCCCATAAATTCCATTTATAAATAGGATCTGAGGGTTCATGTGTACAGCTCTGTGTCTTTTGAAAGGTACTTGCATCAAAGCTACAGAGACTTGTTTCCGCTCACTCACAGACAATCTTTTCACATCATTTCAAGTCAAGGCAACATAGAGTATGTGGAGGTCATCCAGCAAAGTCTGCAGTCAGAGCTCTTCATGTATTTGTCAATGCAACCTCTCAATTTAGATAGAGCAAAAAAAAAAATTAAACGTAGTAGGAAACTTTTAATATGTTGTAAAGCGTGATGGAGATGTAATACCTGTTGCAGGGATGTGATAGAAAGATTCAGACTGTGGTCTTAACTCTGAACTTAGCCAGACTTGCAACCTTGTGACAGAAGAGGTATGTGTGTGAGTGTCAGCGTTGGCTGGGTTATATGTGTGCACGTTCACTTCACACCCTCAGCCACATCCATAACTTTTTATTTCCAGCAGTCTGCACCTCTACTCATTGGCATAATTTACTGCTGTTTTATGCAGCGTGTCCAGTAGGTCGTCCAAAGTTTAACACCTCTGTTAGATTTTAATATCTTAATTTTATGCTGCTGGCTGGGCTCAGAAAACTTCTCTCTGTGTGTCCGATATGTTTCATGAATTATATCACAAGGAGCTGCTTATATGGATGGGTTTCACAGATAGTACTTCTTTGCCTGCCTGATACACGTCATTTATCGCGTCATCTTGGTAATTAAGACCTACACATAACTGGAACCATTAGAGCTGATAACTTCAGTACCTAGACTGACCTCCAAGTCCTTAATGATGAATTGAATCAGACAGCTGCAATACGGAGTTCAAGAAACCTTCAACCACCACAAGAAGTGTCTGTGAAAATGGTGTAGCATTCAACTTTTCCATTGCTGTTTTCCCACAGTGCCTGTGCATATTCGTTTTTTTAATATTTGTTTGCCAAACATTGCACGACACCAAAGAATAATGAGAACTCTCCCAATCTTAGGAGAGAGATTTGTTTTCTTATTAGCTTGTAAAGTAGTAGATCATAAGCAGTGCTGCAGGTTCCTATGAATTTTACCACATTCAGTGGTTAGGGAAAAAGCAAATAATTTAGATCAGTGGCCCAGATCAGTAAAGCTGTGAGATATAACACAATGATGAGTAGCAGATCTACAGTTTGGTTTAGTCATCCATAGAGTCAGTAGTCCAAGTGATACAGATACTTATTCTCCACACTCTCTAAACTACCTTTGAAGGCTTTGAACAGCAGAAGCAGTTTTAGGGCGCATTTTAGCCTTATGTTAAATATGCATCCAGATGGAACCTTGTTTCTGTCATTTATGTTCATTTTGTGCAAATTTGTCATTTTTCAGAGTTTGTGGATGTGTAGCCAAATGGAGCAGTGCCACCGGAAATTGTGATGATACGGCAGTGCAAAGTACGTAGCTCACATGCCACCAGCAAACAGAACAAAGAAGACAAGGTCAGACCAACACTGTCTACCGCAGTGATTCCTAACTTATTTTCCTTGAGGACACAACAAAAAGGCATGGACCCCCACTGCCCCTTGCTGAAACCATGCTCAGCTTGAAACTTTTATTAGCTAGCTAGCTCACTACAAATGATGCATTCTGGTTGAATCAGTTCTGTCTTTTGATAAAACAAAAGTTTAAGCAGCTATCAACATATAGCCTTACACTTTTTTTTTTTTTTAAATTTTCATTTTAATAGATAAAAATGTTCTGCCTGTTCAGGGGTGCTGGAGAGGAGGGTCCGCCGGATGGTCAAACCACGGACTGAGGAGAAGCAGTGTGGTTTTCATCCCGGTCATGGACCAGTGGACCAGCTCTACACCCTCTTCAGAGTCTTGGAGGGGAGATGGGAGTTTGCTCAAACCGTGTACATGTGCTTTGTGGACTTGGAGGAGGCGTTCGACCGTGTCCCCTGGGGACTCCTGTTGGGGGGTACTCCGGGAGTATGGAGTGCTGGACCCCCTTGTAAAAGCTGTCCGGTCCCTGTACGACTGGTGTTAGAGCTTGGTCTGCATTGCCAGCAGTAAATCAGAACTGTTTCCAGTAAGGGTTAGACTCCGCTAAGGCTGCCCTTTGTCACTGATCCTGTTCATAACTCTTTATATATAAAGATTCATCAAACCAAAGAACACTTGAAACAAAAGCCTAACAAGAACCAAACTAAAACCCATAGACCATTAAAAAGGCTTAATAGGTTTTTCCATATTTGAATAATTAATGACCTTGCATATAATGACAGAAACGAGGAACTTTAATGGTAATATAAAGGAAGCGATACCAGTATTGGAGTTGATTGCCCCTATTGGGTGCAATGCAGTAGACCTGTATTGGCACTTTTTCTTCTATTCTGTCTTTTTATCCATGCTTCAGTGACAACTGAATACATAGAAAAGTGTGTCACCATAATAACAGGGACCATGTATGCCATTCTGTGTTGTGCTATATACAAAAGGCTCTAACAAGAGGTTTATTTACTGCTCGTAGCTGAGAGCCGCATGTGCCAATTTTGTTCTCCACAGCAATGCAGCAGCTGCCTGGCGCACACGTCAGCTAGACTTGACATAACTTTACTCTGTTCTGCCTTTTATTCTTTCACTCTCTGCCTCTCCTTAAGACCCCAAGGCAGAGCAAGGCGGTGCAGGATCCCAGTAAAAGCAATGATCAAAAGTAGCACTCGGATGCCTACAGGTTCCCCTGACATGAGAGGAGACTGTGTGGTGGGGAGATAGCTGGCAGAGCGAGGTTCGTATGAGTCAAGGGAGGAGGCAAGAAAAGAAGGAGAGACACACCCATTACTTGTCAAGCCTAAGTAGAGACGGGTACCTCAAGACTGGGAAGAGATGTAAAGAGGGAGGGAGGAGTGGTGGTGGGTGAGGGGTGGTGATGCTGATGGTGGCGGCAAGGCACAGGAGAGGATGAAAAGGTTTGAGGCATGAAAGCGAGGCAGACGTGGGGTGAAAAGAAGCGGAAAAGAGAAGTGAAGGAGAGAGAAAAAAAAGGACAAGAGAGAAAGTTGGGCTTGAGCAGAGCACGAAATGAGGAGGGGAGAAAAGCCCAAGTTGAAAAGCCATCGCAGGTGAATAATTGAAGACGAGCTCAGCTGCCTTCACTCGCATACAGTAAAGTCAAAGGAAGAGCTGGTGATGTCTGTGTGTGTGTGCGCGCGCAACAAGAAAATCTGAGGAAAATTCTTAACTCAGTATAATAATATTTTCCCAATTTAAAGAAAATGTAATTGCTCAGCTTAACTGCTGGTCTTTGACTTTTCTCAGAGTTCATCATGGGGCACCACATAGCAGCACCCTGTAGAAACTAGGAGCAGGCCAATAACTGTAGGTCTCTGTAAGTTGCACAGCAGGATGAGAGTGACAAGAAAATGTGAGCGCGGCTTTCTGTTTAGATTTTGTATCCTAGGTTTCATCTGGGCCTTATAAAAATGATTTTATACTTTTTCTCTGGGGCAATGTTAGGTAAATGATTTACCTCCTTGCCACGGTTTTGTTCCTGAAGTCTACGTTTGTGTGTGTGTGTGGTGTTTGTGTGTTAGGCTTTATATTTTCTTTCCCAGTGCGTTAACGCGTTGTGTTCCAGTCTGACATGATTTCTTGCTCACACAGCATGTATAATGCATATCCCAAATTATATTTTACTCTTTTTTTCCCGCTTCCCATCCTTCCACTCTGTAAGCTTGAACAGACACTCTAATGCACAGGCTTTGGCACTGGAATGCTTTATTTGGCCACATATATGACCAATTTCAGCCAGATTTATGACTTCTGGAGTCAGGTTATTTCACCGATTCCCTAGACAGGATGCAATTCATGGCTGTTGTGTGTGATACCTGCTCTGTTTTTAAATATGAGAGGCACAACAGTGCAGGGGTGCCAGGGGAGTTATAAGCAGAAACCCTCCCCTATATTTCCAACAGTCGATCTCTTATTTAGTCCTTTCTACATTCAGCAGCTAGGAAAGAAAACAACGCCCTGGGCAACTTTTATTACACCCTCCTTCAATTACACCGTTGTCATAAAACAACATGCATTTAATCACAGCCTCAGCCTAACATGATGAATTAGTCCATTGCAAAGAAATGCCAGGTCTTAACAACAGACATGTACATTTTTTAGAGTAGACAGATATTAGATATATGCCAATAATAAAAAGATATAGGGGATTCCTGTGCCAACCCAACCCACGAATCACTGCTGAGGAAGAGGATCATATGCTTCATAACTTATCCAACTCCAGAGGACATTAGTCTCCCCATGGGGAGAGCAGTATCCTTGGGGTGATGGCAGGAGGAGGTGGGTGAGATGCTCTCTCTCACAGGGGGATTCATGTGCTTTAAGGACACAGTCACAATCCACATTGGGAACAGAGCATTAAAGAAATCCCTGTGGTATGGATTCTCCTCAAACAAAGAGAAAAGCCTGTTGAAGGTGCAGGGGGATTCATGCTGACTTCTTTTCCCACAGGGGATAGATGTGTAACCATCATGACTCTGACACTATTGTAACTTGACATATAGGCTAAAGAAAGCAGCCAAATTAATTCCAATGCTCTTTCCAGTAAAGGATAAATGCACGGCTTTCTTTACATGCAGATGTATTAAAGGCTCTTTGGGCTCCCTACAGACACAAGTCTAAGGCCTCCTCTGCTGTTTTTAATACTATTAGTGGTTGGGAGATGTCTGTGATTTCGTACATGACATCTCAATATTTGCAAAAGTATGGCACTGCATTGGTCCATTGTGGTGCTGTGTGTGGTTGTCTGAACCGAAAGACAAAGCTTTTGATTTTCTGGTATATTTACATTTCACCCCTCACCTATTCTCACAATATGCAGGTAGTGACTGAAAGAGTCAGATTGCAGATATAAGTGGCTGATATGAGAAGGTGGTCGGGCTCAGTCTGAGAGATTAGGTGAGGATCTCTTACATTTACAGGTAGCTTGGGATGGAGATGCTGATCCTCTGTATCCAAAAAAAATAGCTGAAGTGGTGTGGGAATCTGATTAAGATGTCTCCTGATTGCTTGACCTTTGAGGTTTTCCAGACACATACTTGGCGAAGACCCTTGCAGCAGACCCAGGACTTGCTGGAGGGGTTATATTTGCTTTTTGGCCTGGGAATGCCTTGGGATCCTCAGGAGGGGCTGGAGAGTGTCAATGGGAGGAGGGCTTAACATTATGCTCTGGCTACAAGTCTGTGTAAATGATCCATTATCTATTTAAGGTCATGTCAACATGTCCTTAGAATTGTGTTCTGAAACTAACTTTTAAGAAAACATCTTCCAAGATACCAAGACTTCCACTTTTGGATAATGTAGTTGTGCTGTTTGTGTGTAGAGGAGAAAATGGGCATTTTCTGACATATCGCCTCACATTGGGTGCCACCAAATGTGTGGTTTCCACAACAATATGCACTGTTAACTCCTCTGTTTACATGGCAACAGCAGACATATCCAAGACTGTGCTGGCGTTAATTGATTAATTTAAAATTTATTTGGCTGGGACAACACATTAAAACAACATATGTTGGACTTCTACCCATGGCTAATTTGTGTTCCTTGTCCTTGGTTTGGCTTGCAAATACATGGGAAATGACACTTCTGCACGTTTGTATTTAAATATATTGTTGGTCAGCAACTACAGAAGAATGAAGGCATCAAAACGCGCTACTGAGGAAACTACTATATATTTAAAAAAAAAAAAAAAACACATAATATGGGGGGGATTTTCTCAAACTGGTCATATTTTTGTGTCAGATCTCTGAAGCCACATTGGCCTTCTGATTGGCTAATGTGGATTCAGGAACGGTGAGATCATTTGAGTGGATGAAACATAACATGTTGATTCACAGGTGTTGAATTTAAAACTATGTTGACAAGCCAACCCTTATGTGAAGTGGTGACATGAACAAAGGATGAGAATAGGATGGGAGCCCCCCTCAAGTCTAGACATTGCTTAAACAAGGATTGGAAGTGGCAAAGACATCAGGTGAAGCTCCTCGGGCTTTAGGAAGAGGTGGAGGTAGGAAGGAGGTGGGTTGCATGAAAGTCAGCCTGGAGGGAGAATGACAGAACAGTAGAATTTAAAAGACTGTGGATACGTGTACGCTGGAGTTGTGGGAGGCTGAAGCTGAGGTATGTTGCAGCCAACTTTGGTCTTAAACCTTTTACAGTTATGGCAAAAGCAGCTCCTAGAAATGACCTTTACATTCAACCAATACAAGCAAGCTTAAGGGTAGTTAGATTTCCGGTTACATAATGGGAGAATCCTGACATATTAAAAATTTCAATTTATTATTTGTTTTACAAACCCCTTTCCAAAAAAGTTGGTATGCTAGACAAAATGTAAATAAAAACATATCAGATGTTGAAGCAGAGACATTTTACCATTTCATGGAAAACATTACCTCATATTGAATTTGATGGCTACACATCTGGAATTAGTTGTAAATAATATAATAATTTAAACTATCAAAAAGAGTAAGCAGTGAAAAATGACAAAGATTTTTTATTTCTTGGAAAGACTGGCCACATGTTTTTGGAACAGTAAAAAGGTAATTTTCTTTTAACCCTGAATTTAGTCAATTATGACCACAGAGATGGTAGATCAGAAAATCTTCATAAAAATCTTGTAACAATGAGCATTTGTTTGGAGTGTTGGAGATCAGTGCTTAATGACAGCATTTGTCTCAAGGTGGTGTCAAGAAAGGACCATATTAGCTATGTGACTGATGATGAAACAAACGCAGTTATAAACAGGGAATGTATTGTAACATATAGCTTGCTCCATTCATGAAGTATAATTCATCTCGCATTGTTCACATTTTATAGTGATAAATGTTCACTGTGGGAATTTTGTCTAATTTTCACAGTGCGGCACTAATGCAGATATATGTTGATCCTTGTCAGTTTATTCTGCAATATCCAAACCTGCCTAAACATTATTTACACTGTGTCCATGTTATTGTCACATTTGCAGTTTAGTCTAAGCTTGATCCATTCACTTTTTTGTTCTTTATGGGAAATTAAACAAAGGAGTCAGTCAAGGTTTATTTTTACTCTAAATAACATGGCACGTTTGGGAACATTAAAGTTGCAGAAGTCAGTTTAAAACTAAATGAAAGATTTAAAACTGACTACAGAAACCAATGGACAGATTTCATTACTGTTTTGTTACTGCCAATTTCCCATGACTGCACAAATTGCCAGTGAGCTCATGCATGAGAGCTTTGACTCATGTATGCATGTAATAATTCATTAATATATTCATTAGTTTATGCATCTGAGTTAGCCTGCTTAATCTGTTACTTTGGGTGAAGGTTAAAAGCGTTTTATAGTGATGCAACCAGTGATAATACTGGTAAAAGGAAAGGATTTGCCTTGAAGCACACTGAGTGGGGGATGTCTTTACTAACTACATATTGTTTTACATTTTAGCTCATAGGCTAACAGATTATTCCAAAAAAATACTATTTTCCTCTCAAAATCTGTGCGTCATAAGATTGTGAACTGTAGCTAAATTCTGAGAAAATCAACTCTGTATTAGTCAGGCTTATTAAAGGGAAAAGAATGACAGTCTTCAGCATCAATCCAATGTAAGAAAATAAGCTTTCTTCATCAAATGAACAAGTTATTATAGAAATTAGCCTTCATGCACTGAATGAAGCAACGCTCCACAACCCTGTGTTTACATTTAATGTCAATGCAGTGAGTTTTGGTAAAGTAACTAAAAATTAACTGTATACCAATTATTAATTAAATTGATTATTGATGGACTTAGTTCATTTACTTGACTCAGTGAAATAATTTTTTTCAAAATGTTGAGTTTGGAGAAATTCTTTTGAGTTGAATTTTTGAGATTTAGTTAGTGACACTGCACATATCTTTAAAATGTTATTAAAATTATATTTAAAATTATAGAGGTATTTGTGTCCTTTGTGAGATAATTTGGTGTTGATCTGGAATAATGGTCATGGTGATGATTAAGGACGACAAGTTTTTCAACAGACATGATTTGGTTTCATTAGTCATGATTCTGTTTAATGCAGTCTGAGGCTGTTCTTTTATTAATTTTCAACATAATATTCATAGTCAATTAAAATTGATCTTTGTTTTTCATTAATGTAACATTGTTTACCTACCCCCCAGATAGATTTAACAAAATACCAGGGAACTAAATGTATTTTTATTTCTTTAAATGCATTTTTTCATGTCATACAGGAGTGAGTGTGAGTGGTTGTTCGTCTCTCTGTGTTGGCCCTGCGATGGATTGGCAACCTGTTCAGGGTGTACCCTGCCTCTTGCCTGTTAATTGCTGGGATAGACTCCAGCATCCCCGTGACCCTTAATTGGACAAAAAGGTACAGAAAATGGATGAATGAATGAAAATATATTCTTACCTGGGGCACATTTACTATTTAAACTCTGTCTTGAATGGATCTTTTACCACAACTCTAAAGGCCCTCTTAGCCCCACAGTGGGTTTGTACATTTTTAACAATGAAGCAGGCAAAAAACAAAAACAAGAAAAAAGGGCGTAATTATTTTTTACCTTATTGAATTAGGTGAAAAATTTGGATGAAATACACATTCAACAGCTATAATTTAATCTTGTATGCTGTTTTTAATCATGCTATTGTGTCTATTTAGGCGAGTGTTCAGGTGTGTTGTACCAATGACGTATTTAATCATGTCTTCTAAAGATTTGTTAATTTCTTTTTTTTCTAAAATCCATGTGACTCCCAGGTGTTAAATTACATGATGAACCATAAGCCATCATTTGCTACTAATGATATAGTGAAAGGGCAATAACATCAAGGTGCATTGCATTCTGGGTACTGGTTGCCATCTTTCTAGCTGCGGTAGCAAACTCTGGTAGTAAACAAAAGAAATCACAAGATTAGAAAGATGTGCCAGTCTAATGAAAGCATAAGACTGAGGCAGACAACAAGGATTTTTTGTGTGGAGTGGACCAATGGTCCTTGCCATGCTACGTCCACTAAATTTATTCATATTATTTATATATACGAATGTGGGCATGTTATTCACGTACTTTAATTTTTCATACTTTCATTAGATTAACTGATAATTACTACAGATGGAGCTCTCAGATCAGCATTTCTGTTAACCTACATGCATGAAAACTCTTCTTTAAAGCTCTAATAATTTACTATAATTAGTGTTTTGGTTATCCGTGTATAAATGGCAGCACAATATATCAAAGAAAAAGGCCAAACAGTCTTTCCACATTGATACAGAAGAGACTAAACTGTCTTGTGTCTTCCAAAGGAAAAAATTGCTGAAAAACTATCAAATTTTTTCTATTATTGCTCATTTGAAGAGCTGCCACACATTGTCACAGAACATTGTACAATAATTACATCGCTGAGCAATAACAGAATCCAGGGCAGATTTGCCCCAACTTCTATCACAGATGGAGAATAGGCTTAACAAAACATGTAACCTCCAGCATGGCAAATTTCGTAGCATATGCTGTAGTGTTACGTCACATGCTCCGTAATGTTTGTCCTACAAGCAATGACCATGGGCATATGTTGCTTTTCCTGGTTGAGCTGAGCGTGGCATCCAGTCAGCAGGCTGACTTAAATACTACTTAAGTAATATGCAGATTCTAGTCAGTTGGCTGTTATTCTAAAGACCAGCTCTGATGTTACTTTCTGTGGAGTTGATTGCAAATTATACATTTGTGGGTTTGCAATACCTCAATTAACCAGATCATTGCAATATAATTGATGAAAAGATGAACACACATTGTATTTATTCGAGTGTGATTCACTAAATTTAATTACATATTTAATGTCAAAATTAGTTAAAGATTGTATTGATTCATCTTTACAACCACAGTTAATGATGACAGTGATAACTGTTAAATAACAGACTTGCACATGTCAACACAAACTCACTGCTACCTTATCCTGCCCATCCCCCAGTACTGAGTTGGACCCTCTTTTGCCTTCAGGACTGCCTTAAAGTTTCATGGCGTAGATTCAACAAGGTGGTGGAAATATTCCCCAGAGGTTTTGCTTCATACTGACATGACAGCATCACACAGTTGCTGCAGATTTGTCAGCTGTGCATCAACAATGAGAGTCTCCCGTTCCACCACAACCCAAAGGTGCTCTATTAGATTGAGGTCTGGTGACTATGGAGGCCATTAGAGTGCAGTGAACCCATTGACATGCTCAAGAAACCAGCTGGAGAAGATTTGAGCTTTGTGACATGGTGCATTGTCTTGCTAGAAGTAGCCATTAGAAGATGGTACACTATGGTCATAAAGGGATGGACATGTTGAGCACCAATACTCAGGTAGACCTGATTGTTGAAAGCATGCTTAATTGGGTCTAACGGGCCCAAAGTGAGCCAAGAAAATATCTCCACACCATTTCACCACCACCATCCTGAACCATTAATAGAAGGCAGGATGAATCCATGCTTTTATCTTGTTTACACCGCATTCTGATAAAACCATCTGAATGTTGCAGCTAAAATGGAGACTCATCCGACCTGGCAACGTGTTTTCATCTTCTATTGTCCAGTCTGAATTGTGGCCTCAGTTTCCTGTTCTTAGCTGACAGGAGTGGCACCCGATGTGGTCTTCTGCTGCTGTAGCCCATCTGCTTTAAGGTTGGACGTGTTATGTGTTCTGAGATGGTATCCTGCATATCTTGGTTGTTGGTATGCTTGTTGTCTTTCTATCATCTCCAACCAGTCTGCCCTTTCTCATCTGACCTCTGACATCAACAAGACATTTTCATCAGGACATCTACTGCTCACTGGACATTTTTTTTTCTTCTTCAGACAATTGCTGGTAAATCCTGGAGATGGTGGTGTGTGCAACTCCTAGTAGGCCGAGGATCAAACCGGCAACCCTCAGGCTACAAGATGACCACTATACCCACTGAGCCACACCGCCCAGGTACTAACAACTATGCCGCATTTAAAGTCACCAAACCAGGGTCCTCAAGGCTCACTGTCCTGCAGACTTTCGTTGTTTCTCTGCATCAACACACCAGATTCAAATTAATGGCTCGATAGCAGACTTAGAACTTGTGAGAGATCCATTTTATTGGAATCAGGTGTGTTGCAGCAGGGAAACATCTAATACCTACAGGATCGTGGGCCCTGAGGACTAGGGTTGGCGATAATTGACATAACCCCGTAAAATCATACAATTATTTACCTAAAATATTTTTTGGGATAAAAGACCTGTTGAGGACCAACTGTTTTGCTGGACTACTTTTACTGGACCCTGTTAATGTAAGAGGACCGGGTTTGTTGCAATCTGATTCTGGAGTACAGTATGGCTTCAAGGTTAAATTGTATTTGCGACTGGTCTGAAATAATTGTTTTCTGAATCTTAAGTTATGATTGTAGCCTGGAATTCAAATCTCATTCAAATCTCAAGAATCTTAGCTCTCCAATGGTGTAAAACGTGTAGATAGTTGGAAGGGATGGTAAAATATATGGGTAATTTGTCATGTCTCACACACATGACTGGTCTGGTACCAGGGGGTTAAATCTCCTTTTTTCCCCCATTCTGATGCTCGCTTTAAACTTCTGCAAGTCATGTTGACCATTTCTTTTTGCATCAATGCATTGAGTTGCTACCATGTGATTGGCTGATTAGCTATTTGTGTTAAACAAATGAACAGGTGAGCTTCCATCTGCATTAGCCCATGTGGGAAAGAGAAGTTGAACAAAACCTATTTATCAGGCATTTTTTATACTACTTAAAGACCTGCAGATCAGTAATGAATGAAACATCTTAAATCTCTGTTTACACCTCATCACTACACTGTGCAAGCTTCAGTCAGCTGTTTGCTTTATTTGTTGTTGCTGTTTTTTTTTCTGTATCAAGGACTCTGTTCTCCTGAAATGCTTTGATGTGACATCTGTAAACCAAAGACAGCCAGGTCATGTTTACCTAGCAAGCAGAAAATGTAAAAGTTTTCATTATCTTTGCCTGAATTTTCTTTTAAGATGTGGGAATTTACAGATATTCTTTAGGATTGATTGTCCTATTCTTCTCTAAAAAAAGAATATATTTTCTATGAATCTTTGACAACAAACAAAGATCGAGAAACAATAACGTAATTATGAAAACAAGATTAAAGGCATGAGATCAAAGAGGCAGAATTTATTTTTAGGTGGTTTGCAACTCCAAACACAAAACAATTTCAAAGAGGAGAAATATTTAGCCACGGGAACGAGAGGAGAAAAAACAGAAACACAGATTAGACGGTGCCCAGAGACAGTGATTCGGATTGAGAGAAGGAGGGAGAGAAGGCAAGGGTGGTGTTGGCGGTGGAGGGGGGTGTTCAGCCGGGAATTGCAAGGCTGGTGAAAGGGAGAATGCGTCCAAGTTAAGAGGGGGGGGGGGGGGGGCTAGGCGCAGGTAGCCAGTAAGTGGGCGAGAGAGCTAGAGGGAGGCTGGGAGAGAGAGTTTGCATTGCATTCCTGTTGCATCAGTTCAGAGTAACAAGATTTGATGATGCAGGCTCAGACACACTAATGGGTTTTGCACTGATGCCCTCAACCCCATGCCTATAACAGAGAGTTCTGCTCAGCAACATGGCTTGCTCGCCACTCTCATTTAGCCCCTGTTGATACCTTTGTGGAAGTATGTTTGAAAATGACATACACACAGACAAACAAAGAGTGACCAGCTTATACATACACTCCTACAACAAGGAGAAATACCCAATAATCCTCCTGTGAAGAGGCTGATGAAGATAATGACCTTCAGCCACAGCAAATGAAACCATCAGCAGAGGGGATAAACACAAGCAAGGCCATGATAATAACACACAATATCCCTACCCGTGCAAATCCAATTTAGTTATTTTCTTCAAGTAGGACAGCGTGGCCTTTAGTAGCACTGCCAAAGAAGCAGAACGTAGGCATGCATTTGTTTATCAGACAATATCAGAAGATACATGTATGTTAAAGATTATGCTAAATTTATAGTATATCAACATCAGTGGTGAGCTGATGCTGTCATGACCCTCCATCCCAGATGTTTTTATCATAAAACAAGTAATGCATACATAATGTAGACATCTTACACATTTTTGCCCTTATTTTCTTTGGGATATTTGTTTATAAAGGGAAATCTAATCCCCGCCATCAACTTGAAACTAGCTTAAGCTGACAATCAAAAACAGCGCAGTGTTGCCGCTATGTTGCAACATGCTTGTTACTTTTGGTCAAGGCTGTAAAAAGAAAGAAAACTGCAGATTTCCTCTTCTTCTGGCATTGTATATTATGCAAATTCACAAACAACATCTGAAAACTCAAGACCATTAAAGCCTCTTCAAAGGCGTAATAAATAAAGGCGAGGCTGTTTATAACAACACATTGGGTAAGTTGGCCAATTTGAATGAATGAATTTTCCTTTTTTTTTGTTTTTTTTGTTCCTGCTCTTTTTCCTTTAAGCAAAACAACACAAGCTCAAAATTTATGTTGCTTTCTTCTTTACTGCACTGTTAAATTTCAATTCAGCCCTGGGTTTTAATCCCAAGATGAGTGTTTCCCTCTAAGGACTCACCTCTTTCTCTTTTATTCTCTTTTCTTTTTTAAGCTCGAGAGTTCTTTCAGGTCGAACTGGTACCTTATGTGTAAAGAAGAGAGAGACAGTGAATCAATAATCAAAGCTCACCATCTTCATGCCCAAAGGCGAATGGTTTCTCCTCTCTCGGTCTGTGCTGAGGATCATTCATAGTGTATAAAAGGGATTGCTAATGCCTGACTGACTGAGCAATAGCAAGAGCCTGCACGTGTTCCTTTTCTTCTCCGCGACCTTTTTTGTTGCTGCATTTTGTTTCAACGTCTTATGATCCCACATCACAAGAAAGAAGATAACTTAGCTGGATGATGGAGCATTGTGGGTTTTGTTAATTTGCTTTATAAATTAAAGTGCGGCGCTGCCTCGGGTGAAACAGGTAGTGCTTCAGATCTCTGCGACGCGTATCCTGATAGTGAGTTACACTTCATCGCAATGACAAGACCACTGGCTTCAATTGTTGGCTGCGGCAGTTTGTCACACACACTGATTGAACACACATTGGAATAAAAAGCACACAAGGCAAAGCAAAGGCCTTGCATATAACATTAATTAAAGAGTGATTAGCACTAATGGTACATATTGATTGTTGGAAGCTGACGTAATTGCACTGGGTAATCTGCTTATTGTTATGGCACTTAGGGCCTGTAAATTGAACTCTACTGAACCTAACATGGTTAAACAATCCTCTGGTTGTTTGTTAGGCACATCATGCTCTTATAGTATTTAAACAGGAATCAATTTCTATACAATGAATCTCTGCTCTGAAAAGCAATTGAGCAATTGGCATGTCTATGGCATGGGCTATAAACTCAAAAGCATGACTTAAGACGCAGTACTTAAGCTTATACTGTACATAGGTTTTTATAGTAAAAAGTAAAAAAAATACATACATACCAGTCAATTGGATGCACTTTCTCATCAGATTTAAAAAAAGAAAGTGAATTAATAATAAGTGTATAT
>JBAMHW010000019.1:6884178-6898662 GCA_037177495.1 Rhadinocentrus ornatus
TGCGTTCATTCTGTAAATTAAAGCGGCAGAAGAATCGCAAAATGCTGGTACGTCACTACCGGTAAGTGCTAAACGTTGGTGCTCCATTTGGGTCAGCACTTACCCACGATAGTGTGCACTAAAAAGGGTAGTGCTTAGTGCGCACTACGCACTACCTTCCAGTGCACTCACGTTTGAGACACACTCTCAGTCTATCTAAAAACACAGGTCCTAGTTAGTTTTAAAGGCATCTTTGCATTAGCATTGTTGTTAGCTAATACACCCACTAGAAGGCAGAGTTCACCTCCAATGGTAAAGGAGATTATGATCATGCTCATGCAGAACGACACATAAAAAAAGGCAGCACAGTAGACAGCGATGTTTCGTGTGGCCATTAAATGCATTGTGACTTCTTCTTTTTTGGCTCCTTTTGCGAGTCGCACATCAGCTGTACTGTTCAACACTGCCCCACAGCTTACTGATTTGCTTGTGCCATCAAGGTACGGATTCACAAGGGCCCCCAAAAAACAAACCCACATAAATGAAACAGATAATGGACAAAAAACTCCATATTTGTCTTTTGCGTAGAGTATGGGCCTGTAGTGAAACAATTTATGAAGCAGAAACGGATGTTTCCCTGCAGTGACCAATACATGAGAGTTCTCTTGCTGGTTGTTTGTCTTGTCTTCTTTTGCAGTGATTCTCCCTGCAGCGGGGAGGGGAATACATTATTTAAAGGATTCGGCTTGTTTGATCAGGTGCAGTGTGAATACAAACCGGTTCAATGTTGCAACCCCCGACTGAATCACGTCCTCAATTGTATCTTGTTTTGCAGACAACATCGGATTAATGGTTCATTTACTTTACTTTACTTTAAGTTTGCAGCCTTTCAAAGCACTCGTAACTCATGATATAACCTTTGGTTTAGCATGGTTACATTTGCATGTATTTCGTGATAGTGAGTAAACTTTTGTTTCAAATGTGTTGGGTTTTCAAGGGTAGTTGCTCTACACATTTTACAAAGCTACACAAATGCTGCACATGTCCACAAATCTTCACTTGTCTTTCTCCAAAGTGTTTACGTTTTGCCACACTAACTTCATGATATCTGATGTAGTTGGACTATCTTCCCTGCATATAGAATAAATGTGTGTATTTGATTTGATTTTCGGTGTTCGTTTACTATAAGAGACCCAAACAAGTAAATAAAATTCCCTTAACAGCACAATGGTATCCCTGTATCTCTTTAACTTGGCGTACATCACGCATCCAACATCCCAATGTTTAGGGATGTGATAAAGGCTGCCTTATGTGAATGTTTCACCTCTCATGACCTCTTGTCTTTGTCCTCCCATCTATCCTGTTTTTTGCTGTCTTCTTTCCTCTGTACTTCCTGTGTCCTCATCTGTCTCTCCTGCCGAAGTGCATAAAAAACACATCTAGTGAAGTTGTGCACACCTTCTTTAGTTTGTCTTTTTTAGATTTGATCCATCACAAATTTTTTCTAAGAGTACACAAATATAAAGAAAACACAATTTATTCAGAAATACACACATCTCCTATAGTAAGACTGTAATTCTGCCTGATATTCTTTGATTTTAAATTGAGTATTAATACCACTGGAATAACGAAACACATACACTGAATGAAATAAGGCCAGTCCATTTCTCATCTGTCTATTAATCTATTACACACACACACAAACACACACCTCCATACATACATTTAAGAATATTCAGTTAACCATCGGACCTCAATGTAGGTATTGACCATACTCCTATGGTATAGTTTTCGTACCAATCAACTTTTAAACATTAATACATCTTCATTATAACAGCTTTATCCACTCCGCTATTTATCCTGCTGACACAGTTGGATCCCATCCTCCACAGACTTCATCTGTGGAAAAGTTGCCTCTTTGTTTTTCCTTATGTATGACATTAATGCACAGGCAACATCAAATGTGCGCTTTGAACGCAGATGTTCCTTTAATCATTGTTTCCATTGGACAAACAACCCAGTTGAGCAGTTTTTAAAAAAAAAACTGAACTTATCTGTGCCAACACGGTGAACACGCCTTCAAAGTCACTTAGATCTGTTTCTCCTGCTACCTTGATACATAATTAGTCATCTGTGCTTACTTTGCATTTTTTTGTACGTGGAATACAAGGCACAAGGATTATAATTAATTATTGCTATACAGATCATCCCAGTGGGAACACCTGCAGTCAAAGTTTTCATTTTCTTTTCAGCTTTTTCCACAATTTCTTTCCCATCTGTAGACTAACTCACATGCGAGAGCAGAGTGTTAAACATGTGTGTAAGAGGCTAAACATGGCGACGGAAAGGAGCAATTTTTTCTTCATGAAGGTTGATGTTTATGGATGTAAAGTAATTGCTAAATATGACTTTTAAAACAGAAGTTGTTTTTTTTTTGAGTCGTCATGCAATATTATCAGTTTAATTTGTGGTTAATTTCTTGTACTTTCACTGATACCTGCTTGTCAGTCAGACATGATGTATGTGATTACTTTACAAGATTACATTAGTGACAGTACTGTCATTGAGTCTTGAGCAAACCCTCATTTCATTAAATACTTTATTGCCTGGAAAATGGAAAACAGATGCAGTCATTTATTGAAATGATAAATGCAAAGACGGCAAAAACAGAGTTTGTGCAGTTCTGCTTGAAAGTCTATATTTTGGATTTATCTACAACATGGTCTAGACAAGTTTTGAGGTAATTTCTTTAAGCAGTCTGCGGGAATAGTTCTGTAGGCTTTTGGAAGGACTTGCCAAAGCTCTGCTTTGGATGCCTTTTTGCTCCATTCTCTGTCAAGATGATCCCACACTGCACCAGTAATGTTGAGGTCCAGGCTCCTGGGTGGATTAATCAATCTATGAGACCGTTGTCATTGATTTTCAGTCCAGTTCTTGTGTCATTTGGCATGTCTCAGCCTTTTCTCCCCATTTCCTATCCAAAAGAATTATTCACTGACAGCAGCTCTTCCATGGAGACCATTTCTGATGAGGCTTCAGCCAATGGTAGATGAATCATTTGAGAGGCCAGATGCGTCTCTCAGGTCTTGTGTCAGGTCTTTGCTGGATTTCTCTTCAATTTCTTACGAACATCACTCTCTGATACTGATTATCTGCTGTGAAAATATTTATTTTGGGGGCCACTACAGTGCACACTATACACTAAGCTAAAATATGCCAAGTTTTTAGCTACTACAATGAATCACCTCTTTGGGGCAAATATTTAATATTTTTCAAACATATTTAACCAAATAAAGAGAGAATTTAACAAATTATATTTCTGTGGTAACCTCAAAAGATGCCGTCCCTTTTGTATTTGTGCTTTTGTTTGAATTCCCTTATTGTGATTACCTTTTACATCTGTCAAAGGATAATTGCTTTCTGATTGTAATGTCTAAAAACACAACAGTATCTTGCATAAAGTTATAAATTTACTTAATATTTTGAATGTGAAACATTAAATTATGAGGAACTGAAGAGCAGAACCAATGTTGCACCCCAGTTCCCTAAGGTGAGGGACTCCTTTCCTCTCCCTTCAGAGGAAAATCTAGGATTTGGAATGCATGGGTTGTGTCTTCATACCTTTGCATATTCCACATGTGTTTTTCAGATTGAAGAATATGAACCAAAATCTGTTGTTCCTGTGGTTCAGCCTTTTAAAGGGCCCTTAACACTCCTTTGCAGCAAACTGCTTGAAACAAAGTGCATAACAATGCAATTAAACTTAGTTTCTTTTATATGTATGCACTTCTGTTATATGTCAACACAACACTGGTTCATCCTTTGAGTTATGTGATTTTTGACATTTTAAAAATTGAGGCTCCCCAGTCGAGGGAGGGTGAACACAGATGGCCAAACTGGGCAAAAATAGCCATTTTTGAGACCTTCCCTGAACTCTCGGTACTAAAACCTCGCTAATCTTGTTTTGCTTCACTTTCTCAGTGTTGGTCTTTGGTAATGTTTACATTTGCTATGATTTCATAAAGGTTTAGAGCTACAGCTGCATCATTCCAAAAGAATATTTATATTCATCCTGCCTTTAATGTTTTCTTTGTTTGTTTTTTAAGCATTTTTGCTACATGCCATCTTCATCTATTCTTCACCAGTAACACATATACTGATACTTCTGGTTGCAGAGATAAAGTAATTTAAGTACTGCATAACAATTTTTAACAGAAGCCTAAAAAATAGGCACAGGGCTAAAAGGTTAATGCTTGTATAATTTGTAGGTAAGTATTAAGTGGCTAAACATGCAAAACACACATTCCTCTGAAAATGGACAGGTACAAGAGGTTTAACAAAAATTTAAAAAGATCTTTGAAAGACCTTTAAAAAGTTAAAAAAAAAAAAAACCCTTTGCTAAAATAAGTTGCCTAGAAATAAACCATAGAGAAGTGGGGGAAGTTAAAACACATTTGACCTCTGATCTGCTGTGAATGTTTTAAATCTGCAGTGAAAATCTCCCTTTGCTCGCTCACTGACCTGCTAACACGCTAAAGAAATTAGGCCTAAAATGTAAAATGTGCCTAAAATGACTTTAGAGATGTTTTGAACCAGGTTGCGTTACACCCTGCGGAAATGCTGATTAAGAACCCTTCAATGTAAGATTTAGCTTTTGAAGGCTCACATTTGCCAACAACTTGTCAATCCCCCTGATCCACAAGGCAGATTCAGCAATGAAACATGAAACCTAAGCCAGCAAAACTATCACGGTTGTCTTTTTTGTAATTCTTAAGAAAAGTCAGCCATCTGTGTAACACAACTGTACAGACTTTGTCACTTACCTTAGGGGACAGATATTGGCGGGACGCATCAAGCTCAAGCGATAATTAACGCACCGTACCGTGTTGGTGGTGCAGTCCTGGCTTTTCCCCAGAGTGCTGCAAAAGCTGTCATGCAACCAAGCTGCATGCGAAGGCCCCACAAGCACATGTATGCATGATGACTGCCTTTGAAGGTAAAGATGGAGACATTCCTGTGAAGCAGTGCCTACCGGAGGGACAAATTGAAAGAGACACAGTACGTGTAGTGTGTAGTGTAAGATGAAGCAGAAGAAAGAAGAATTGGTGATTGAGACAAAAACAGAAGAAGGGGAGAGTTGAGAGTGTCCTGTCTGATAAACGGTAACATGGCTCATCATTACAGAGAGCAACAGGGGAGCACTGCAGCCCATCTGCCAGCTAATACATACTAATGCTCCCACCGCACTGTACAGCCACCATCAAAGCCATGGGACGCTCTGTTACCGAAACACCAGAGTGTGGTGAATCCGAGTAGGCAGCCGGACTGGGAAACATAATGAAAACTGTTGACGCCACCGCCAACAGCAAATCCATGTAAATACACAGCAAAATACAAAAGTAGCTGGACTCTGCAGGTGTCTGTGCTGCAGGCATCGCTTTCTCAGATCAGGAGCTAAATGTCCTGCTGATGTGAATTTAAAGCAGTTTCTAAATCTGTTTTAGTTGTTGGAGCATCATACATGCCTAATAGCTTGAGCATGGCCACCTCCTTGCTACAGTATGCTGCCATCCATCAAGCACGCACTGGGATTTTTTATCTTCTTCATCTTGTTTTCCATGTGTACTTTGTTGGTACCCCAAACACATCTTAGCTCAGCTGCATTTGGCTCATTTTTTCTTCTTTTTTACTCCCTCTCATTAACTGTAAGCAGAAGTATGGAAGCTGGTCCGTCACACAGTGCAGTTCACTCTGTCAGGATGATCTCAAACAGGTTGAATTCCCTGGTCTGTCAGCTTTGACACCTACTCAGGCATGCCATCACCTTTGATTTTATCTCTTTTTTTTCACTGTGCGTGTGTGTGAGGACAAGAAAGAAGTGTCAGTAGTGTAAACATTGAATGTCCCTGGTGTCTGGTGGTATTACACTGAAGCGCAGCCATGCATACAGGCCTAGAAGGGCCTTTCTGAATCAGTGGACAGGACTGGAGCGACCTTTTCAGCTCACATTAAAACAGGGTCACCTCACTGGGATGCAAGTTTGTGGGAGAGCGACACAGAGAAGAGAGGAAGGAGGGTCAGGAGGTGCAGATGGAGAGGAAGGAGGGGGTGATGTGTGTGCACCTTCTTTCCCATACCTTGTGAAAATGTGCCCTTTCATCATCATTGCATGCCCACATGCATCTGTCCATATGTATTTGTGTTCATGGACTGTGCGGAAAAAAAAACTATAAAACTGATACTGTACGAAGTCATGACAGTCTGTTCTGCTGAGTTGATCTATTTGGAAAGGCTTCAAAGTTACCCTTTAAGAAGGTTTACTAGAACTAAGTGCATTAGTTGTAAAAGTGTGTGTATGTGTGTGTTGTGTCTCTAATATCAGTGAATCCAATCACATTCCCTTACACATCTGTATAAAACACACGCATGACTGCACTTCTCCTACCTCAGCAGCAATTTGTAGAAAACCTTCTCCGCATATCAAACCATTGTGTGTGTGCGTAATAATGTGTGTGTGTGTGTAAGTGTGCGTGCATCCACATGTACTTGTGTGTCTCAGTGCATCAGACCAGTGAAGAGACGAATAACCCAATTACAAAGACAGTCTGCCTCAAAGACATAGAAAACTGGTGGAAAGAGAGGCGTGGATACGTGTGTGAGACAAAGACGAGGACAGTGAGGGAAAATTATTTTTGATGAAAAGAAGGTGGGAGGATTGGGAGGGGGAGATGAGAAATTGCAAGGCTTGAGTGAGTAAATGCAGAGTACAGCTGATATGTGCTGAACAAAGGTGAGCCGGTAAAAATACAACTGGCTCGGGAAAATTCTAATATTTGCAGAGAGCTCAAATATTGAAATAAAGGGATTTATTTAAATGAGAAATCCTGAGGGTGGTACTGCGCTGTGCACGCATCAGTTAACGTACAAAGTACCTTCCCTTCTGCCATTTATTTTATTTTTTTTATTCAGAAAAAGGGAGGGAAAGGAGGGGCGTGTGGCCCTGAACCTGACAATTTGAGGATGCGGTTGCATAGCAACAGACAGCAGCCAAGTACCTAAAAAGCAAAAAAAAAAAGAAAGAAAAGAAAAGCAAGGCTATTTGGCTTGTTAAATATTCTCTGCCTGCCAGGACAACACTCAAAGCTGAATGCATCTCCACAAATCCTGATTTAAAAATGCTGCTTTAAAAACAGCACACAGGCAGGAGAAAAGCAACAATTCTCCTGTTTCTTTCTTTCTTTATCTCTTTATTCACCTTTCAGTCCAGTAAAATAAACATGCATCACAATCAACTTTTAAAAAAAAAACTTGTTTACATCTTTAGAAGACAGCAGGTTTCTCATGATATAAAATTCAACATGACAAAAGAAGATGAAAATTTCACAATCCACTCAGAAGGCCTGCTTTGTGTTAACGTATTATCTATTAAGCTAACACACAATAGAGAATTTGCATTTGAAATGCCATCCGTGTGTTTGCAAGCTTACAACATCCGCAAGGGATCAAAGTCAAGGTGTTTTGTCAAATTTCACATCAGCACAAAGCAATTTCTCCTTTAATTTATTAACATTTTAGATGTGAATCCTCAACCTGCCAACACCAGCGGATGAATGGGACTTACTGCCGCTTCCTGTGTGTCCTGCAGGTTGGGAATTTTCAATAAAGCAATAAACTTTTTGAAGTTGTTTGTTGTCTTTAAAGTCAGCTCTAGATTAATGTAGACGGCAGAAAAATTTACAAAAAAATTCCCCCCAAAGGACAAACAATATTCCTTTTATTGAACACTTTTTGGTACACAATACGCATGCATTACCTGTTATTGAATAATACATTAAAAACTGTCTTACTTAATCTGGTTTGTGTTCATACCGGTGCTGAAAATCAAAGCTTTGTGCCCCCACAAGCTTTGGTGAACTTTGCAGCTTCTCTACTATCTGTAGTCGCGGTTATTAAGGTTTCTTTTTGGACATGAATAGGACACAGTTGCTGGGGGATGCAAACACTCTCGCCACCAGTGTTTCTCACAGAGCTATGAATAATAGATAGGAAAGCTGACCAGAGATAATACGTCTCTCATTGAGAATGTAGCTCCTAGCGCATGCAGTGTCTAAGAGAATGCTAACAAGGAGGTTTTTTTTCTCCCTCTCTTCTCCTCTCCTATCTTTTTTTTTTTTTTGCAAAGCTGCAGAATGATCCTTTTTCTGTTGGTTCTCATGCATTTATTAATAACAGAGTTCCTTTCAAAACATCTCCTCTGGATAAGATGGATAACACAGCCCTTTTATCACAGTCTCTCCCTCACAGAGGCGCACATATACACATATTGTGCTGACAGTGATGAGCAATGAAATCATATGGGAGGGCTGTAGTGCAGTTTTGTAGCCTTTCAACACATAAATTTGGGTCACAGAATAGATTATCACCCCACACATGTCACTCTGACACTGATAGATGCAGGCAATCACACACTACTCATAAATTACACATACTTCATGAAAATTAATACACTTTAAATTGGTAAATGCTCAGTCTGTAGACAGATATGCACTGTACTGTACATACAGTTTCTTTTCCTGCCAGATAAATATTCAATTTTCATTAATATGTGTGTTCTATCTTAAGAAATGCCATAAAAAGTTCCAGCTGAGATTAGACTGTCCCTGGAATAGAGTGTTCATTAAGGAAAAAAAGCCACATCTAGAGAAGCCTATAGAAAAATAAAGACAGACAGAACTGTCACACAGCAGAGGCTCTCCACTGGGAACAATTCAAAGTGTTTGAAGTCAATGACAGCTTTTAGGGGATTTGGTGGAGACTCGAGCTCTCTCTCTTCCCACCCTCACATATACAGATGAGTATTGGGTATGTGCATGCAAGTGTCTGAAGGTGACACAGACGTACAGTACGATTTCAGCTTCCATGGAAAACAAGTAGTTACATCTCTAAATATTTAAAACTGCTTTTCCGATTAATGTCACTGCTGCTTAATAGCCCCCTATATTTAACTGTCAAATTTGCATTTATCTTTCAGTTCTTAAAAGACTTGTATGAATGATTTGTGGAATTGGTACCTCCACTTTGTGGGATTTAAATCAAGGATAGACAACTAAAACTTGTGTTTAGGCTGAGAATAAATCACTGTCATATACGTGGTTTAGGAAAAAAAGAAAAACTAGTATGGTGAATGTCCATGGCAGGCCATGTTCTTCCTGATTCCCTCTCTTAAAGACACTAACGGAGGCTTTTTGAACACAACCATTTTTATGGACTGGGTCTGGACTGACAACACAGTGTTCTACCACAGATTACCCTAAACTAAAAACTCCATTCCAAGACAAGTTTTCTAAAATGCAACTGAACTCTTGATTCAGTTTGAACCTTTATTGAAAAGCATTCTACTGAACTTTGGAAGATTTTCTCAGTGAGGAACCTCCTAGTGATGAGTATTTTGGCATCCATCTTGCATCTTACCCTCACTCTGAGCGCTCTCTACTCAGTAAAAGTCAGTCCAGTGTGTGTACATGTTTTTTTGTAGTGATCTTAGTGTTTGTGTCGACCTGTCTTCTATTACAGATTAATCTTCATCTTTTAGATACCTTTCTTTCGACCTGTCTTCTATTACAGACTAATCATAGTCTTTTAGATACCTTTCTTTCGACCTGTCTTCATAAGTGTGTCACATGACCAAAATTACACAAAGACATTTCCTAAATTGACATTTATGTTAAAAGGCAAACTTTAGGTGAGTTGTAAATAGATTTGGGTGCACATGCAGACAAAGATTCATGAAATGAACACCTGAGATGTTTATTTTTGACTTTCTCTTTACAATTGGCTCAATTAGAGCACGTTGAAAAAAGGTTGTGATAAAACAGAAGTTTTTCCTGCTGTGTCTTGCCTTAAATGTCCCATATTATGCAAATTTCACTTTCTAAAGGTTCTCTAACAGTCTTATGTGTCCTCATAGCCTGTGTATGAGGCCCACCTCTCTCACTTTCTTGCTCCACTTCTGAGATCTTTCCCCTTTTGACATCACAAAGGGAAAAAAAAAACATTCCCCCCAGCAGTGGATACTGTCATTGACCTTCCCCCCTGGCTAGCTGAGCTTACCCTCTAAAATCACAGAGTGGGCGCTAGCGAAAGCCAGATCCGTTCCCATTGAGGGGCGTGAACAGGCACCACTCATGAACATTTAAAGGTTCAGCCACACAAACAGCCTGTTCTCATTAAAGCTCACTAGAGCTACTTTTGAAATGACTGAAATTAAGGACCAAGGCTGAATGTACACGACACTTCTCTGACGCCCATATGAAATTGTCGAAAAAATGTATAATATGGGACCTTTATGATACAGTTTTCTTCCGTTTGTTTCTATCTTTAAAAACTGTGTTAAACTGCTTTTAAGCTATAAGGCAGATTTCCACATTGGCTGGTAGAGCCTGCCAATCCTCTTAGTGATGCTCTGGTTGGGTTAAAAAAGTACCACAATTTATGTGTCAGTAAGGATGTTCAGGATCCTCTTTGGCTTTGTTTTACATTTTTTTTTTCCACTAAAGGTTTCAAGGAGATCTGTTGGTATTCTTTTTTCTGGCCCATGCAGCTTGGCTTTGAGTTGAAGCAGAGACAGGGTTGTTTGTCTTATATTTCGGTGACAGACAGGAGGTCCATCCCTCTCGCCCCCACACATCTAACCTCCTCTCCCTTTGGTGCGTATCAAGGGGATTAATGTTTTATTTCTCAGGTAAAACAAGCAACATCAATTGAGTCCTGTAAAAGATTTACCTGGCTTTCTGCATAAAGCTCCGGCTGCCGAGTGTTTATGCAGCCCTTTGTGAGTTAAACACTTCAACATCAATCGATCGGCTGGGGAACAGGCACAGTCTTCATAGATTCACCTTTCCCTCCTACGAAATGAGGGGATGAGGGTTTAATTATGGGGAGAAAATATGGAGATGGAGCGAAGGTGAAAGAAAGGAAGGAGAAAGGAGGAAAAGTGAAGATGACAGGCTCCTCCCACAGGGTCTTGCTCCAGCTGGTGGGAGGAAGAAAATCTAAAAATCAACATAAATTTCCACTGAAATTTGTTTGTTTGTTTGTTTGTTTGTTTGTTTGTTTCTTTCTTTGTTTGTTTGTTTGTTTGTTTCTTTGTTTGTTTCTTTGTTTCTTTGTTTCTTTGTTTCTTTCTTTGTTTCTTTCTTTGTTTCTTTCTTTGTTTCTTTCTTTCTTTCTTTCTTTCTTTCTTTCTTTCTTTCTTTCGTTTTCTGTAAATAGGATTTCTCTGTCAACGTCAATAAACATGGCTGTTGTCCGTTAACGTCTAACATTATAATCAGTACAACTCAGATCCTGGAAAAGCCTTATCAGTTTTTCAATATTCCTGCTTTTCCTTTCATGGGTGTGCGCGCACGCACACACACACACACACACACACACACACACACATATATATATATATATATATGTATATACATACATATATATAAATAATAAAAATTTATATATTGCACGTGCATATATACATGCACACACAAACACTGTTATCTCTGCTATCTGGTGTTTAGCCAACTGAGAGCTAATCCAGTGTGAACCCACTCCCTGGCTTGTGCTCAGCAGTTTGCAAACAGATTTGGAGGACACACACACACACACACACAGACACAAGGGGAGTCAGAGAGTTTGGCCCCGGAGCAGGGAACATCACGCTCCAGTAATATGATGCCGAGGCAACAGTGTGGCACAGTAGTGTGGCATTAACATAAATGTGCATCTCAGCGCGAGGAGGAGGGAACGTGTGGATATTTGGAGCTGTTTGCATGTGATAGCTGTCTGATTACTTCTGCTCTGACCTCACAAACCCACAGCGCACACACACTGCTTAAGTGTGTCCATCCCACCAAGTTAACAGTCCTTTTTTCACTCTGTTGAGATAATCCAATTTCCCCTCAAGCGTAAAAGAAATATGTGCGGTGGCTGTGTTTACAAGCAAAGCAATATACTGACTTTTGACCTTTGTCTAAATATGATAATGTTCTAGCGGATGTGTTTATAAGAGGCACAAATTTCATTTATATACACATTTGCATATTACATAGCACACCCTCCTCACACTACATTACACCCTCCCTCACTTCTGCAATGCAAGCCCTCTTTCAAAGTTTTCATCACATCCAAGTTCCTTTTAATACACATCCAAGTTCCTTACTTGAAAAAGTTGCATGGTAGTGTCTCAGGTTGAATTCACACTTGTGTAATTTGGTCTGCTCTAAATTAGCCCTTGTCCACATCCACAGATAGTATGGTTTGTTGGGAGTAGTATGAATGCTCAATCGCACTCTAGTGTGGACCAAAGAAGCTCCAGGGGTGGGGGTGGGGGGGTGATTGGGAAAATGTAGCAGACAAACTAATGTTATGACCTGGGCCCGTTCTGGTCCACACTCCAGACCACTTGGTGGCAGTAATGCACTAATTCGTTTTTGCCAACCGCCAAAAACTACAAAGAAGAAGAAAAAGAAGCACTGCAAGGAAGAGAGAAATACGGAGAAACAGGTAACTGGGATGAAAGATATCTTGCTCTTGGCTGTCTCAGCTTAAGTAAAGTACATTGTGAAATCTTTATGGATTTACCGCCCAATTGAACTGAGTCCTCTGGACTATCCTGTGAGAATGTGCCCATCCTTACAATAAAAGGTCTTAATTAGAGGTGTAACAATACATCAATCTACAATGGTACATTGATTTTGGACACATTCAAAGTTATCGGGAATCTGTGTCTAAACATTTGACTGGTACTGTAATATAGAAGTGATTGAATGGAAAAAGCACAACTATGTGTAAACTTGGCATTCATCTTGCGTCCTACTTGTATTACATGTACTTAGAAATCCTATTTGAACTACTTGCACTAGCTCTCTAGCCAGCACGCTTCAGTTTGATGTTGACTCATGTTATTTCATGCTCTGTTCCCTTTCTTTTTTTTTCTCTAATAATTTTAGCTTGTGTTTGCTTTTACCAAAAAATTGTATCACTTCTTAGTTGGTTTTAGCCAATGACATCACTTCATTTGGGTTAGACTATAGTACCGCTTGGTAAGATGAGAAAACATTACTGGTACTTTCATGTGAACATTACTTTTCACACACAGTTGCTCTCACCAACACTAGATGTTGCATATATAAATATTATTATGCATTGTTCTAGACTGCATAAATAAGTACCCCAAGTAGGAGGTATTTGAGAGGAGGGCCATCTCACATAACACTGCACATATGGAAATAATTGAGCCTTTTGTGGCTGCAATTTTCCTCAAGTGAAGTTAACTGAGTTCACTTTGGTGGTGTCTGATGAATATAATGTAAGATCAAAAAAGAAAAAGATGGTGTAGAAACACATGAGCTTGCCAAGATGCTGTAGCCTGCAACTCACGTCTGCTTAGGACCAGGATGCCTCAAGGCCACATCAGCTGTTGCAAGTGTTAAGACAGGAGCTGTACTGTAGAGAAAAATGATGCAAGGAAAAACAGATTTTACGTCTTATTTCGCTATCCATCATTAATTGGACAATAGTATCAGAGTGCCATCCTTAATAACTTTTGTTAACATAGGACTCAAATGTTGACATGTTTATTGGTGCATATGTCAAAAAGATTTTAGCTTCAAGGCAGTGATCTCTGCCTCTGCAACTTGTAACATTTACACAAAACCGTACAAAGTGTAATTGGGAAATAGCAGCTCATTCCTTATTTTGACACCATGTTTCATTTTATAGATCAGATAAAGGGTTAGCAACCCCACAATAAGAAGACTTCTAATCAAATTACATTAGTGGCTGTGCATGTCATATTTAAAGTAAAGTGATAATTCATGACTACAGACCACAGATATCCACTTTTATAGCTTTTATAGTGGAAAACAAAATGATCATTTGTGATAGCGAGTAATGTATTCTGGATCAACAGTATGCCCTGCAGCTCCATTCACACCTGTGTGTAAACAGACCTCTTTCTATAAGCATTTTTTAAATGAACCACTGCTGTTTGTTTGGCAGCGTCCCAGGTGGATATTTAGCTCCGAGCTGATTGGTTTGCTTCCAGAAATACAGTTTGTTGTTTAAAGCAAAAAAATTTGCCACATTCAGAATTTCCTACTTTCCTGGCAGTCTGTCATGAAAGCAGTTTAGCTTGAGGAGCTTAAAGCAAAAAGTTTATACTGTTTTGAAAATTATATTTGTCTAAGAAGTTCATAAGTTTTGAGTTGTTTTTTAATGTATTTTTTTGAGATTATACATCCAGATTCTATATATCCTAAAATCCTATATTCGTACTGCATTTAAACTATCCATTCATTCAATATGTAGTCTGCTATTAAATAAATTAGCCATTAATGAACTTTTCATTCATCATTAGTGTCATGTAATATGGTATACCAAAAGAATTTATATATACAGGACTGTCTCAGAAAATTAGAATATTGTGATAAAGTTCTTTATTTCCTGTAATGCAATTAAAAA
>JBAMHW010000019.1:6914528-6951499 GCA_037177495.1 Rhadinocentrus ornatus
GTGTTTCTCAGCGACAGCCCAGAAACCTGACTGATCTAGAGGAGATCTGTATGGAGGAGTGGGCCAAAATCCCTCCTGCAGTGTGTGCAAACCTGGTGAAAAACTACAGGAAACGTTTGACTTCTGTAATTGCAAACAAAGGCTACTGTACCAAATATTAACATTGATTTTCTCAGGTGTTCAAATACTTATTTGCAACTGTATCATACAAAGAAATTGTTACAAAATCATACATTGTGATTTCAGGATTTTTTTATTTTTTTTATTATGTCTCTCACAGTGGACATGCACCTACGATGAAAATTTCAGACCACTCAAAGATTTCTAAGTGGGAGAACTTGCAAAATAGCAGGGGGTTCAAATACTTATTTTCCTGACTGTATATGTGCAGGTGAGGTTGGCGTGTGTGTGTAGGGAAGTACTGGTTGGAACACAGTAACTAAGAATTAAGTAGAAGTGGACAGCTGTGAGAGAATCAGGAAGGCTTCATAAACGGAGCAGGACAATCCCAAATAGACAACTATGCAATAAAAACCTGCAACCCAAATCAGATGATATTTGTGAGCAACTTAACAGAAAAACAAGCCCAAATTCGCTTAAAACAAGCGGACTTGTCAACACCGTAATGTGGTCTGGAGGTGATTAGCATTAGCTTGACAAAACTTTGGAAACTGCATGAACTTGCTAACCTGACTGTTTAAAGTTAAGAAAAAATAAAAGTTATTAATCTTATTAAGCTAATAGGATATGAGCAGAGCTATTCTTTTCGTCAGGGTATTGTCGCTTGAAAACCTTCCACCCTCCAATTATGTTTAATTTTTTATTAGTTTATAAAAAAAAAAGACCGAGGGGAAAAAATGAGGAAATGAGTTTCACATATGCTTCCATGTGTTTCATAGTTTGTGCTGTGTATGGAGCTACAGCATGGACATGATTAGCATTAACATGAAACGTTGAAAGCTATGCGAACTAGATAAATTTTCTCAGTTAAAAAATAATCTTCTTCTAGATCCTCTCCTTTAGTAGAGCTCGATTACTTAAAACCATGTACCATGATTGGAGCTATGTTTAAATCATTGTCATAGCTCACAAACTAGCTTAGCAAGCTTGAAAACCTATCATTCTCCCTATCTTTATCTAAGATAAAGAAGAGAGCAGTCAAAAACAAGGATAATAGTCTTTTTTTTGTTTGTTTTGGTTAAGTTATGTGTAATTTGTGAAAATTGGGTTTACTTATAATTACAAAGGGAGGACTTCTTCACATATTTGAAGTGAAAGGGCTAAGACAAGAACATGTGCCTAGTTGCCAGGCTAACAGTTAAACGCATAATTAACAATTGTCCCATTTAAAAATGCATTCTTTTAAATGACAGGATGTCTGTGGCCTTCAAACAATGTGTTTGTTGTTAAGTTTGACATATGCTTCCATTAAATGAATCATTCCTGTGAACTGTGTGTTGGGTTAGACATTAGAGGTCATTAGTAGTAATCTTTCAAAAGGAAAACTAAATTAACTCTTAATGGGCTTGAACCATCTTTAATCTTCACTGAATTGCCCAACACACATTGACCCAGCTGGATTTTACTCTAGCTTCTTATACTGGATTTTTCTTTAAACCCTTAGGGCCAACATGTTCACCTCAGGATAAAAACATTGTTAGAGTGACTGAGGTATGTGGCTTTGGAGAGTTCAACGATCGCAGACGATCCCAGGGGAGCCACGATAATGTTATCCAGACATATTTGCTTCACTATTGCTATTGATCTGTGTTTGTCGATACTGACACTGGGGGGAAATGATCAGACACCATCATGTGGACTCACATAGGATGCAATCGGTCCACACATAGAAGCAGATGCACTGAAGGTAGCTGGACACACACACATACACAAAGCTGCCTCAACATACAGTAGATCACAGTGTTAGAAAACCGCAATGCAGAAACTCCTCCACTCCACTCTGATAAAAAAAGACATAAAAACACACACTTGCATCAAGTTGAGTGGAGCTGATGCAGACACAACTGAGCAAGAGATGCCTAAACCTTTCCTCCACACACACACACACAGACACACACCTCTCCTCCTCCTTCTCCACCTCCGCCTCCTCTCTCTCTATACAGCCGAAAGCCAGAGCAGACAGATAAGCAGGCGGCCAGAGACGGACTAATCCTCCCACAGTGAGAGACGTTTTGGATGGTAGGTGAAGAAATTCAAACTGAACTGACAGAGAAAGAGAGGATGAGCAAAGAAGAGAGAGAGGCTGGATGGGGAGGGACGGAAGGCTAAAGGGTAAAAGTAAAGCGAAGATGCAGATTAGCAAGAGGTGAGGACGAAAAGCTTTTTTTCACCGTCGCTCTCACTGTGAGAAGAGGGCGTGTTATGGATTTAATCCAACAAGTTAAAAAAATCGGTCTCCTCGCCTCCTTCCTCCTCATCCTTGCATCTTGCTTTTTTCTTTTTTTGATAAATGTTGCTATTTTTCAACCAAGCCTCTCTTCCCATTTTGCTTGCTTACCCATCTCTCCATCATTCCCGCCCATCCTCTAATGCTCCCCCCACCCCCGCCTCCTCTCTCTCCCTCTCCCTCAGTTTCTCTCATCGTCTGACTGAGGCTGATGTAGGTCAGTGCGTCTGGAGCCTGTCTGGAGCTGCAAAGAGCCTTAGAGCCTGGTCCTCATCGACCCCCGTGACGACTGCCTCCGTCGCCCGAGCTGAGGACCGTGCTCACTGGGCTATGTGAGGACAGGACCGCCACCACCTGACCTGACTTGCCCTGGAGTAGGACGTGCTTGCTGTCTGAGGGGAAGAGGAGGGGGAAAAGAGAAAAGATGAGGGGGGGTGCAGGGTTAAACTATGTTGTCTGTGTACTTCATGAAAGCTTATTCAGTATATATTGTTGCAAACGAATGACACGGAAAGGAAGAGCAGAAGGTAAATATGCAGTAGGTTGAGGGGATGCGAGCATCGCCATCGGGTCTCCGTCTTCTAGGTTTTGGGGGAAATTGTTCATGTAATTCCGCCTTTGCATCCCCTGTCAAACACTCTCACTCTATACTCTGTTTTCACGTCTCTCTACTCGCAGCCTAACCTCATCCTGATGTGTTACGCTGTTCTTTTACTGCCATTTCTGCTAAAACTACAGCGACCCAGCAAACTCCAGACTCCATAACAAAGCGTAACAGCTGTGTCCGTTCTTTCTTCTCTTGCAGTATTTCCATTGCCGCATTGTTCCTTACAGATGCAGTGCCCCGCATCCCAAAAAGGCGGATCAACCAAAAGTGTCCTCCAACTCTTGTATGCTCACTTCCCGTTTGACAGAAACCAACAAGCGCATGGACGATGACTTTTCCAAAAGTGCATAAAGCTCCGTTGACGACTTCAGCATCTCCTGATTCTGCTCTGCTCTCATTCTCCACTCCTTCTCACTCCACTGGCTTTTAGACAATATCACCCCCCCCACACACACACACACCCTAAAAAACAAAAAATGATCGTTCTATCAGAGTGCAGCTGCTGCGACAGTGTCTCTGCTCTCGATATGTCTCTGCAGCACGTCTGGGTCCTGCAGTGGGTACTCTGGCACTTGGCTGGCTCAGTCTAGCCGTGAGTTTGTGTGAGTTTGTGTGCATCGCCTTGACACAGCAACCATCTGACCTGCAGCGTCACCACCCAGAGACGGGTTGGGAATTCCTGGGGCGTGGCGTCGCTGGCCTGACCACACCTTACGATTTTCACCGAATCTGACTCTCATCGCTTTTTAACTTCTAGTTTGTCTGAACCCTCACTATTCCACCCAAATAGGAAGCGAGGACTACATAGACATTTGTTTTATTACAGATGCAGCTTCTTTTATCTTCCTGCTCCATAATGTCACTCTGTTTAGCCTCGGGCTTGTTCATGTTGTAAGGAATGCTCTCGGTTTGTCTCCATCTATGTGACATTTATTTTTAAGGATTTTAGAATGCAGGAAAAGGAAGGATGTGGGGATGACAGAATTAGGAAGAGAAGTTGAAGTCTGTTTTTTACCCTACCTAATTTTGCTGTCTCTGAATATAAGCAGTGCCAGGCAGAGGTTTTAATGAATATACATTTCCGAACTTTCTGATGTAGTTTAATATAAAAATAGCCTCAACAGTGTTATAAAATCCAAAATCAGGCCTCGGTAATCATTTAAAAAAGTAAACCAGCATCTCTAATTTTAGACTTTTTATTTAGTTAGCATTAAATTATATGCTGTTCCTGTTATTTTGTAGATGATTAAAGAAGGAAGGAAGCCTGTTATCTAACATCTCTTTCTGTTTTTATTCCTGGTTATCAAAGTTGAGGAAGACACAAAGAATAGTAGGTACTGTACGTTCCAGTGCAACTTAAAAATAACTGACTATGTTGGTGTTGTGTAAGGGCTGACAGCAGTAGGTGGGTGATATGGTGAGATGGCCACCTGCACTGTCTGCCACATCCACACAAAACACAGAGGGGACAGACTGACTGGATGAGTCACAGGCACAGAGAAGGAGAGAGAGAGAGAGAGAGAGAGAGAGAGAGAGAGAGAGAGAGAGAGAGTATGCAAATCAGTGCTTACTCTTCAGTTTTTCTGTTTAACTGCAGGGTGGAGGGGGACTTCCCACTGTTTTTTTTTTTTACTTTTCAAACCCTGGAAAAGGTCCAATTCAGTTAGGGTTGCTAGCACATGTGCGCACACACTCACACATAAAGGCTTCATTGTGTTTGACCCTCCGGATGACGAGCAGGCAGGTCAAAGTGTCGCGTCATTCCAAGGCAGTTGCAAAAGGCAAGTACATGGTAATGAGTACCTCTGCTCTCCCTCCTCTGTCCTCCCGTTCCCCCATCTCTCCGCTTTCTGGTATTTAGATCCTTAATCTCATAACTCACTTTTTACGACACACTATGACGACTGTGTTCAACACTGCCCCCCCCACCCCCACCACCCCAGTGCAGTCATGAAGGCCTCAGTTACAATAAAACCCAACAGCATGTGAAGAACTGTGCTTCTTCACATGCAGAAGTCACATGCTGCTTTCTCATTTAGCCCTGGGGTTGCTCTGGGGTTAGCCAGACATTTTGGGTTAATGTTTATGTTTTTTTAAAAGCTGCATATTAAACACTGTGTCAGTCTTCTTAGAAATGATGAAAACTGTCACTTTAAACACGTTTTTATTCAAGAAACTACTCAAAGATTTAAGCATCTCAAGGTTAGCCAAAAGATGCTACCCCACCATGAAATCCATGCAATTTGACATTTTTATACCCTTTTTTTATAAAATATATTCCAAATCATCCTTGAATACCCCCCACCAGGCTAACTCAGGCTTTGTGCCACACACTTTCAACACTCTCACGGTGACACCATCCCTTTAGGCGTCAACAGAGCTCCAGACAAAAAGCTGAGGCTTCTTTAGAGGTGAGCTAGTGGCCCATGCATGGAGGAGCATCTGCTTGACAGCTGCCTCTAGCACATCAGATAAGATTACAGGTATAACTGCTACACCTGTTTAAACAAACCCCTAACTCATGCACACCACCATGTTTGTGTGTGTGTGTTTAAGTGTGTGTTAAGGAGATAGACAGAGATAGCAGACTAATCCAGCAGCAGGTGCACACTTGTAATTGGGGTGGCTAAAGATACAGACTGGGGAAGGAGCTCATTATTATTTATTTTGATTTATGTAAGCATTGAATGGGAAGGGGGGGGGGGGTAAAGAGGTTGAGTGTGCATTTTTAAAGAGTTTATGTCTTTTTAGTTTATTATAAATGTTACCTATAAACAAAGTGCTGCTAAAGTGATGAGTTTTTCCTCTTCATTGCCTTTTTTAAATTTATTGATCACGTGCCAGTCTGTTATACATTAGGATAAAAGATGATGACATCATCCTCATGATTTAATGACAGCAGCTTAAAAGCAGATGATTTACAGGACGGAGATGAATTTGATGTACACGTTAACACAGACACACGTAAACACAATGTATGCTGCTTTCCCTTTTGGCTCTAGCCTGACATCTAGCGACTCGGCTGCAATGTGATCTTACATGACACTGACATGTTAACATTATGGGGGGCTGTGAAGGAGGAGGAATCTGGAGTCGGAATTAGGGGTGGCACTGATGCGCAGTAACTCCTAATAATTAGCGTGCGTGTGTCTGTGACCACAGTGCGCTGATGTGGAGGGGCTAAATAAAAACATGCATCAGCCTCCGGTGATGTCATGATTGTTAAATGACAGGTTTGGGTGAGTTATGCACCATGACTGACACAACATGTTGCTCCTCTTTTTATGTTTCCTCAGCATTTCCTCGACACCGCACATTACGCACAGCCTAACTTTAGTGAGGACTCATCCACATGAAACCAATGTAGTCCTCAGTTTATCCGTGTAAGCTTCAGCCGGGACAAGGACGCTACAGCGTGTTCCTTTAAAGACTACACACACATACACACACTCAAAGTTCCTCTTTCTTCCACTGGAGTCTGACAGGAATGAGGTCAGGCGCACGGATCCTCATTGCACATTATTATTGTTATTACCCATCCTTTTTTTTTATTTTTCAGCCAATAAGAGGCGACGGGGCGTGTTTTGGGAAAAATCGGGATGGAGACAGGCGCTGGTTGGCCTTTAGGTCTCGAATGAACATTATATAAAGGCGGGGTTTTCGTTGTTGTGTTTACAGTAATATTACAGAGCGCACAGGAAACAGGGAGACTATGAGAAAGCGCAGCCGCTCCATTCAACCACATGGTTCCTCAACCGCACAGACAAGCTGCGCTGAAGACAGCCAGGTTCACATAAGGGACTGCTGTTGCCCACAACGGCGCGTTTTCAGCCTTACAGGCCGAGTTTTCAGCCGCACAGGCAGCTGAGAGTTAATGTCGGGATCGGTTCACTGGTAGAAGTTGGGAGACTTAAGATTCTTTTGAAACGGGCTGAATTGAAAGAGACAGAGGAAACTTGGATGAACTTTCTTATACGTGTTCCCAACAGTCTGCTTCCAAATCATCTGAAATAACAAGAGAGGAATATATATTTTTTCTTTTCTGCAGTTGAACTTTGTTAGAGCACCGCACTGAGCTGAGTGCCTCCAAACACTTGGAGGAAGAGATGGTGCAGCATATGAGCCAGACAGAGAGCGCCCACGCTCACTCCCCCGGTGGGGACTCCACGGACACCGGAGAAATGGACTTGGAGATGGATGCCTCTCCGATCTCAGAATCTCCTTCCTCCAGGGAGCGCAGCGACTTGGCGTGGTGCAAAACTCCGACGGGGCATATCAAGAGACCCATGAACGCGTTCATGGTGTGGTCGCAGATCGAGAGGCGGAAGATTATGGAGCAGTCACCGGACATGCACAACGCGGAGATCTCCAAGCGGCTCGGGAAGCGCTGGAAGCTGCTTAAAGACACAGACAAGATCCCGTTCATCCGTGAGGCGGAGCGGCTCAGGCTCAAGCACATGGCCGACTACCCTGACTATAAGTACCGGCCCAGGAAGAAGGTCAAGTCGGGGAGTGGAGCGAGTAAGCAGGCGGAGCGCGGGGAGAAGAGCGGGGAGCGCAGCTCCAAAACCGGCGTGAAAAGAAGCCCCGCGTCCAAGGGAGTGAACAGGACGCACAAACAGGGACACAACAAGAGCGCTCCGGGGCAAGACGCGTCTCCCGGTGACCACCAGTCGCTCTTCAAATCTAGGTCAGTGTCCGGCGCTAGACAGATCCCAGAGAAGCGCACGGGAGAGGCGAGACGCGCCCACATGTTAAGTGGGACTGGCAGCTTGGAGAGTGGGCCTCCTTCCGTGGGTGTCCCCGCCAGTCCCACATTGAGCAGCTCAGCGGAGTCCAACGACCCGCTCAGCCTGTATGAGGAGCAGAGCCCCGGGTCCAGCGAGTCAACTCATACCGCGCGCCTCAGGTACGCCCGCGCTTCCTCCCCGACACCGTCAGCCTCTCACTCTTCCTCATCTGTCTCATCCACATCATCAGATGAGGAGTTTGAAGATGAGCGGCTCGACCTGAACCCGAGTCCCGGGTTCGAGAGCATGTCTTTGGGGGGCATGGGCTTCTCCGACGCAGAGCTGGACCGGGACTTAGACTGGAGCTTCGGGGAGTGCGGGGCGGGATCTCACTTCGACTTCTCCGACTACTGCACCCCGGAGGTCAGCGAGATGATCTCAGGAGAGTGGCTGGAGTCCACCATCTCCAACCTGGTGTTCACCTACTGAAGGAACCACGATGGAGTGGTACCGTGACGCCCCCTCCCACGTTTGAACTCTTCTAAACCTCCCCCCTATTTCAAGACAGGCGTGTGCGTCTATACCAGAATATTTCCGCAATTCTTTCACTAAACGAGGGAGAGTGAAAAAAGGAAAGATAGGGTGGCCTGAAGCCCAGGTACGTGCCGCTGATAGACTTGAACAGCGCTTGACGGAAGCGCGCAGACTGGGGGGAGGGGGATGCTTAGTTTGCATTTGGACAGAAAGGAGGATTGAATGTAAGCAAAGAGCGGAGAAACGCACGGACTCAAACGCGAATCCGCAGAGGATGAGGACTGAGACTGAACTTTGAATATTTGATGTTATTCCTGGTCGGGAGAAAGTGGGACACTTGCTGGAGAGGTCATCATGTTTTGGGGTTTATGTTTTAAGATGCAACAAATTCACACTGACCACCTAAGTTGCTGTCCAGGTGTAGATTCTCTTTATTTTTTATCCCCCTCTCCCAGCTCAACAGTTTCTGCATCAACACGCATGCCCTCCATGATCAGGAGGATTTTGTTGTTATTAAATGCGTAAAAATTGTTCATTTGCTGCGTAATTACGCATTTGTTTTGTGTGTGTGTGACCATTGGACACAATTCACGATCACCAGCTTCTCTCTCAACGGCAGGACTTAAAATACTGACTCAAAACCTTTTTTTAAACACTCAGTGCACAATTCAGGACCAACGTTCCCCGATGCGCATCTTTCTGCCTAGTACTTCAACTTTCTAGTTACTGTGTCAGTTTCTTCTTTCTTTTTTTATATCGATGTATTTATACCGGCCAAACTTTTTATACATAGAAGTATTGTTCTCGTACAGGTCTCGTTTGTGTTTGTGCACATAACACCTGTCTGTATCCAGTGCGGAAGGGCTAGAAGTGTCTCTTATTTAAAAAAATATCTCTGACTTCTCTCACTTTTAAGGAGATTGGAGTGTCATGATTTTCTACTTGTATTTTTGTACAAAATCTATAGAAAAAATGGGTGGGTGGGTTTTTCTGGGGGGCGGTTGTTTCCTGCGTGTGGAACAGCCTACATTGTTTGCATCTACATTGGTGTTTTTTAGTGCAGAGAGGGGGTTTGTTTGGCACAATCTGACCTCACACAGTGTTTACAGTATTTACCCACATGCTTCTTAATGGCGCAGTGACTCCAGTTTCACCAGCCAAGTAAACAAAGCACCACTGAGGCTCCAAGTCTTGAGTGGTGACTTGTGTTTCCACTACACACAAACCTAAAGGTTTCTGAGTGAAAGATCCCAGAGTCTCTGTTTGAATAGAGCTAATACCTCTGTGTGCTTCTTGTTTTGTTGTTCTTTTTTGTTTGTTTTGTTTTACTTTTTTATATCAAGATAAGTTTTATTTGAACCACTGGATGGAATTACACACTCATTCCACTTTGCCTAGACTTTGGAGGGAGGGAGATGTATGAAGTGCTTCATCTGTTATTGCGCAAATTGCATAAAAAAATAGTATTTAACCTTTCTGTACCTGTTGGCTACGTATAGCAGGCTAATTGTTTTTCCTATATTATGGCATGGCAAATAGCATTTGTATTTCAGATTCAGGTATATGTAGCTATAGCTGTTGTGTTTAAGATTTTTAAAAGAATAATAACATGAAGATATTTATGTAAACTGACTGTACTATAAGCAAAGATTGTGTGTTTTTATGTATGATGACGATGATGATCAACGACAGGCACTAGGACAGCCATCTTTGGACATCCTTATGTTGAAGATGATTGTGGTCCAGGAGTTTCTTTTTTTTAGTTTTGTTTTTAAACTTCGACACCTTTTTTCTATCATCCCTTTCCTGTTTTTATTTTCTTTTTTTCATTCATTTGTGCAATATGTTGTGTATGATCACGCTTTGTCCAATCATGCCAATATCATTTGATGTCTTTTGCTCAAAAACCAGCCAATGTTTGGGTCAATCACTGCCTCTCAGACCTCTGTACAGATTGTTTTTTTTTTCTTCTTCTTCTTCTTCCGAGAAGGAAATAAAATCAGCTGGAACTGAAATGTGCAAATTCTCTAACTTGTGTTTATTTTCATTAGCTGAAACACCATCATCTCATTAGATAACAATCACAGCAAGAATATGAGGGAATAATAATAATAAAAAAATAAAATAGAAAATATTTGTTTCACAACTACAGCTTTTAGTTTAAAAGACAAAAAAAGTCAGATGTTTACTTTCTGTTTCTGTTCTACTCCCAACCTGCAAATCAATAGGGATGTGAATGATAGGAGTGGCTTCTTTCCTCCTATCACACTCCGCTTGATTCCACACGTGCAGAAAACGTGGCTGCCATGGAAACACTGTATCCAAGAGAGAGGTTGCAATCCACTGGGGATCAGCAAGGCACTTATATATGTGTGTGTGTGAGTGTGCGTGGGGGATAAGAGATACAGACTGATCCATCAGAGTGGGGTGGATGGGTAGGTGTGTGTTTGGGGGGTGGCAGACATTTCTGCAAGGCATGACTGGAATAAAGGAGGAGGAGGAGGAGGCGTATGTGCCTGTCTGTGGGTGTGCGTGTGCCAAATGAAGAGAGGAAGGTAGTAGGAGGAGAGAGAAGTGTGTGTGTATGTGTGTGAGTGGGGCGGTGTTTGTCTGTCCTGGTGGATTGTGCAGGAGACTGCTCCCAAATCCAATTAATTCCTTCTGGATGCATTCATTTGTCTGGTACATCTGACGAGAAAGACCCAGAGAGGGACCCCTAAGGTGCAGTATTTAGTGTGTATCAATTTACGCCCTATTCCACAAGAGACATTGGTAATTATTTCCATCTCTTTCTCTCTGTCAGGAGAACAGGGTCATCTCCAGCTTTCCTCTGACATCTCCAGCTCGGTAATGAGAAAGATAAGGCATGGTCATTACACACCGTCCCAAAGACGAGACACCAGGTCCCGTCTCCATGTCCCCAACATAGCTGCAAAAAGCATGACATCACGCAGGAAATAAATTGTGTGCTGTGTCCCTGTTTTTCCGGGAAGGAGGGTTCCTCAAGAGGAAATAAAAAAAAAAAAAAAAATTGCCCTCCTTGTCCAGGGTCGCTTGTTCACACACTGACCCACAAAAGACATGTGCGTGAGCAGCGCTGCGCACTTAACCTTCATAGCTGATTACTGCAGTTTGTTTGTGTCTTGTTTGAACTTGAGTGAGTCTGACAAGATTAAGTCAGTGTCAGCTTAACACGCAAGGCAAAAGTAAACAGCACTTAAGCAAATATGCAGCAATTCAGCTATTTATTGTTCTTAATCACGCCACATATAGGCTGCACATCCCCATTTTACTGCATTTCAGAGATCAATATTTTAATTATTCTGCCGCATTTATGATAAAATTGTCATTATTGTACAGATTCAGACTGTATACACATTAGTTTATGACCTAAAACACACTGTTAACTAAGAGGAACCACCACTAACCTTTTAGGCTTTAGTTGTTTCTTTTTATATAGCATGGAAAACTAGGACCAGATGATGAAATTTATTTAAATATGTGCAAACATTAATATAAATACAATATTTAAGGTAAAAACTGATTTCTAACAAGCTAAAAAGTCAATATAGTATTTGATCTGAGCAGCTTTATTCTTAAACACAGTCCGAAGATGTCTTTAACCAGTCTTGAGGAATAGTTTTTCAGGCTTCTTGATGGACTTTCCAAAGGTCTTTTTTTTATGTTTCTGCCTGTTTGTTCTGTCAAGGTGATCCCACACTGCTGTAAAAATATTGGAGTCTGAGCTCTGGAGAATTCATCACCATCAGACCTGCTGCCACTGATTTTCAGTCCAGTTTTTGTGTCATTTTGCATATTTTAGCCTTTTCTTCCTGTTTCTTTCCCTTAAGAATAATTAATTAACAAGTATTTCTGATGAGGCTTTAGGAAACGGTAGGGACATCAGTTGAATGTCCAGATGCTTCTCTGAAGTCCTGTGTGAGGTCTTTGCTGGATTTCTCTCGTATTATTTAAAGACATTACTTCCAGACAGAGAAAGGGGATGACATACAGCAAAGGTCCCCTTTCCAGGATCCCAGGCCAGCTGCATCAAGGATCCTCAGCCTCTGTAGATGAGCCATTTTCTTCATTTATTAAGAACACATATATTCCAAATTTTCTTTAAAACCAACCTTGTTGTCTTCAGGTGGTAAATAGGTGGCAAGTCAAAGCAATACTGCTGTGTAAATGTCAGCATGGATTTTTTTTTTTATTTTTCCCCAGAACCTTTTTATTGCAACAGGATGCTGATGTAGATTCCCAGACATCCAGGTCATAGTAAGAGTTTGAAAAAAGGAAACTGGACTTCCTTTTTCTTAATTCTTATGACACTTCACCTCTCATCTGAAAAGTTTCTTCAGTTTTTCAGCCTTTATTCATTAGGATGAGCAATGATATGTGTCAATGGTTTTATGGAGAATCAGCCAATGTGTTCATTTGACTATTTCACACTCAGAATTATCGCCCTATTTTCCCACCAGAGAATTAGTCATTTAGAAGCAATGGACAATTATATCCCTCAGATTTAACTTGTGACCTGGAGCTGAGGTGAGAACCCCCCAGTCTGGTAAACAAACCACAGTAAATGATCAAGTTAGTGTTGTGTTTTTCTGTAAAATAACTATCAGCTACTAAAATCTACACAATACAGGCTTTTTTAATTCCATTCCTATTAATAAAAAAATTATGCAACTCTATGAATGAGGTGTATTATCTCATGTATAAGTCTCAGACACCTGCAGGCTATTACACTTCCAGGTAACGTGCTAATGTATTCCAGTATTTATTTACACTCTATGAGAAGCAGATGAAAATCCTTCTGGAGTATTACAAAGAAGTAAGATAAACACAATACACGTTATACTGAGTCCCTAAAGGGAGCATCATATATGGCAGCTGATAAAAAAACAAAACATAAATGAACAGCATTAAATCAATAAATCATGCTGTTGAACGCCACAGATGCATTCAGGATCCCGCCAGAGTCGTCCAAGAGCACGAGTAATTGTTTTAGTTTTTTTTTCCCCATATGCAGACGGTGAAGTTGAAGGCGGGACAGAAAGTCAGATGGCATGAGCTGACAGAGAAACACACAAACACTGCTGTTTATGGTGTGAGCCCAACAATTTAGTCTTATTGATCTCAGCTGCTCCTGTCTCCTCCGCTGCTGCTGCTTTACGGGGTCCAATAAAACAATGGAAATCTGAAAGACCAAGAAGAAAAGTGAGGATGAACTTTTATATCCCGAGTCATGTGTCAGTGGTTTGAATGGAGACAAAAGAGAAATAAAAGAAGAAGTTGAAACATGGGATGTAGGTGTGTGAAATTGGGAGAAAAGAAAAAAAATCTCTATAAACTGCTCATAAACGCTTTATATTCTGGTTTTTATGTAGATGGGCTCTGACATCTTTAAAAAAATAACATTTGCTTTGGCTTCCAAGACAGTGAAAAGGGAAGAAATGTCTCAGAGGAGTGATTGCTCATCTTTATTGTCTCATTAAAAAGTGCTGTGCATGTAGTTTTCTCAGGAATGTGTGATGCTGCTTATACACTTTAAATGCAACTTGTGCAGCAGCAATAACACATGACTGCAAAGTTTTCTGACAGTGAACTGGCTGCTGACTGCTCTGTTTCAGCACAGTGAGGGCTGGACAGCGGCTGAATGTAGGGTGTGTTTGTGGTGAAGACTTCATTGGACAGATGCCATTACAGCCACAAAGTGGACAGTCAGTGCAGGGTTAAATGATGCCTGGTGATGATGGAGAGAGGAAGGGGTGTGTGTATGTGTGTGTGTAGGACATGTTTACCCCCAGGGCTCCTGGCAAAAAAAACAGAGTAGTGCCCCCATTAAACCCCCATCAGCAGATGAACTGTTGACTGACACAAACTGACTGATCATAGCTTGTAAGACGGCTGTAAACACACCGCTGTGGCTCTTTAATGGTGGGTTGCTGCTTCTCATAACAAACATTCTTATGTTCACGTCCTTGCATACATCAGCACGTCTGTTAGTAACACAGCTAGTTAAATGTTGACGCTGAGGCTCTCTGACTGACGGTAGTGTTGATTTATGAAGTTTGCAGAAATGAATATGGTAAGGATTAAAAGTTAAGGTTTAGTTCCACTTTTTTAAAGGGATCTAGATGCTCTGTAACCCCAATATCAACCACTAACATCTGACATCTGGATGGGATTTTTGCATGGTTTGAAAGACTGCAGAATTAATTGGCCCCAGCTCTGACTTGAAGTGATGGAAACATCCACCTAGGTGGAAGAAAATGTATTTCCTTGTTTTTGGGATGATTCTATCAGCAACATTGCAGGAGGGAATGAAAGATTGATGTGGGTGTAAATGGGCTGAAAAATAAGCCCCATATGATTATGTATACAGGTTCCATATGACCCAGTGAATAATATGTGCAATTTCAGTGTAAAATGCTCATAATACTGGCTGAAATAGAATAAACTAAAACCCTTTGACCATGGTTTGAAGACAAAATGTCCAACTTTCTGTCCATGACCTCGTACCGCCTAATAGTTTTCACACAGGCTCTGGTTGCATGTGGTCTGACTCAGTTTTTATCTGCCGACTACAGAGTGCAGGAGAAAATAAAGCCGTGAGCACATTAGTGGCAAACTGCAGCCGGCCTTCACAGTCAGTGGATGTTGTGAGACAGACGAGAGACAGTATCACTACTCCTACATCCAGAATCAGGCCTCGGCGTGTGTTCAGACATCGTGGCCTGCTGTAGTGCACAGCGAGGACTCTGTGTTCAGCACTGTGCTAAAACATTTTAGCATAACAGAGCACTTCTGAGTCACAGTGGTAGGTGTTGTACTCTAGTGTACTTGGAAAAAAATAGGAACAAGTTCTGAATGCACTGAGGCTTGCACAGACTGATTGGAGCAGAACAGAACACTTTGTAGACAGTGTTGTTTAAGAGAACATTGAGGATGCACCTAAAAGTCATTTGTGATACAGAAGTGGTGCGTATGGTTGTGACAGCGAATATATGGACCTGAGATATAAAACTGCTTCCTGAGACGAGGTGACCTACATGCAGCTTGAATTTTAGATGATCAAACTGGAATGTGTCATTGTTACTGTGACACAACCTACATTACATCATCTTCTTGGCCTGTCATAATTTCAGTGCCCAGCTTGTCTGAGCATGTGCCAACACGGAGGACAACAAAGGAATAATGACATGAAAAGGAACAAAAAGGTGCCTTGTTAGGTCGATTCAATCCAGTTTTGCTCATACAATATAGCTGATTATAAAACTCAGTTTAAAGATGCACTATGGAACTTTGGCATATTTTCTCAGCAATGCGGTCCACCCCCCGATCGATGGCTAATCCAGCATCCATCTTGCATCTTACATGTACAGAATGTCTCTCCAGCCTGTAACAGAATTTCATTCTGATTCTTGTCCTATCTATTGCTCTTTCTCTCTTTCTTTTCCTCTCTTCCTCCGATAATGTCCTCTTACATTGCTTTTTTTAAAAATGCGTAATCAGTCTCGGCATGCCTTAAAAATGGCCCGTGTGTTGATATCTGCTTGCTAGTGTGTGACTCAACGGCAAGGTCACAAAAAGATGTATGATGGGGTTTCTCAACCTGATGATGCTGCTGGTAGCAATGGCTCCAGAAATGTACGATAGATGTCACTGTGCCACTGCTGTGAAATGAGTCAGAAACGTAGAGTTCTAAGGTCAGAAAGTTACATAGGACATCTTAAATATAAAATAGAGGCTTGTTCTTTTGATTCCAGCAGCAATGCATTCAGTTAGGCCAAAAACCCAACCAAATATCACTGGAAGAGATCTTGAAGTTGCTGAGGGATCATGTTGTTAAAACCCTTCAGTTGTAGAAGAAAAGAAGCAGCAAGTGATTCATTGCGTGCACATTACACAGGGCAGCCATATTTTCTCAGGAACTGTTGGAGGAATGGGAAATTAAAAATGAGCTTTGGCTTTCAGGGGATGTATAGTCATGAACACGCTTCCCCCCACAATAAGATTAGAAAGCCCTACGTTATTGATTAGGCTAATTTTGTAGCCTATCAGATGTCATGATGCCATGATGATGTTGCCATGGCTATTGAGGATGAGGTTTTATTTTCATATTTTTATGGTTTAATGCAGGTTATAGTGCTTAATGTTTTATTATCTTTATCGTATTACTATCACATTTTGTATGTTTAATTTTCCATTCAAAAAATGCAAATAATCTTGTATTAATCTTTGGTTTATTTATTTTATTATTTAAAAATGTATTTGTAAAAATGTAGTGTGGCAAGAGAGGTAAGATGTAAACCAGTCTAGAGGAGTATTGGTGATGCCAATGGAGGATAGCCTGTTGAGGAGGGTGGAGTGTTAGATGGTATCAAAGCTTGCACTTAGGTCAAGGAGGATGAGGATGGTGAGGAGTCTAGAATCAGCTGCCATGAGGAGGTCACTGGTGATTTTATTGAGTGCAGTTTCAGTGCTATGGAATGGAAGGAAACCGGACTGGAACTGTTCATACAGATTATTCTGGGATAGGTGGGAATAGATTTGGGAGGCAACTGTTTTTTCAAGGATTTTGGATATGAAGGGTAGATTGGAGATAGGACGGAAGTTGTTGAAGTTGATGGGATCATGGCCAGGTTTTTTCAAAATTGGGGTAACAGCAGCAGTTTTGAAGGATGTAGGGACACTTCCAGATGTAAGGGGAATGGATGATGGCAGAAATGAGGGGGGCCAGAGACAGAACGCAGTCTTTAACAAGAGGTGTGGGGAGCGGATCCAGTTGACAAGTGGATGGCTTGGATTTTTTTATTAATTGTTCGATTTCAGGGAAAGTGGGGAGCTGGAAGGAGGAGAATGAGTATATGGATGAGTTAAAGTCGGCTGAGATACTGAGATGAGAGGTCGTTCCAAGGTGCTGGTGGATATTTTGGATTTTTTCAGTGGACATAATGGAATTTCAGAAGGAGGCTGTGTGAGGTGAGGGGGGAGAGAGTCCTGGGATTAGGTGATGTTGTTAAGAAGGGAGAATAATGACTTGTAGTTTCCCTTGTTCGCAGTGATTATACTGGAGTAGTAGTGGGCTCTGGTGCTGGCAATGGATTCCTTGTAATGTAGGATATGGTTGTTGTACATTTCTTTTTGAATAGAGAGACCAGTTTTTCTGTAAAGACGTTCAAGTTGCCGACCTTGGGCTTTCATGAGACGAAGATCGGGGGTAAACCAAGGGGCTGAGACGGAGAAAGATACAGATCTAGATTTTAGCGGAGCAAGAGAATTAATAATATTATGGAGACTGTTGTAATGAAAAACCAGATCGTCAGGAGCAGATAAGTTGTGGATACCAGGCAGACAGAAGGAGTGGATACTTGAAGTGAGAGTGGCGGGGTTGATGTTCTTTATATTTCGGAAAGCCTTGAGGCGTGGTGTTTTAAAGATGGAGAGAGTGAGTTTCACTGTAAATGAGAGGAGAAAGTGATCTGTTATAGAAGATCATCAGCTGTAAGGTCAGTATGGGTGACACCAGAGCACCAGATTAGGTCCAGAATATGTCCTTTGGAATGTGAGGGAATAGTTGTATGTTGTTGATGTCCAAAACTCTCTAGACAGGCTGTAAAATCTCTGGTAAGAGGCAGATTAATATATTCCATGTGTATATTAAAATCCCCCAGTAGTATTAAGCTTTGTGAGAGAGAGGATAGATAAGTGAGAAAAGTGCAAAGTCATTTAAAAAGTCGTTATTTGGTTTAGGGGGATAATAGACATTTGCAATGATGGTTGGAGTGGGACCGGATAACTTTCAGACGGTAGATTCAAATGAGCTGAAGACAAGGACCGACACTGACGAGACTTTCCACTTCTCGCAGTGAATTAATGAGAGACCTCCTCCCCGACCAGACCCTTGGGGTTGACAGATGTAAACATACCCACTAGGAGTGGATTCCTTCAGGTGAGAGAAGTCGTTTGGTTGTTGCCATGTCTCGGTCAAACAGAAAAAGTCTAGCTTACGTTCAGTGATGAGGTCCTGGATGAGATGTCCCTTGCTAGTCAGTGAGCGGATGTTGAGCAGAGCGAGAGGGGTGTTGTCGCTGCATGGTGCTAGCTGACCGAGCTAGGCGTACTAACACACTGTGGTTGACTGTCTGGCTGGGTGAACAAGGAGGGCATCGAGAGCTGGACCAGATGGACTTTATTGCCGTTGAGCTGTTGTGGTGGAAATTCCGGCCGGACCCTCGGTGGATATATCTCCGGCGGGGCTGGAAAGTGATGTCCGGGTGAAGGTGGAGAGTCTCAGGCACAGGTCGGTGCCAGCGCAGCCGAAGCATGTCGGTAACCACAGTAAGTACTGGAGCAAACCCATCGCTGGCAGGTGAAGGCATCACTAAAAACCAGGCACAGACAAACAGGATGTACGTCCTGCCGGCCCCCATTGTGGACAAGGACTCGGTCAGTGTCGATTGTCCGGAAGACACCAGGTGAGGCTCAAGTGGGGTGAGGACAGGTGAGCAACACTGACAGACACGCACGGTAGTGCCAGTGTTTCGGCGGATCGTGGAAATATTCCAATATTACAATGAAGGAAGTTTTCACAGTCTGATAAGATCATAAAACCATAAAATGAGTCCGGAGGATTAAGAGTCTGAAGGTTTAAAAATTACTGGTACTAGCGAGCAGCGGCAGCAGGTTGCGCCAGCGTTCACTCTCAAGCAATAATGATATTAATGAAGACAGTACAATTGTGAATGTGCAAAAAGTATCTATCGGTATCGGGATCAATGAAAAAGTACCTAATTATATCGTATCGACAGGAAAAATCGTGGTATCGCTCATCCCTTGCAAAGATCCCACATAGTACATGTTAGACTCTACAGGCCTCAGTCAGCATGCTAAAAGCTTATGACAGTACAATTAGACAAAACACTAGTATAGCTTCTTTATTGTTAGAAGAAAGCCTCTTCTCTTCAAAATGAGCATGGGTGCAAGCTTTACTTTATTAAAAGTGGCATTTAATAAATTCCAATACTTTTGGAAAAATGGGCCTCATTCACAAACATCTTTAAAATCTTCTTAATTTTGTTCTGAAGCGTTTTACAAAAATGCTCATGAATGATAAACAAAAAAGGTCATAGACATCATAATTGATTGTATCTTTCCTCTTAGTTTTGTATATTGATCTGTATAAGTTGAAAGGACAGACCAGCTGACCCTTACTTTCTGCAGCGAATAGTCTGAAAACGCCCATCAAGGGGGTTGCAGGCAGAGACAGAAGCAACACATTCAAGAGGAAAAGTAAACCTTGTCAAAAGATTGAATGGAAATTAGTTTTAAAAATAAAGTTGTGCACTGAAACCTGTTTGTACTCATTTTTAAAGTGGCATGTGGTTATAAATGATCACACAGTGGACTTCAAATAATGAAAAAGCAGCTTTATGTACAAGTGCTCAATTAATTGCACTAAAACCATCCTGTTTGTCTCTTGTTTGTAGCTGGCAGGAGTGACACCCGGTGTGGTCTCCTGCTGCTGTAGCCATCTTGGTTGGTTCTGAGACTTTCAAATCATTTTCTGTAAACCTTAGAGATGGGTGTGTGTGACAATCCTAGTAGGTCAGCAGTTTCTGAAATCCACAGACCAACCATGCTACGCTCAAAGTCACTTAAATCCTCTTTCTTCCTTATTCGGATGCTCATTTTGAACTTAAGCAAGTTGTCTTGACCATGTCTGCATGTCTAAATGCACTAAGTTGCTGCCGTCTGATTGGATGATTAAATATTTGTGTTAACAGGTGATTAACCATGGGTACAAGTTTGTTAACTCTGAGTCAACCACAAACTTCAAAAAAGTATTAATAGTGTCAAATGTGAAACTGTCTGTCAAACGAATTAAAGTTTCCATATTGTACATTTTTTCAACTATTTCATTTGAGTGTCAGAGGTCCAACAATATTGTTTTCTAACTGTATGACCCCGAATTCAGCCTTGGTACTTAATTTAAGCCATTCAAAAAGTGGCTTTAGTGAGCTCTACAAAGAACGGGCTTTTTCCATGTCTGAACCATTAAATCTTATCGAGTGGTGCCTGTCCACACCCCTTTCTGGGGCATGCTCAGCTAGCCGTGGGGGCGTGTCAATGACAGTATCCACTACCAGGGGCAGTGGTTATTTCCCTTTGTTAGGTCAAAAAGAAAAACATCTCAGACTCACCCGTTTGAGCACACAATCACTAAAAAGTGGAGCAAACAATTGAGAGGTGACATAATTTTCTCATTTTTTGGCTTCATACACAGACTATGAGAACACACATGACTGTTAGAAAACCTTTAGAAAGTGGATTTTGCATAATATAGGTAGGTATAATATAGGTATAATATATAGATCAGTAAGACCACACCACAGGACACTGATCAGCAAAAACAAATGAACAAATCCAAAACAGACTGGCTGAAAAACAATTAAGGTTTTGCAATAATCTCATTGAAACGCTGTGGTGGGACCATAACCCTTTGAAGCCTGTCCCAAGAAAAAGTCTCAAGATTTAATAAAAAAATTTTTTTTGATCTGACGTCTTAATATTGTTTTTGTATATTTACCATTTATTACTGTGTGAGATGTCATAAATTCATGAGATGTCAGAAAGAAATAAAGACACTGCATCATCTGAGGTTTTGTTTATACCTAATTCTAAGAGCTGGTGAGGACCAGGTCATCCTTTATTTTTCATGTCCTGACATATAAAACCTTGGAACTTACACAATGAGTATTTTCTTTATCATTTGACTGCACAAGCAGCAGCTATATAGATGGCAAGAAGGTATGGCAGCAGTCTCCAGTTTAATAGGATATGCTAAAAAATCTCCAGTAGTAGGATTACAGCTCCACAGGGGTCTGAGGTATCTGGAAGGGTGTCAGTAGCAGATGGAGGCTGAGAAACTAACCACAACTCCTGTTCAGGTGTTGTGGTTTGCTCTCAGTGGATCAGCTCTGTCTCACAGATAAAAGTTTTTCCATGAAACACAGCAATAGGAGACTTGATGACAATCTGTCTTGTCCTTTCCCTCAGCCGATGTCCTACTGGGCAGCAGTGCAGCGAGGCTTAGCACACAGACAGACAAGAATGAAGGATGATTATATGCTTTTGAGAACTGCCTCTGAAGCTCCAAGCTACCTTCTAGGTCTTAAGGAAAAAAATCTTCCTGTGGGCTTTAAAAGATGTCCTATTGCTTTATGAGGGATGATGGTGGACTTTCAAAACAGATTCAACAGAGATCACTGTTCAGCCTTTCATCTGTGAAGTGATGATGAGCATGCAGTTTTTGCCACAACTCAGTCCTCCACGATTACAATTCCTGCAAGTTCTTAATGTTGAACTCTGTGACTATTATTATTATTCCTTTGTTCGTTTCCCTTTGACTAAAAAGGCTTGAAATACAACACGATCCTTGAAAAACAGCCAGTTTTCTTTTTCTTTTTTTTTCTTTTTTTTTGCTACAAAATAGGATAAAGAGTAAACTGCATTTAGTTCATAATAAAACACTGATACTATTGTGGTATTGTGTTCTTAACACAATGCTTAGCTTGCACCTTTAGGTTCCACAGAAGCACCACTTCAACTATAGCACAGTGTCACATGGACCAATAATTGCTGCGTATTACTAAACTACGCAGCTTGATGTGAGTGTTCCAGGAGGCACAGAGTGGTGCTCAGCCTGCAGAGGAGGAGAAAAAGCAAAACATCTCTGTGATGCATTTCAGTGCAACAGCAAAAGGTATGATTAACAGATTATTTCCTTTTTTTATTCAGTTGTACTACTTCTACTAAATATTTTGGACAATGGCCCATCAGTGTTATATGGATACTTTTAAAATATGGAATTAAAATTCAGATCATTGCGTGCAATGTCAAACTTACCCTGGCAGAAGTGTGAACTTTTCATGCTTGAGCCAAAGGTGAAATGCTGCAAAAGGTCACTTTTGTTAAAATATTTGCAGGGTCAGGGAACAAAGTGCTACATATATTTTACAGGGTATTCTAAAGTTTGTCTTTGGTGACTTTCGAGAGCTTCTGCTGCTTTAATAGTAGTTTATAGTTTAAATATGGACTTTTGAAGCCCATTTCCAAATCAGGCCCCTGTGGCTATGACCATGCTTTTCAGTAAACAGTAATGGGTCCACTCTGGCAAAAGAAGGAAAAGAAGAAGGAATGCTTCTAATTATGCTGACTGACTCAGTCAGTCTAAAATATTTAGCTTTATTTTTGATGATTTTATTTCCTCCAAATTGGCTTGTTAAGGATGCTCTCATCTGCCCCACGGTGACCGCAGCACATTAGCGGCAGCAAGCGACCTGTGCAGAGTTTGCAAGCCTCCAAACTGTTAAGATTGGTCTTGTGTTGGGAAAGGTTTTAAAGTTATGTGTTGAAAGGTATATCTAAGGTTGACGAGGGATTTAACATGACTGGTTAAAGCCTCTGGAAAATATTTATATGTACATTTATAAATATATACTTTTTTTTTCCAACCTCGCCATCCACAATCAAAGAGGTAGGCGTGGTTTGTCAAATCATGTTTAAGTGAATGCATTTATTTAGAGCTGGCAAATGAATTAGCATGCGTGTGCAGGAGAGAAATTGTGTAATAATCTTTCCATTTTCTCATTTGTCGTGTCCATGCCTGTCAGCAGCAGTTAGGTGCAGAGTAATGATTTCTAATTGTACGCTTCTCACTGCTGCCAATTTGAGACCATGGCAAACTAATGGTAAACTCAGTCAAGAATGAGCACCAGTGATCTTTGTCTCTGTTCTCTTTCTACTTTCTGCTCACCCTCACTATTCCTGAAAAAACAAACAAACAGAACAGAACAAAACATTACCATTTTGAGCAAAAGAGCACAGTAGAGGCGATGTCCTGTGGGCCTCACATGTGCACGTGTGTTTATGTGAATGCGTGTGCATTACAGCACGTCTCGAGGAACTGCGAGATATGTTGTTGTGACATGCCTTGTCTTCCGTTCTGTAGAAAAACAAAGACGGTCGCTGCTGGATCCAGACAGCAGAACTAATTAGTGAGGAACACACATGCAAACGTACAAGCACACGCATCCATACACGAGCGCAGGCACACATATACACCGCATGGATACATGCGGGAGCTGGAGAATAGGATATGATGTCACCTCTATAACCATAATTACCCGTCATAAATCATGTGGTGTGACACACTGTCACAGAGTGAATGGGTGTCCTATGTGCCAGCCAGGGATGGCTGCACTTTATTGCAGGGTGCTACACGACCACCATAACATGGACGTGTTCTGACTCAAGTTTCTGTGTGCGTGTGTGTGTTTTCTGTTAATTCTTTTCTACTCTTTATATCTTTCTGATGATAAAATGCTCTTTTATGGTTTCTATGCTATCGTTTAGTAACAGTCAGCATTAGTAACAGTCAGCATGGGTTTGAAACTCTTTGGGGTTCATGGTGCTTGTTTGTCTTGTAATGAATTAAACAATATGGAGTAAGAAGCTAAATGGGTTTTCAAATGTTGGCATTTAGCTATAAAAATCTAATTAATGCAATGAAAAAATGTGGTTAATTTTTTTCTAAGTGTCCTTGTTTAATTTTGATAAAGGCATCATGGAAATAATTTTATTCATTCGTAGAATTACACATTATTCTCTGTTATCTTTGCCAAGATAGGTATATAGAAATGGAAATGAAAGAGGTTGTTATTGAAGGAAGCACGGTAAAGGAAGAGAGAAAATGACAGAGCAAGAGTTAACTTTGGATTGACTTTTACTGGCTGGAGGGACCTCAGAGAAGAGACAGGATGCAAGACGGCTGCTGATTTAGTCATCGTTGGAAGGTGCCAAAGTGTGGAATGTTCAGTAGTAACTTTATGTAAACTGACTCAGCCTAATTTACATAAAGTAACTCTCATTCAGTTATTTGCCTTTTTGTGTTTTATTGACATTTTGCCATAAAACAATTTAGGAATGATCAGTGAAAATGGCCCATTAAGATTACATGTTAACATGAATTAACTTTTACTGCACTTTCAGGCTGCTGTTCAGCTATTCAGAGATGCATCTAAATAAAAATGCTGTCTTTTCACCTAGGTTTCTTTTTTGTTTTTGTACATTATAAAAGATTGTCTTTTTAAATGTCTTTTATGACAGTACTAAGCCTCAACCCTGCACATGAGCAAATGGTTTAGAGTTGCTCCTCTTTGCCTCTATTGGTGATCCTCTTTCTATTACACAATTATTTTAAAATGAAGTACAAACAACTGATCTAAATCACAAACTAATGACTCATCTCAGTTTTTTATACGTTGCCTCAAAGCCCCCATGTGTCCATAGAAATTTTCCATTATGATCACTTTTGGTTCCTGTCCAGTAGAGGCAGAAACCAAGAGTAAAGTTTTTCAAAAAGACATGGTCTAATGTGGCCCGGGTCTGCAAAAAGCAGTAGATTTGCCCTTTTTGTATATCACAGTTTAGAAGCTAGCTTCATTAACGTCAAGCTGCGTCTGTGAACATTTCTTCCATCCACACTCATTGACAGTGAAAAACTAAACGGCCTGATGTTATACACCCATTTTAAGAGGTGAGCACACTCCCACCAGCAGACAGACAGAGAGCATGTCTCCAAAAATCTGTGGCAGAAATAAGAGGTAATAACCAGGCGCCACAAGCTCACCCTCGACCCCACCAACAAAACTGAGGTACCAACGTTTGCAGCTACAGAGACCAACGTCTCTTCTTTATCATAGCTAAAAAGCTGATAATGTAGTGTCACAAGATGGTTCATTTTAGATTTTTTTTGTTTTATGGTTTTCTTATATGGCATTTTTCATTGGTTTTACTTGTTTTATTTTGAATTTAGCTGCATGCATTTTAAAAATTTTATTGTGATAATTATTTTCCTAGTTCCACCTGTGACATAAGTACAGGTGATGGGCTATTGACTGAAGGCTCAGATGGCCAATGACAAACAAGAAATGCAGAGGAGGGGCTCATGGCAGTGGAAGAAGGTTGTGACATGCTGTGTATGGGCATACTGCCCATTAATTGGTGGGAGCGAACCAGATACTGTCACCAGATTACCTTACAGGAGCACCTCAAAGGAGGACGCATGGTGGAGCAGGCTGAGATCCCAGTACCTGATGAGCCCGTTTTTATTATTTTCCTGGGCTCAGTGACGACACGCGGACCGAGGGCTGTATTGGTTCTGGCTTTTGTTAGAATCTTCTGGACTCTTGCACCAATAAATTAGGTGAAACGCTCTGCTAGCCTTCTCTTGATGTTACAGTGCTGCTCTCCACTCGATCCTTTTTAAACCTATGGTTCCTTTTCATTTTAAAGATGGTGTGATCCAGTCAGCCAATGGTCACAATAGATCTAAACTGCAACTGGATCTCAATTACACCTTTTCCAAGGCCCTGTTTAACTTCTGATTGGTTAGTAAAGCGAATGAGAGCGAAGCGAATGGAAATATTGCACATCAAACAAATGATGACTGCTGTTTGACATTTTCAGTTTGGATGGGTGCTAATTGCTTGTTGTTTAAATTGACTGATGTAACTCAGTGATTCCCAACTTGGGTCTCTTAAGGGCACAGAGGGTCCCTGGGGCTTAAAAACTGAGTCCATGTCCACTGAGACGACTTAAAGTGTGTCCACCTAAGTTTTTCAAATCATCTGGACATTTTGTTCACATGGAACTGGTGTTTTGGGAGCCTGAAAACCCAAACTTTTTAAACTAGATCCCAAAGTGGATAAATGGAGGTCATCAAAATCTGCTATACAATATTTGAACACATATGTTCTTTGTCAAAAATAAGAAAAGCCACTCATAAGGTTATAACTAGTTTATCCAATCAATTATCGTCTATTTACTGGGGTTTAGTGAGGTCATTGTGCAGGTGGAAAAAAAGGTTGGATACCACTGAATCAACGTAAAATGAGCCCATTTTACGCTTTTGAGGGTTACATCTGGTCCAGTGTCGCATCACTTCTCATTAAAAAAGAAAACCTGGAACAAGCAGTGCCAGTCATACATCTAAATTTGTTTTGATTTCAGACACACTGAATTATTTTGTTTTCAAAAATAACATATTTGCATCAATTCTGAATATTAGCATTAGAGAGGAAAAAGGTCACCATCATATCAGAATGTAATCATTGGTATTTTCATCTGTCAGCACAGGTTTGTTGTGTCCTGAGCATATGTGCTCTTGCCCTTATGCGCCTATGTAGCCGTGTCCTTGCTTTATGGAACAACACAGGGAGTTTTTTTTATTCCCTGTGGAAAGGCACACATGTACCACACACAAAGACGCACACACAAGCATGAGCAAAACTGCTGACAGTGCTGAATAAAGCAGCTTCCCTGTCACTAAAGCCCTTGAAGTGTGGAAGCAGCTCCAGCACTCCTTCTGCTGTTTGAGTCAAACCCACACCTCCTTTCCCTCCCCTCCTTCATCTCCCTGTCTGCTGTTCCTCCCAACTGCCTTTTCCCTCCTCACCGAATTCACTGCATTAACGTGACTGCTGTGACTTTCATTAGAAACAATGCTGCCAAAGTAGTTGTGTGAAATGTACATTTCCAACAGCCAAAACAGTTTACACTTTGAAGCCGTGTCGAGGTGATAAATTGCTCCCTTCCTCCCAAAACCACTGAGAAAATGTGCTCAACCTCCCCTGCCTCCTTCTCCTCCATTGCTATTTATCTGTCTCCGCCCTGCTTTGACATACAGACTTATGCAGTCTTTCAAAGGCTTTTTTCGCATATACTGTAGCTCACACGCTTGATCAAACATACACAGAGATTCACTGAGCTATATTCAGCTGCTCCTTGTGCTGTTTTTTATACTTGTGTAATCCTTATATAAGTGGAGTGGAGGCAGGCGGGGTCACTCCATCTGATGCAGTGCACTCAGGAGGAGCAGGCAGGTTTTGTTTGTCTCGTCTAGACGCTGATCAAGGTCAAATATTGGCAAACTTATGAGACTTGACACGGATGCTCCTTAGAGTTTCGTGATTTCTCAGGCAGGTTTATTTTAGAAAGCTTTGAAGCCAATGCAGCAAGAGGTGTAGCTGATAAAGAAAATGGCTGGAGTATGTATCTTCCAGTGTACAAATATCATTGTGAGATAAACAGTTGCTTATAAAGTACAATTCTAAAACTGTTTTTAAGTCTTTGTGCAAGCTTTTCATGTGCTTTCATGTCTTTAACATTTGATCTGTGTGGTGACGCCTGGAAAAGGAAGCCTGTAGGTTTTTGCTTTACATTTTGACTTGCTGTCACATCAGAAGACAGTTTTTTAACACAGTTTTCTTGAATTCAAAGGTCCTTTTGGTGTGGGTAACAAAACAAAAGATTAATTTCAAGTTTGTGTGGGTTTAATCCTAAAGAGAAAGAGCTCTTTTTCAGTTTCAAATGAGAGCGGTGAGTGAACAAACACTCTAATTTTCATTAGAAATAATAACTGCTTACTGGGTTAAGCAGATCTGTTCAATTTCTTGTTAACGCAAACAGCTAATCAGACTTGCTGAAGTTCAAACTGAGCGTCAGAATGAGGAAGTTTAAGTGACTTTAAAAGTGGCATGGTTGCTGTTGTTAGAAGAACTGGTCGGAATTTTTTCAAAAACTGCTGATCTACTCAGATTTGACCACACATCCATTTCCAGGGTTTACAGAGAATGATCCGATATGAGAAAATATCCAGTGAGTGGCAGTTAGACAATTAATGTCAGAGGAGAATAGACTGGTTGGAGTGATTAAAAAGCCAATAGTATGTGCCATGCTTCAAATCTTGAAGCAGATAGGATACAGCAGCAAAAGACCACACTGGGTGCCACTCCTGTTAGCTAAAACAGGAAACTGAGGTTACAAATTACAAAACTTTGAAAGACGTCCCCTGATCGGAGTCTATATTTCAGTTCTCAGAATTTGGTTTAAAAACATGTTGCTGTTGGTGGTGTTGTAATGGTGTGGCAGGTAATTTCATGGCATATTTTGGACATATGACCTGACCTTGAGATACTTGAACTCCTCTATTTGGGGGAAAATCTCATTCCTGACCTGGAGAGAACCATTGTTTTTGATTTGGAGGTGCTGATAATCATTCTATGTGCGAAGCTGTAAATCGCTCCCAGTGAGAGCTGGAGATCACGGACTGATGAAGCTATCAGTACTACAGCATCTTCAAAAAGCAGAGCCACAATTCTGAGGCTACCAAACCAGATCCCTTCAACATAGAAATACTGTCCATAAAACAAAATTGGTGACAAAGGGTAGCCTTGGTGGAGTCCAACCCTCATTGAAAACTTGTCCTACTTACTGCCAGCAATGCAGGCTAGGTTCTGACACCAGTCATAAAGGGATTAAAGAGCTCTTACAAGTGGGTCTGGTACTCCACACTTGCAGAGCACCCCCATAGGACTCCCCAGGCTACACAGTTAAACACCTTCTCCAAGTCCACAAAATAAATGTAGACTGGTTGGCCAAATACTCGTGATTCTTCCAATAACCTGCCGAGGGTATAGAGCCTGTCCACCATTCCACAGCTGGGGCAATAACCACACTGCTCCTCCTCACTCTATGGCTCAGCTACTCCACAGACTATTTCTTGAACCCCTAAATAGGCCTTACCCTGAAGGCAGAGAAATGTGATTTTCCTGTAGTTGGAAAAAGCCCCACCTCAATCTGCCAATCCAGAGGTCCATGATGTCCATGCAATGTTGCAGTGGTGTGTCAATCAAGACAGCCCAACAACATCCAGAGTTTTGAGGAATTCTGGGCAGATCTCATCCACCCCTGGAGCCTTGCCACCGAGGAGCATTTTAACTACATTAGCGACCTCAGCTCTCGGGATATGACAGCCCAGCATCAGTTCCTCAGACTCCCCCTTATCATTGGAAGAAATGTCATGGGATTGAGGAGATCTTTGAAGTATTCCTTCCACCGGCATTGAACCACGCTGCTCCATGTTGTTGTATGTTGTCCTCATACTTCCATGCGGCTTTTGTGTTGCCATGGTTTTTAAGTTACTTCTGCCATTAATGGGCAGTGCTACGTTTGGAGTTCACTCCCGCACCCACGTCAGTTTCAGACACTGTTTGGTGGCGGTAATGCACTGTACACAACCTATACAGCTTGCATACAGCTTTTATTCAAAAGCCAGCACAATTTCTACAGTTGTGCTAGTCTTCACTCTTCTTCTGCTTTTTTGTTCCCTTCCTGATCTTCTCTGGTTGGTTGCTTTTACTGGTTGCATATAAGCTATTCGGCTTAGCACTGCCGCTGCGATTTCCAGTGGTATTGCTCCATCTTCTGCGTCAAGTAATGAATAGCTAAACTCCCTGAAAATGGCCAAAATTACATGCGCAACCAACGCAGAAGACTAAACTGTCCGTCTGTCTGCGTATCTGTCTTCTGTGTCAAGCATATGTAAAGGTGTAAACTTTGTATTTCCAAGGAGGAAAAAGGCAGGAAAATTTTCCAAAAAGAAATTACAAATTAAAATGAAATGCCCAGAAAAAGTTATGCTCGATCTAAAAATGCAATAAAACTAAAATGCCTCCAAGGAGGAATTAAAAAAATACCCATCCAGGGCAAAGTAACTAATGTAGGTGGTACAGCAGGTCCTCCCCTCAGTCCAGGTCAGTTCCACCTCTGTCACACGCACTGGGTCATCTGCAACAACAAGCATATGCCAGTACAGGGGTACGACACGTCAGGGCCTTAGGCTAAGTGGATGGAGTGTGGTTACAATACTTACACGGTAGGTAGAGTTTTCCTCTTCCCCTGCGTGTATTTAGTTGCACACCCCTTTACTTCTCTCGATCCCTTTCGGCCAGCTCTGGTCTTCATCCTCTGGTAGGCTGGGACACCTCTGCAAAAAACAACACAAGGTGGCAGTACACACCACCAATTGCATGTATCCTCTGCTCAATCTGCTCCAGTTAGCATTACTACTTTGTGCTCAGGTACTAACACGGCAGGCAGAGTCCTTTCATTGCCTCTGCGCGTCGGTCACTTTGTAATGCTGTAGTCCCAGCTGCCGTAGTCCCCAGTGCATGTGACTTCTGTCTTCCACTTCGACCCCACTCTGCTCAGCTTCCTTGTCTTTATAGACCTGTGTCTCCTATCCGGAGCAGGTGCGTTGATTGCGTTAGGGCTACTAATCAGGAGGTTGATGACAGCACAAGGGGTGGCCCAGCAGGAGTGCCCTCCTACACTTCTTTCAAGGCCTACAAAAAGTGTGGGAACTCGAAACTGCTGTTTGGTGCATAGGCTAACAACAGTGAGGACCTGCCCCCTCATCTATAGATGGAGGGAGGGTACCCTCTTGTCTATCAGGGTAAACCCCAATGTACAGGTACCAAGCAATGAGTATACCTACTTCTGCTTGGCTTCTCTCACTAGAGCAAAACCGCTTGAGCTCCTTTGCCACTAGAAAGGTAACGTTCCACATCCCTAGAGCTAGCCTTTGCCACCAAGGCTTGGACTGTCAAGGTCCCCGTCTTCGGCCATGTCACCCTTTCGGATTGAGCCTGACTGGGCCCCATGGGCAAAGATCTGCTCGACTCCATACTCCACCTTTAGACCTGGCTACAGAAGGGGGCCCTGCTTTTGCACAAAGGAAACCTGGATCCAACATTGTTTCTCATCATAGGGGTCTTTTGAGCTTCACTTTGTCAGGTCTCTCACCTAGAGATGTGATTGCCTAGGGTGACCATACCAAGGGTACGCAGCCCCCAAAAATAGAGCTCCTATGATCACTGGGACATACCAGCCACCCCAACCACAATTAGGTGGCAGCTCAGGGAGGGCTAAACCCAACCATTTTCTGAGGAATATGTGCATCACCATCATATTAATAGTCCAAACTGATGGGAAGAACTTATCAAATAACAAGTTTTAATTAAGTTAACTTTTTTGTTTTTGGTGTGGTTTACTGATAAAAAAAAATGTAAATATAACTAGTTTGACAGATAGCTGAAATATAACTATAACTGAATAAATAGATTCACAGGCATTATTTATTTATTTTTTTAACCAACAAAGTGATTATCCAAGGCTTGCTTTCGACAATTATCCTTTTCATTTGCTGCATTAAATGACTGGAGCTTTTTACATAGTCTTTTTTCCAAGACTACCTAAAGGCACTTTTTAATGAAATTTGTACATTTTTTACCACACTCTAACATCGCTTTTATCTCTTTTACTGATGCACTGAAATGTAAGTGTAAAATTGTTAATTGTTTAAATATCTTATTTTTGTTTGTTTGTTTTTATCTACACCTTCTCCGCTACCCCACAAGTGTTTTCTTGCCTAGTAAAATAAAGGTTAATTAAAAAAAACTGACACGTTTCAGGATAGTGTGCAGTGTGTCCTTCAGGAATTTAAGAAAAATGGACAGTTGGAAAATATAATATGTGTTAGGATCGAAAAGTATGAATGATGTTTAAAAGTGATGTCTAGAAGATGCACTACTTTTCTCAGTGTAACCCCTATTGACAACTAATTCAGCATCTGTCTTATCCTACCTGTACTGTGAGCTTTCTCCAGACAGTAAAAGACAGCTTCATTTTGGCTTGTCTTATCTCTTATTTTGTCTCCTTCTCTCTTTCTTTTTATCTCTTTCTCCGATAATGTCTTCTTGTGTTTCTTTGTTGAATCAGCCACAGTGTTTATTTAAAATGGCCGGTGTGTTTAAATCCATTTGCTAGTGCGTGAGACGGTGCGTAAAGTGAAACTTGGCTGTAAAATTAGATGGCATACCAGATGAAGAAGTTGTATGTTGTGGGTTCTCAGCCTTGGAACGAAGCAGTGCAGCAACGGCTCCAGAAATACACATAATAGATGTCACTGTACCATCAAATGAGTCTGGAACGCAGAGTTTTAAGGTCGGAATGTTACGTAATGCATCTTTAAAAGAAAAAGGAATATAAAACACAGTGGCAAGTGAAACAGGTCCTGAGAGATGCATCAGGACCTTCAGTTTAACTTAATTATTCCAGAAGACCAAAGTAATAAAAAAAAAATCTTGTCTATGGGAGTCCAGATGTGTATAAAACTTTAATCTTTTCTGGGGAACCCATTCTTTTATTAATTTGGATTAATTGTTGGGATTTTTTGTTACTAACACCGATTTTTGTCACAACCAGAAATTCCTGCAGCTCCTTAATTAATGCTCTATATGACCAGTTATTGTCTTGTCTTTTTATCAGTTTTAAAGAAGCCATCCACTTGTTTGCAATGTCGCTGTTCTCACGTTTCCTTTACTTTTCGATTACAGTCTTCACTGTGTTCAGTAGTATAACCAATGCTTTCAAAGGTTTTTTTTGCACCCCTTTCCTGGCTTTGAACAGTGAGATCCCTTAAATGTTTTCAAGTACTCCATGAACCATGGCTTTTGCTGTCAAATGTAGGACAAGTTCTGAGGTTTCATTTTTAACATTGCAAAACCTTGATCCTTTTTTATTTACTATGTTAAAAGGGTGAGCAGGAGGACCTTTCAATATCCAGACCTATGTTTTTCTAATCAATACATAGTTATGAATATCTCATTGTATTTCTTCCAAATTTTACATTCTTAATGGACATTTCTTAATGTCCAGTCTTAATGTAAATTTTTTTTGATTTCGTGTATTTCATGTTTTAGATTAAACTCATTAGTCTTTGCAAAAAAAAAGAAGATATTTTTGGTACAGTGAATCTGAGACCAGCAAACAGTGAAAAAGCATATCAAAGGTGTTTTTGCCACATGCAGTCACCTGACCATCAAACAGAATGAATTTTTATATCTGGGCTTTCTTTTATGAAACTAACTAACCACTTTAAACAAATGTATGCTGCTGCTTCTGTAGAACTGGGAATAGGGTTAGAGCCAGAGGTGTTGCAAACAAAAAGCTTTCATGAACTAGCTGCAGGTTGAGTCACTTCTTTTGGCAGACTGAGGCAAAAATAGGTATTTATTTATACAGAATATTAAACCCCCCTGGCCCCTTTCCTTGTAGCTGTAGTGTTGCTCACCAAAAAAAAAATTCACACAAATGCTGGACACATTCCTCCATAAACTGGTAGTTTCTTCACACATCCTTATATTTCTGATTACAAGAGAAGGCAAACAATGGGTGAAGTAAAAAACAAAAACTGTTTCTGTGCATCAAGTGAAAAGGATAAATTTTCCAGATGGGAAGCTCTATATGCGTACACAGGCGCAGAGTGAGGCACAAGCCAGAAAACAATGTCAGTAAAATGCAAGAGAGAGAGGAAAAGGTAGATGAGTGTACAAAGAGCACATATGTCAAAGCCATTTCTCTATAAGGTAAGAAGAGGAAGAAGGAAATAAAGATAAATGTCCTGTGACATGCTGAAAGTGGGCCAAACCATAGTGTGTTTAAAGTGGTCCATATGGGGTGGAAAAGAGAGAGAGACAGAAATGCCACCATCTTAATACAGTTTGAAATATAGTGGTATAGTATTAACTGGTGCATGCTGGTTTTTTTAAACTAGGATTTGCTCACTGTTTGGTGGTATTTCTGATTAAAACCAGAGATCCACAGATGATATTTGGGGGAGAAAAACCACATAAACCTAAACAGAAGTCTATGGGACAATTTAATAATGGCAAAGACAGGGGCTGTATAGAATATATCTAACCACATCCCTGGCAAGAACACAACCTTCTGCTTTAAACGGCCAATCATGTTATTGTTTCCATCTAGTCATGCAGTTATGGACCCAAGCTCAAAGCTGACGTTCACACCAGGTGTTTTGAGCAGGTCTCATGTGGAAGTTGATCACTGGCAATGTTGCTGGTAGATTCCTAAAGTTAACAGCCAATCAGAATTTCTATCAGCCAAATATTTAGCTGGTGGGATAAAAAAAAAAATCTAGATTATAAATGCAACTACATGTGTACAGTCACTTTGTTCTTGTATAAGTTTATATACCAATAACATTACTTTTGCAGTCTTATTGCTGGTGCTTTTATTTTTTGTTTTGTTGTCAGTCTTTTTCTCAGTTTGTCTTCTTATAGATGCACCCATTGATTGTCCGCTTTGTTTTCTTTCTGAGCTTTCTCTACAGGTGTAGCAGCTGGTTTTTCTGTTTTGGTTACAGTTGCCCTTTATATGTGTATTCTTTTTCTTCTCCTCTCTCTCGCTCTCTCTCTCTCTCTCTCTCTCTCTCTTTCTCCAGCGTTGAAATTTAACACAGCAATATCCAAAATGAAGATAAGTGATCAACCATCCAGGGGAGCCCACTTTGTTTAAATTTCACTCCTTTTTCAGATGGACTTTGTTCAGGCAGTAGCACATAAACACACCACTCATGCTAAAGTAAATGCGCCACTAATGCATATATGAGGCCTCATAGAATATTTGGATCTTCTGGCTCCCAAATGATCCTTCAATTAGTATCATTTAGAGTGTCTATTTTAGCCTAATTTTAGCAAATATAAAGGATTTGTGTTATGGTAAAAAAAAAATTTTGTGTAATAAATTCTTTAAAAAAGCCTTTTTATTGTCCATTTATTTCATTATCAAAAATTTCCATTCTTTACCTTTCAATTAAACCTTTAAATGAACAACCAGATACAGAACCACAGCAAACAAATCCAACAATTGAAAGCCAAAGTCTGAACACTGACACTCATAAGGGGACATATATTTTCTTTATACAAATTTGCTCTTAGCATTTTAGTCTCCAATTTCATTTAAACGCAGCCAGATGCTGCTTCTTTTTTCAATTTTTACTAATTTCTTCACTTTTTCCCCAATGCGCTTGCATTTAAATCAGTCTACTCTGTCTCCCTCTGTACCTGGCTTGTACCACTCAACTAGCCATCTTTGGCAGGTCTATCGACTTTCTTCTTTCACACAATGGGATGATCCTAGTATGTCTTTGCATGTGATTGGCCCCATGGTATGTCCACATGTCCTGTCCCTGCCTGCACGGTTTCTCAACAGAGCTGAGGAACTGAAGTTCAGGTTCTATTATAGGAGTCAGCTTTCCGCCAATCTGAATTTTAACCCACATGTTGCGGTGTTGCTATTAATTTTGAGCCATTAGCAATTTTTCTTAAATAGAGAAAAGTTGGGGAATTTTCACCAAAGTTTTTCAGTTGAGATTAATTTATTTATTTTTTACTCCTGACAAAGATGGTATATGGTAAGATTTCTTTAGTTGTATGTAGGATAATGCAAAATCTTATGGATCACGAGAGAATCTATTCAATTTTGGAGTCAGCAACTTGGTTACTGGTGCATCACAAATAGAAGTTGGGGAAGCCTTTTGTGTGTATAATGAACTATAAGGCTCTTAAAGTGTAACTACACCCCCTACTTTTTGCATAATTCCACACACTGCCCAAAATCAAACAGAAAGTGAATCATACCTGATTTAATCTTTAATCAGTCAGGTGACCCCAGGTGTTCTGCAATAACCAGATTGAGCTAGAGAAAAGTTATCTCGCTGTATATTCTTGATTTTGTTCAGTGCAGGTAATCTAAAACAGCTGAAAAGCTGCAGAACGGGAAATGAGATTTTACCTCAACAGTTTTATGTAGTGACACCAAACTTTGCTAATGAACTTGGTATCTCTACCTGAGGGTTTTCCCAGCATGGTCACCGTCTATCTTTAGACCATAAGTATGAACTCTTGGCATTGAAAGACAGATTACAGATTTATCAATATAGATTTTTGTCAAACATGTTTCAGATACAAAAGATAAAAGAGGATATATACATAGTATGGCTCCAAGTGTGCAGGCATCATTTTTAGGAGATTATTTGTTTATTAAACATTGATAATGCGACATCAAATTCACTTCACTGAATTGTTCAGCTAACATGATAACAATATTAGAATAACTTTTTCCATTTCTTATAATTTGTTCCGTGTCTTTGTTGTGTGCAGATTCCGTAATTTCAATTATTGGTATTTGTCTGTTGCATTTAATGTTTCACACGTGGTTTTCTTGTCATTCTTCTCTGCAGTCTCTAAACAGGTTGGCACCAATTTCCACCGGGTGCGTGTGCGCCACGTTCCAGCCTCCGCAGCTATTCAGCTCATTGTAGTCAATTGCAATCAAAACACTGGGTGTGTCAGAAGCATCCCAGAAGAGCCTCATCGCAGGTTTCCAGTAAAACATACGCGATGAGTCTATTTTTGACTGCGCACTGTCCCGAATGCATCAAGCTTAACAGTTCAGATTGGGCCAAATGGGAAATCAGGCACGGAAGCAGTGGTAAAGCTTCTGGTAATTTTCTAAATAAAAGCTCCCGTGCAGATTTGTGCTCGCTAAACTTTGTAAACATTACGTCATTAATCGGTCAGTGGCTCTCTGGGTGTGTCCCAATCCGCGCACTTCTATACTTCGAACACTACATTTGAGTGCTTAGTGCGCTGACACAGAAATTTCAGTAAAAACGAAAAGTACCCGGATGCTGTCCTAAACTCGGCCAAAAATCGAGTGCGAAATGATGGACACTACGCGCACTAAATGGACGCCATCTTGCTGACGTAGCGGAAAGGGAGGGACTTTCAACCAGTTTTCCAGAGCTGAATTATGGCGGCCAGCGACTGAGTGGTACTGATGCAGGCAGAGGCTGTTTAGTACAGATGTAAGTATGAAGTTATTCTGTCATAATTCTAATATAAACGGCAGCATG
>JBAMHW010000019.1:6965118-6977086 GCA_037177495.1 Rhadinocentrus ornatus
GACTGGTGACCTGTCCAGGGTGTACCCTGCCTTTCACCTGAAACACTGCTGGGATAGGCTCCAGCTCACCCGCGACCAATAATAGGAATAATACAGATAATGAAATGACATATATATATACATATATATATATAAATATATATATATATATATTATCATTTGGGTGTATCATTCACATAGAGTGTTTTGGGAGCCCCAATAAAGGAATAAAAGTAAGCATTGTTTCAACACAGGACAGCTTTTTGGTAGTTGCATGAAGGGTGTGCAGGGAAACTAAGTTGGGAACCACTGGTGTTGAGCATAAAATTGCATGTTGGTGTAAATTAGATTTTCAGTCATCCAGGTCATGGTAATCCTAAAAACTTGATTAAGAAAAACGACTTCTTATCCTGGTTCTTGAAGATGTTTTCGCTCTTGTTTAGATCTTAATGATCAAACCTACATAGGTCTTTTCAAACGTGCATTGCAGCCCTGCAATCTTCCAGAGATGTTCCTTGAGTCAGCCTGTACATTTTATTTGAATTGCACCTGTTAAGATAAAAATCACGAAGTGCTTCACAAAGGGATAAAAGAAACAGGACAAAAAAAAAAAAAAAAAAAAAAAACACAACAGAAGGTAAACTAAAGCAAGATTTAAAAAGATGGTGTTTTAGCTGCTTTTTGAAAGAGGACACGAGTCCACGTACCTCAGGCTCAGAAGAAGAGAGTTCCAGATGTTGGAGCAACTATTGCAAAGGATTTGCAATATGCTATGATCCAGATCACATAGCAGGGACCTGCTGGAAATACAGTATATAGCTGCAAATGTTGTATTCACTGCCATTTTGTGCTCCATAAGTAAAAACCAAAGTTTTATTATAAATTCTGTGGTGGATTGAGATCCAGTGCAGCTGAATTGGCCATGGGATGACAGGACAAAACTGAGTTAGGAGCCGTACAGCAGCATTCTGACTAACTTAGAAAAAAAAACAAATGATTTTTGTTACTCAAACAAATGAACAATGTAAGTGTAAATGTCCAAAATATTCTTTAGACGTCTTTCAGAGATTTTCCAACTAGCTAAGAAAATGTCTCAAAGATCTTTGAGACAGTATTTAAATGCCGACAAGAATGTGTTGTGTGGCTACCGATGTTACTTTCCACTTGCTTGTCGCCGCATAGATACGTTCAAATTAACATGCATTGATGCAGCTAGCTGTTCCTGTGTAGTTTAGAAATGAGGACATGTGCATTATTGCTGCAAACAACAATTAGCAGCTCAGATTTTGGGTTGCACAGAGGTACAGCAGTGACATATGTTTTTCTGTTTGTTTAGTTAGTTTAAGCCCAGTAGGAAATTGTAACGAGTGCTGAGTGTTATCTTAGCGGCCAACCCTGAGAGCCTTTAAGGTTTTTCTACCTTGTTTCGAATCACATTCACAGAGAAAGTTTAATAATGCAATCTGATTTGTAAAACGTAGTAAGAACCACAGGCTCACATCCCAAACGGTCAGCATCAGTTTTCATAGACCTTGTAGCCTGTGAGTTCTAGTTTCATTGAATATGTGTCCAAAGTAAGCCTGAGTTCCTGTTTGCACACCACCACTACAGTTTTAGACGTAATATATTTCTTTTTTTATTTTCATTAGAGAGTTAGACAGCAGAGCCCACGAGGTTCCTTCATTTCTCCTACTTTGCTCACTTCTGCCTATGCTTTAGTGATTGATATTAAATCTGTTCTGTTTGATCAATAATTAAAGGTGCAGTACTTAGTGTTCCCAGACTAGACTGAGCATTATGAATTATAGATTATTATTCCTGCTGGTCTGATCAAAGAATAACAACAACAGCCCTTCTCTCGGTTGGAATACTACCCATGCCGATGCTCTCCACTGACTTAAAAATGCAGGATTATTATTTCATCTCTTCATAACTGATCCTTGATCAAGGTTTTTTTTTTTTTTGTGCTGCTACTTGGTGTGGCAGTACAAAGTTTTACTCCTGAAGAGTGAGAGAGAAGTGGCAAGAGAGGGTAGACTGGAGTTCTTTGTCCAGATGGGTTTGAACCCTACCACTGTTTGCCAACATATGTTGAAAGACAAGCTTGTTTTAATTACACTTCGCCAGAGCAAATTGAGTTTAGTCACGCTAGTATGAGGTACTCCTGCACTCTGATCAGTGATTAAAGTAAGCACACATGCAAAAACAAATGAATAAGTACCAACATTCACACTAATTTACAACACTGGGTTTTCTTTTATTTTTTGTTTTATTTGACTTCACTTATACCAGTTGTGCCTCCAATAGTAACACCAGCTTACCAAGTGTTAGATGATAATGTTCATGTTACTCCCATATCTTGCCATTAAATAGCAGCCACAGCATCTGTTTTTGGTTGCTGTAAGCTGTTCCACTGGCTAACAGGTGCTAGATGTGAGAGCTGTTAAGTTATCCAGTAACTGAATACTGGTTTGACAGTGGCTGCTTGCTTAAAGAACACATCACTTTGAATTACCAATATTTTTTTTTTCTCTTCTTGTGGCTTATTATTATGATGGTGAGCTGCAACACAAGAAATTAAGCCTAATAAATAATGAAGTCCTTGAATATTTTGGGCAGCCAGATGAATTTGATGTTTTTTTGCATTAATATTTACCATGTATGTAGCATCATACTTTAGATGGAGGTTGCTATATTTATTCAGCTGTCTTTCCCATGACCATTTTTGTAGGATTTTTCAATTCACAATGTTTTAAGAAGATAAAAAGCTTGACAATTTGAAGATAATTTTCATTAAAAAAAGTTGTTTTAACCGTAGAGAATCCCCAAGACATTAAATTTAGTCTATCATGTGCTTTTCTACTGAAAGTCAGCCTTAATCAACAGTTGCTATTTTCAGCTGAAACATCCCACACATCACATGCTGTCAAGCAATCTTGTTTTTACTACTTGTATAGCTTGATCCAACAAGATTTACGTTAGCTAAAGAACTTTGTATTTGCTGGTGATCAAAATGAATCACCTCTCAGCAGAGTTAATCTTGCTCTGTCTTTAAGCTAAGCTAAGCTAACTGCCTAAATTGCTAGCAGGGCTCTGAACTAATACCAGCCAACCCACCAAATGCGGGTTAAAATGAATTCTAACTAGTATAAATGAAAACTAACTTGCCAGTTTGGCTAGTGATGAATGAAGCACATATTTTCTGCTATTTGTCCTGCTGGTGCTATCACGCTATCATGAATTAATAAAAGCAGGGTTTGATTGGAGCATATGACAGCCTCAAAACGCTGTAATAGTTCCTGTGGGTTTTCTGAAAACACTGTAACTTTGCCACAGTAATGCACCAAAAACAGAGAATGACATGGGGCATATACGCATAAACTTGGGCAATGTTAACAAAATATGCTCAGTAGCTTTTACAGCACACATGTAACCATGATCAAACCTGTATTTTGTACATGGACACTAAAAAAGATACTCCGATTATGACATGCTTTTAGATGCATCACATGTTTGAACAGAATAAATCATTTTGATGTGCAGAATAGAGATTTTTTTTTTTCACCAGAAATAGCAGTAGAAGAAGAACTGTGATTTCCAGTGAAAACAAACACACAACATGAGCTTATGTATTGGCGTATTACCACCATAAGTTTCTCCACCCAAACCTTTTTAAGTTCTTAAATTTTGAGTCTCACAAGCGTGATTCAATCAAAATGTTACGTGAAGTGTTTTTATTCCAACTCGGCTTTTATTTAGAATACTGGTGTCCAGGTAAACATGGTAACTGTGATCCTCCATTGTTGTATCCCACCTGTTAGCAGGGTTTGCACACGCGAGTTAAGTCAGAGGGGGCTGTATGTCAACGGGAAAGATGTGTATGAGTTTTTAACACGTAAACAAAATAGTGGCATTTTCAGATTTATTCAGTTAAGGACCCAATTTTTAAAAAATCTGCATTTCCTGATCCCCATGGACAAAACATCATAATAATAATAATAGCAAAGTTTACATAAACATATTTTAAACTTTTTTCCTTCTGACAAAAGAAACAGAAAGAAAACAGGACTTAGAACAGTTTGATTAAGAATTTAGATTAGCATATAGTAACTGTAAGCACAGAGAGGGACGAGCAAATGGACATAAAGGGCAACTGCAAATGTTATGCAAAGTTCGGTAGGACCTTTGGAGCTTTTGGGGGTTGAATCAACAAAAAGTAATTCCCTCAGGGCTAGCATCTTTGTTATATCCCAATGAGGAAGGAATACATTGTCACATTTTGCTGTGTAAAGCCAAAACAATGCTGCAACCGAGAGCGCCCAGTTTTGTTATGTACAACTCAACTTTTAAGAAAAGCAGCAGTTAGTGTTAGCATGGCTGCTTTTAAGGTACCCAATGAGGAAGACATTGATTGAAGCAGTTGTAGCTATGATTAACTGTCTATCCATAGTCAAACCCCTGTGATATGTTCACTGCAGACAAAAAAGGTAAAGTGTAGCAGTAGATTGCTCAGACACTCAACATTACCGGTGAGTGTTTTGCTTTTATCACCATACAATCTGAAAGCCAGAGAGCCGTGTAGTCAACACTGGGATCAACAGAACCTTCTTCAATTTACTGCCAGGAAAAAAGAAAAAAGCTATGTGGATATACCCTTATTATGGACACAAAGACCTAAATGTTTCATAAACCTTTTTTAAAAGCATGTGCAACTCTCTTTGACTGTCTCAAACTACTCTGGTTAGAGCTCTTTAAAATAACCATGTTTTACTCTGTCATCATTTCCCTCCGTAGGTATGGAGCCGCATAACAAACCCCAAAAAGAAGCAGGAACAAGCAATGGCAGCTATTGTGTGACACAATGTGAGTAGCACTGGTGTGTGTGTGTGCGTGTGGTATGGGTGTGTGTGTGTATGTGTGTAAAGCATTTGTGCCCAGACAGAAGCAGTCAAAACAGGAAAAAAAAAAAAAAAAAGCCCACCAACCAGCTGCCCTTGTCTGTCACCTCTGCTCACCTCTGGCTGCTGTTGAGCTCGGTTGTGTATCCCCATACAGAATATAACCACAGTGTATGTGTGTGTGTTTTTTTTATTTGTGTGTCCCTTTAACACCTGGTTGTCTCTGTCTTTTTCAGTCACTAATAGAGTGGCTGAATGGGATGAAGCTGCTTGTGCTAAGAGGAACATTATATTGAAGACAATAATAGACCATTACACTGTGGGAAAATGAACTATCTTTTCAGGGCCCATTCTTTTGTACAGGAAATGGGGAAATATACAGATAGACACATACTTTAACTCACATCCAGCCATTATTCATCTTTCCTTTGTTAGCATTGTAGTGGTTTATATCATTACAGGTTTGTAAAGCTTTGGGGTGAATTATAACATAGCTAATTTAAATGGCTGATTTTTTTAATTCAGAGCTTAATATATTCATATCTAGTGTCTCTTGGCACAGTTTCACTTCATGTGGCAGCTCTCCAGATCTGATGCCTTGTTTTCAACTTTTGCCAAAACCTCTAAACCACCTTCCTCCTTTCTAATTCTAATTTAAACTCCCTTTCTCCTCAGTTACACCCACACACACACACACACACACATATGTGCACACAGACCCATGCTGAGCCTCGGCTGTGGTAATTAGATACAGTCTGTCTAACTGTCAGACATCAACTGGTACCAGACACCAGACTCCGTCCTCATTGGCTAATCCTCCAGACGCTGCCTTGCATTCCTATTGGTCGGTGCTTCCTCCGCTGCTCTGACTCTGACCCAGTAAACTTGCATATGAACCAAATCCACGCATTTCCATTGGCTGTCTCTGAGACACATGACTGGTGCTTGCAGACGCTCTCCAGCTCCGCTTCTCCCAGAGGAGGATACAGTTATCCTCCTTACTGAGAAAAACAACACCATTCATCTCCTCCTTCTCTCTCTTCGTCTCCCCTCATCTATCTCTCTCTGACTGTTTAGGCTCTTGTGCTGCGTTGTTATGTTTCTGCCTTTGTCCCGCTGAAGGTTTTGAAGTAACTCCAAGTCCTCTGGATGCCCGAGTCAGACTAAATTACCTCCTCTTAGACTATTGAACAGCTTAAGTTGATATAATTTCCAAGCCGGAACAAAATAATCCCCAGGGATGTAATTTGGTCTCCTTAAAAAGTCTCATTTTTTTGGGCTGGGAGTATTTTTTTTCTTCCATTTCCTCCCACATAGCCCACACAGCCACTTTTGCTGGTGGACAGTGAGCAGTATAGGCCAAGCTCTGAAGCCGTAAATATTTATCCAACTCACTCATCTAGGTCTTACTGTTTGGCAGGAGGGTGATGAGGCAGGATCAGTTTCACACAACAGGTTTGCGGTGTCATATCCTGTTGCTGAGAACAGTGAACAAACACGCTGCTGTTCCCTGAGGTTCCAGTTCAGGAAGGATGTGTTAAAATCTCCCTTTATTTTTCTTGACCTTCTTTTCTGACTTCTTATAGTATTGACCAACGGGTGTGTTTAGGAGTGGTGGGCTATTAATAAAGGGTGGTTTTTAAACCACCAAACTGCATTTTAACACACTTCCTTCTTGTTAAACTGAAGTTAAAAGCCCTACAGTCACCTCAGGATTTGTAAACGCTGTGTTGGTCCACAGAGTCAACATGTAGTGTCACATAAAAGCTTGACATTTTATTTAGACTATTGTTTAGGTCAGGGTGGTATTCATGTGACATGGTAGTTAACCCAAGTCATTGATTTTTTTTAAGCTACAAAAAGTACCTTGTAACCAGATATGTCAGTACCCAACGATTTTCACTAGCTAAACCTAAATGATGTTGTGCAAATCCAGGTAAGAATGTCACCGAAGTAAACATGTAAAAGTTATGACACTTCCGTGTAACGCAACAGAATGACTTGTAACTATATCTAAGGCAAACTTTGTCAAATCACAGTTTAGAAATTTTAGAAGTGTATTTATTGTTTTAGCCTTTTTTTTTAAATTTTTTTTACAAAAATTAGTTAGTGCACAGTGGACCAATATATCTATCAGACTTACTGGATTGACACTGGGTTAAAGACCTGGATTTACTCCACAAAACCCCAGGATGATGTTATGTTTATGCTGAAAGGCTTAATAGGTAGCCTGTGCCTATTTTACCCACTTAATCCCTATAATGGTTAAACAAGTCAGATGCAACATATAAAAATTAGCATATGCACTGACAAAAAAAAAGATCTACTATTTGTTCGGAACAGAGGTTTTTTCGCAGTTTCCTCCTGAAATCTGCCTTGTAATCCTACCCTCTTTTGGGATAATCCTGTTTTCTTGGATCAAAGTAATCCGGATCCCACTCACAAGTTTTGAACAAGCCAAACTGAGGGTTTTATCTGGATAACAGCCAGGATTGGATTACATTATCCAAGCCGGTTGCAGAATCCGGACTTCCCTTTTGAACAACCCATTTTCAAGATTTGATTCTATCCGATGACAAAATCCAATCGGATTACGTTTAAGCAACCAGGCCCTGGACATCATCTGGGGCTGGTGGTGTATGAAATCCATTGTGTGATTGGTCAGAAGTTTGAAGTGGTTTGAAGTTAATGGAGAAAAGTAGGAGGAGGAATGTTGTCATTTCCACTGATGTGAAAGTGGCCATAAATGAACTATGAAAATCTGCACAACACATCGTGTAAGGCGTAAACACAGATACTCGCCCATGTAAACAACTGCCTGACAAACCCTCCGTGGTCTCTGATGAAGCATGAAATATCTTGGCCAGAATTAACTTTGTTCTTGTTCCACCTCGGGAAGATGAACTATTTTTGCTGACTTTGTACAGGCATTAACACGTTGATGTAACAAAATTTATTTTAGCCAAAAATGCAAAGACTGCAGCCCAAGGTCAGAGAAACCAGACATTATTTTTAAATGGTATAAACAAGCAGTACGGTGGGTAGACATCTGTGCTACAGTAGTGAAGACAAACTAGCTTTCAACGTCTGGGCAACCAACAAGTTGCTATAACTAAGAGCGAGGTAACTGTATTAATTCATCTTTACTGTTTTTGAGTGGAAACAGGAAGCTTTAAACTCTCAGATTACTATTAGAAACGTGTCAGGCTTTATAGTTTTATTAACACCTGGTTTCCACGGAAGTGTGAGTCACCTGGAAGTTGAATAAAATGTATGAGACTCTACTTTCCTTTATTTCCCCCTCTGGAGTTTGTCTCAAAACTGTTTAACTTTTGCAGTAGTTTTCTAAGTGAGATTGCATGATGTACTAGGACATTGGATGAACAAAATATTAAACAGGCTAACAGTCTATTAGCTTAACAGTCAAACTTATCTCTATGTTTATAAGACATTAAAGTGAAATGTTCATAATGTTATTAAGTCAACACTGAAACTGAAATAATGAAACCTTGTGTAGCAAAAGTACTTACATAGTAATTCATATGGCTTCTAACAGTGTTACAACAATGAATAACAGGGGTATTAACCGTTTTAAAATTATTTCTGCCCTTGTATTGTCATTCTGCCACAGTGATTCAATGCACCTACAGGACAGAATGATGCTTAAATTCACACTTTTGCCCACCGCTGCAGTAAGATTTTGATCCTTCCTGAATAAAAATATATTTCTTCTTGAAGAAACACTAGTGTATTTTCCTTATTTTAGGTGAAATTACAGACTGAATGCTCATATTTAGAGACATGAGACATTAGGCTGGATCTTGTTCACAAACAAAGGCCAGGTGCTTAAGCTTTAGCAATCATCTCACACCACAACCCTGACCCACCAATTAGCTCTACAGCAGCTGTCAATGACGAAGCTAAAACAACTAATGCTAACATAGCAAAACATATATGGCTATGAGAGGAAATAGAGGAGAATACAACTCTAAGGCCATTTCCTCAGTTCATAATTTAATTAAGAAGTGGCAGTTAACAGTGTGGAGGTCAACTCAAAAGTCTGGAAAACCAAGGACACTGATCATAAGACAGCTTGAAATCAAAATCCCTGGATGAAATCAGAAGATCCACAAGTAGTGATGATGTTCTGTTCGACTGCTCAGTAACTCTTGGATAACTTTTACCCCAATTGAAGAGCTGTCTCAAGACAGAGCTTTTCAAGTTTATTGCATTTGTATATGCAAAACCATTTTCAACAAATTGAACACATATCTTGTTTCACTTCTTGTGGATTATTCCAGGGCTATAAGGGGCTTCACTCTTTTGTACACTTGGAAAATCAACAGCTGGTTTGCAGCTTTAAAAAACAAAACAAAAAAAAAAAAAACATAAATTTGACACAAGGCCTATGAGCTTTGGACACTGAAGATGATCACACTGTCTTCTCCCTTGGAAAAAGTTTATTATCTTCACTTTACACTCCTGTTACCCCCTTGCAGACACAGATGCTAGCATACGCCATGATGTAAGGGGCTCAGCTGACTTCACATCCTCCTCATCCCTGTGATCAGAGGATATTTGATCAGAAATTCTCATTAAATCAGAGAAAGCACAAAGCGTCACATACGTAGTTTTCTCGCACACTTTGGTGATCACAAATAGAGCTGTTCAGCATTCTGTAGTGCCACATCCGCATGTTTGATCAGGCTTTATGTTTGCTCAAATGAAGTGTCACTGTATATGTTTCTTTGTACACACACTCAATTATCTCCCCTCAATGTGCCCTGACTTGATCTGTGGAGCCAGCAGACTGGTGATGTGTGTAATCCAAAGAGTCTGGGCATTAAGGCTGGTCAGTCAGGCTTATACACACATTTAGTTACATGTCAAATGGTCTGATCAAAGTTTTTTCATCTTAATTCTAAGAACTAAGTCTACTCAAGCAAGCATGTTACTTTCCATTCTTTAAGGTTTTTTATAGTCACTGGAATTTCCTACTCTGTAACTAGAATAAAGTATCTGGCTCAAGGACACATTCACTAGTGCAGTGGTTCTCAAACTGGGGTTCACAACCCCCACGGGGATCGCAAGATAATTTAATGGATAATTTAGCCTACGTTTATCAAATAAATTTAAGATTTTTACTAAGGCTGTCAAAAATTTAAACCAATAATGAAGAGATAAATCTTTGAAAAGGATCTTAATATTTTAACACATTAACATAAACAACAAAGTTAGTACACATGCAATTTAAAAACAAAATCTGAATTTGACATCTCTGTGGGAGAATCTCTGCCTTGTCACAGCGGTGAACAACCAAAAACCACTTTATCCTCATTTTTAAAGATTCTGACAGTTTCCAGCCTTAATTTTATAGGATGACTGCAAGATGACCCATTTGATATATCACACAATTAATCACTAAGTCACTGTGTGGGGGTGGGGGTTGTGAACACCAACGTATGTTATCTTGGGGGTTGTAGCTAAAAAAATTGAGAACCACTGTACTAAAGTTCAGTTCAGGAACGAAAGGTCCCTTTTCATTTCCCTTTCTTGACAAAAAACAGAACAGAATTTTTTTTTTTCTTATACTTTTTCAATAACTTTAAACCTTTTAATGGTCTTTTCTGCCATTTGGTTGAGCATTTTTTTTTTTAAAGTGGCTTTAATGACATTTTTTCAAGTAACTCTGCCTGAGCCACCTCCACTTGGTTTGGGTTTGTAATGGCAAATATAATATTTGTTTTGCTATTACAGTTTCAAACTTTGATAATTTAGCTATTAAGGATTAATTATTATATCATTAAATATTATCTGAACTATTTAAAAAAATGATTCTTAAGTTTAAGTCTCAAGTAAATTGAAAACATGAAAAGAAAAAAATTTTTTGTTTCTTTTTTGTGAACATCCATCCATCCATCCATCCTGAGGTGTTTCCAGAGCAGCCAAAAGACATAGTCCCTCCAGCGTGTCATGGGTCTTCCCTGGGGTCTCCTCCTTATGAGACATGCCAGGAACACCTCACCAGGAAGGAGTCCAGTTTAATAGAACCACATCATCTGCAAAAATCAGGGACCCAATCCTGAGGCCACAAAACCGTATCCACCCTCCTGGATCCCACCCCGATCAACAACTCGGCTGCGCCTAGAAATTATGTCAATAAAAGTTATCAACAAAATTGGTAACAAAGGGCAGTCTTGGCGGCGACCAATCCTCACTGGAAACAAATCTGATTTACTTTCGGAAATACAAACTAAGCTCTGGCACTGGTCCTACAGGGACCGGACAGCTCATTCAAGGGGGTTCAGTACTCCATACTCCCGGAGCACACCCCACAGGACACCCTAGGGGACTGGTTAAAAAAACTCCCATGCCCCTCCCAGGACTCTGCAGAGGGTGTAGAGCTGGTCCACTTTTACGACCGGGACAAAAACCACACTGCTCCTCCCCATTTCAAGATTCGACTATTGGATGGACTCTGCTCTCCAGGATCCCTGAATAGACCTTACCAGGGAGGCTAATAGTGTGATCCCCTGTAAATGGAGCACACCCTTCGGCCCCCCTTCTTGAAGAATGGGACCACCACCCCAGTCTGCCAGTCAAGAGGCGCTGTTTCGGATGTTCATGTGATGTTGCAGAGGCATGTAAATCTAGACAGCCCCACAGCATCCAGAACCTAGAGAAACTCTGGCCGAATTTTGTCCACCCCCGGAGCCTTGCTACTGAGGAACTTTTTAACCACTTAGGCAACGTCAGTACCGGAGATAGGCGAACCCATCCCCAGAATTGTGATCCTGTGAACATTAAAGGCTTAAAAAACACAAGTCAAGTCATTAACACTCTCTACAGAGGAAGTTAATAGCGGGGAGCAATGTTGCTGGCTGTTGTTTAGTTCTTCTATTTGATCACTCTTTACAAGACCTGATACATGGGGTGTTTTTAACAAAGAAATAACTCAGAAGTTGAAAATCAGATGCTTTCAAAAAGACCTCTTTAGGTTCAAGGTTCAAGGAATCTTTATTATCCCCAAAGGGGCAAATCTCTTTGCAGCCAACAGTGAATACAGAACAAATACTACTAACATAAAACAA
>JBAMHW010000019.1:6979921-6996065 GCA_037177495.1 Rhadinocentrus ornatus
AGTTGGTTGGAGGGAGGGGTTGGAGGGCTGGGGGGAGGGGGGGTGTTTTTTTTTTAGGTTTTGGGGGGGGGGGGGGGTTTTTTTTTTTTTTTTTGTTTTTTTTTTTTTTTTTTGTGAGGTTATAGAAAAGCTTTACTCATTTTGGCTGTCAAATAAGGGAGGGTGACCTTGCTCATATACTTTGTTAAACAGTTGTTTCAATATACTGGACTTTCTTGAGTACATTTTTTCTTGTCTGTGTTTAAGCATGTGTTTCACATTTACTCCTTTTACAGACCAATGTAACTCTCAACTTCCACTGCAAAATCCCCAAATTCTGTTTATTTACTTGTTCTGTTTTAATAAGATTTAAAATATCTTTGCCTTTTCTTAGTGGTGGGATAGTTAAAGAGCACCCTTAACCTGACCTTTGCCCTTTGCACTTTTGGTGGCTAATAACTTTCTGAAAATCTAAGCTCATTCCATAGTTTGCATATCTTAATCCTCTCTGGATATGACCATCAGCTAGAAGCTGGAAAAATGAATTGAAATGAAAAGATGATAAAAAGAAAATCCCTGAATGCTTTCCATTGGTCTGATCCGTAGCATAAGCTATTTTTACAGTACAGACTTTTTGGCAAAAGCTGAAGCACATATCCACAAGCCCTCACTGAAACCGTGAGGTTAATCTAAAAGAGGCAGTTTTAGGCTCATGCATGTTCACACGTGCACAAAATGAGAGTTTAGTGCAGATTAGGCTATTAGAGATGTGCATCAGCAGTATTCTGAAGCTGATTCAGGGCTTTTTCCAGACTAAAGAAGGAAATAGGCTAATCTCTGCTTGGACACTGATATGTCTGTCGGCTGAGGATTTACACCTACAGGACTGTCTGGTCAGAGGCATGTGCACTGAATGCGTGGTTAGCAATGTGTGTGTGTAGGAGTATGTGTGTGTTTGCGTATCCCAGCCAGAGGGTGTGACTGCCAGCATCTAGCTGGAAGCGTGACCGCTTCTTTACCAGCAACTGGGCTGATGATTAAGTGACACATGCTCATTAATTCTATTGTTCACCCGGTAAAAAGAACCACAAGTAGAAAGAGGGAAGACATGCATCGTGCGGGTATTTAGTCAATGAGGAGGATTAAGCATGCATGTGTCCATTTCTTTGTCCTCTCTTTTCCCTTATCTCATTTTCTCTTCCTTCTTGTCCCTTTTTTTTCCTTGTATGCTTTTCTTCCATTTTTTTATTATTCATAATTTCTTTCTTCATCCTGTTCTTTTCTCATCTTTCCTCTATACCCTTGTCATTTCCTCTGACCACATCGTCTTACCCCATTCCTCAGCTTTTCCTCCACTCTTGTTTCCATTTCCCTTTTCGCATGTTATTCCTTTTGCAACCACTTCCTTCTTTTCTTTTATTTAATTCTGTCCTCTGTTTCACTTTTTTACCTTTCATGTGTATTCCCACTTTTTCTTTTCTTCTTGTAATAGCCCATGGAAGCATGCCTGAGTTCCTGCCACCCTCATTAACCTTATCATTAGGCTCACCCCCAGCTGGACTGTAGTGCCCTCGAACCGCTGTGTAGTTTGAGGAGCTGTGTCAATACATACACACTTGGCCATTAAGTTGAAAAAGCGAGAGCTAGGAGGGAGTTAGGCACAGTCAGTGGATGCACAGCAAATTTATATAACTGCTGAGCCAGCATTGGAGGGGTGCGTGAGATAGAGAAGCAGAGGAATGAATGATACATCCAGGTTGATCTGAACTTTCCATGTAGTGCATTCAGTTTGATGTGCCTTGAGTGTATGCATTATGAAAGCCTTTGCTGATTAGCCTGTCTCTGCAGTATGAATAAGACCCCAGCAGAGCAAAAATATCTAGACTTTTGCGGTATATCAACTATGATAAGGCTTGTATTTTCTTTGCACTCCTTCTGTTGCAGTGGCCTTGTGCAATCCTCCAATAGCAGAAGTCCAGTTCCAATGACAACATCATACAGGAGTTAGAATAGTGAGCCAGATTTATGTTTCAGCATATGGTCTATAAAAGATCATTTTACATTTGACATATGAGAAAGTCTCAGTTCTAATAATTCCCAGAGCATTTTAAGTACATAAAATGAATTAGACTAATTTAGGAATATTAATGTTGCTCTTGAAAAATCTAGACTTCTCCTGAGATGATTGACAATCTACAAAGGCTCTATACTGCTTGTTTGACCTATTTACGGTAATTATACAAAACAATACAATAATGAGTGGTTGTTTAACTTCTTCAATTAAGGCCAAAACACATGGAAATAGTTGTGTGGTCATGCTTTTGTAAGTTTGTGAGCACTCTCACACAGCAGGTCAAATATGAGTTTAGCATGCTAACGTGCTAGAGATAGCATGGCTAGCATTACTATCTCTAGAAAGCCATCTTGGCTTGTGGGAATGGACGTTATACCACTGAACTTTAAATGAAAATGGGAGAAAAGCACTAACAGTAAGTGGGTCATGCAGTAAGACTAAGTGCTACATTTGTTCCATCACAGAACAGTCAAATAAGAAAAGTGGTTTAGGGACAGCTAAGTCAAAATCCCAACCATAATCCATTAGAGTTGTTGTGTAAGGACTAGAAGTGAGTTCATGTGACGAAGCCAAACATCATCTCATAGCTAAATCTGTTTTACCCAGGATTGGTGACAGGTTGTTCTAGCTAATGTGTTGGACTGGTTCACAAAAAATATGCAACTGCTGTTAAAGGGGGTTACTTCAGGTACTGAAAACAAAAGTTCATATGGTTCTGCTACACATATGTATGTTATCCTGGGTTGTTTATCTTTTTAAATGAACTACCAAATATAAAAACTAGGTTTTATTTTCCGGACTATAGAGCGCACCTAAATATAAGCCGCACCCAGTGAAATTTAAAAGAAATCTATATTTTGTCGTACCGGACTATAAGCCACTGGTATCCAAAAATAAGATATTTACATAGAACGATTTTGTACTATAAGTGTTTATTCGTATACCTGAACTGATTGTTTCCGAACAGTGCCAGTAGCACGGCAGTAAAAGTGCTGATCAAGCAAAACAGAAAAGTTGGTGGTTGATGGTTTTATTCATCTTCCTCCTGCGCACTGAAGCCACTGAAGTCGTCCTCTTCAGTGTCGGAGTTGAACAGCCTCATATAATCTTCGTCACATACCTTTTCAGTCATTGTCTTGGTGTTGCGCCAGTCACTCTCATCTTGAGGCAAAGTTACCTCTGAAGTTGTGCTGCTCTCCTCAGTCTTTCTGTCGGTGTCGCTCTCCATGTCACTCTCATCTCGAGGAAAAGTTGCCTCTGAAGCAGCGCTGCTCTCTTCACGCAGCAGTCTGGCCTTTCGGAACCCGTTGGTGATGGTGGATTCTTTCACACTCCTCCATGCTGTTAAGATCCACTGACAGATGTCAGAAAAAGATGCTCTTCGCATGCGGCCAGTTTTTGTGAAAGATTTCTCACCGCTGGTCATCCAAGCCTCCCACTCACCCCAGAGAGCCGCTTTAAATGCTCGATTCACACTGATGTTCAGTGGCTGCAAAGACTTCGTTGTACCTCCAGGAATCACAGCTGGAATTGAGTTTGTTTTCTCTATAGCTGTTTTCACAGAATCTGTGATGTAGGCTCTCATACTGTCCAAAACAAGCAGCGCTTTTTTCTGGTGAAAAAATCCTCCCCGGCGCTTACCATAACACTCTGTTAACCATTCCTTCATTAGGCTTTCCAACATCCACCTTTTTTTGTTAACTTTAACGACTATGTCCTTCGGAAGTTTTTCTTTTGGCATAGTTATCCACTTAAAAATCACCATTGGTGGAAGCTTTTGTCCGGATGCGGTGCAGCCCAGAACACATGTGAAATGCGTCCTTTCGTGTCCACTTGTTTTCACCATAATGGATGATGCACCTGACCTGTTAACAGTCCTGGTTAGAGGTAGGTCAAACGTCAAACGTACTTCATCCATATTTATGATGTTGTCTGGTCCGATGGAGTTCTCTGCTATTTTTGTTTCAATGAACTTGTGGAAGTTTGCAATCTTTTCCTCGTAGTCAGAAGGGAGTTGCTGACAGAGTTGTACGCCTCCTGATGGACAGGCTTTTTCATTTCATAAAATTGAAACACCATGACAGTCCACCTTTGAAATTTTCAATATTCATTACCCGGGCGATTTTGGCCTTCAGCCGGATCTGCACAGTGGATACACCTCGGCCGCCTGCTCTCTGTGTGTTCACCCAGTCCTCACATCTTCAAGTTCAGGCCACCTGTTTTTATGTCCTCTGAAAGCCTTTCTTGTCTTTTGGCATTGAATCAATTCTTCCCGCTGCCACCTCCAACGTCTCACCATAGATTCATTAACGCCAAGCTTACGTGCAGCAGCTCTATTTCCTTCACGGATAGCCAGATCAATGGCCTTCAACTTAAAAGCTGCATCATAGGAATTTCTTTGTGTGTTTTCCATTGTGATGGGGTTAGAGCGTAAAAATATTACAGTATTTTGCTGTTGTGCGTCTTGGGTTGCATGCGCTAAGAATAAAAACTCGCACTTTCTTCGACTTTCGCTGTCTGTCTCGTTCTTGCACTTTCTGCTAGAGCGCCCCCCTAAGGGCTGAAGAAAAATTAATAGAAAAGCCGCATCTCTGTATAAGCCTCATGGTTTAAAGCGTGGGGAAAAAGTAGCGGCTTATAGTCCGGAAAATACGATAATTAAAGTTTTACATAATGCAGAAATGTAAGAAATTCTAAAAGGCTACTTGTGTGATGAGTACAACGGCATCACAGTTTCAAAGGGACTTAATGGCTCAAACCAATACCTAAATCACACCTCTGATCCTCTGGTGCTGTAGTTAAAGATGAGCCATGATAATTGTACAAGACAATTCTTTTCTGTTTGAAGTTAGGTCAATTTTTTATGCACCACTGTCCGAATATGATAGTTATGAAATATTATCTCTGCTTTCAAACGTGGTGGTCTTAATGAGACCGGTGGTAGAAATGAATGACTGTGAGGGATAGATGGAGATCTGTTAGTTTTTCTTTCTTCTTGCAAGTAGCAGCTATTTAAAGAAGTGCCATTTTCATCCTGATACTTGAGAAATCTCACTGTACTTTGCACATTGTCATGGTGATGAAGGAGCAACTGAATCACGCCATTTCACATTTTCAACAAGGTGGGAACTTCATCACTGAGCTAAAGTAGTCACTGAATAAGTAACTAATTATTCTCAGGACCTGTGAATGACCACACTAGTTCTCTATCTTATGTCCTCTTTTCTGCTGAATGCAATCTTTGTAATAGTCCATATTACTTTCCATTTTCTTTCTGTATTTCAACCTACCTTTCTACCCTCTAAGCAGTCAAAAATCTTTTAAGTCAGGTCTTGATGATTGAACTGAGGGACAAATATCAATGTAACATGTATGTAATGTCAATGAACATGTAAATGAATATATAATATATTCAGATTGGCTCTTTGTCTTGGTGTTTTGAGCTCCTATAGGCGATTCTTGCTCCAGGCATAACAATCATTCAACGTGTTAATGGGTCGCACACTGAGCTCGTTAGCTATGCACAGCCCTCATTAACATACAAATTCAATTAACTTTCACAAAAAAAAGAAAGGAATGAAAACAAATTTTTTTTGTGTGTTGCCTAGTCTTTCTGCACTTTATCTTCTTCTTAGTAACAGTGAGTGAAGGAGAAAGCCAATGTTGCGGTGACTTTTCCTGTTTTTGACTCGTTGATGAATGCTTTATGGTCTTTTGGAAGGTGATACAGTTCAGAGCGCAGCCAGACATCCTTGTGTCGGGGGAATAAAAATGTTCTACACTTCATAAAGAGACTCTCAGGTATATGTCTGCTGTCATTAGCTAAGCTTGATGGCAGCTGTTTCAGTGGGCCATTGTAAAAAGGCTGCCCAGGCTGAGAGGTAAATGTGGCAGAGTTGAGCAGTCCATGCTATGTTGATTGAAAGCCAATTTTCAAAGTGGTGTATAGTTGGAAATTTCAATAGCAGGCAGACTCTTCATCCTCCGCCATGTATTCTATGGGCAATGCTCTTATCAAGGGAATTGGTAATTAGTGGTGTGCATTGTGTCAGAGGACAGCACAGTGAATACCAACAACATTAAAGGGCTGATGAGATAAGAGGAGAGTGTGCTTGTGTATTTGTGCTTGTGGTTGTGTCAGTTCTCGCTCCTCTGCTCACATACTTGCTCCGGGGACAATGGCTAGGTGCCTTGGTCACAGCAGTGTATGACTTTAATTTGCGTGTTTGCATATTTGACAATTAACCAAATTGATTTCCTCAGCGTCAGCAGTGAATGTCTATTTTCCTAAGGATTTTCAATACAACGTCCATCCCTATATCACGGAGGTCCAATAATGGCAGTGTCTCATTTGCATACCATTAATTAGACATTCATGTTAAATAGCTAATTAGCATATATAGCGGCCTGTGTTTTGACAGAGTGAAAGCTATAGTGGTAATAACTTTTCCTTTCATTTTGCTTGTTTTTGCTATCTATGCAAATGTGGGTAGTTTGTGATGTTTTTAATCAGTTAGCACGTGTGTTGTTTGTGTGTGTTTATGAGCAAAAAGGGGAGTGAGGGAAAGATGTCCAACGAGGTCTACCTTTTACAGTGGCAGCTTAGAGGAAGAGCTGTCTTGAAAGCATGGTTAAAGACCAAGATAACAAGAAACACACTAATGATTTAATTTTTTTTCTGCCATTAAAGGAAAAAGAGACCCTTTCCACATTTTCTTTGAAGATAGATTAGGAAACTTCTCATGGACATGACAAAATGAGCCCACTGGAAATCATTAGCTACTTTTTAATGACATTTTTTTGAGACTGAAGACAATTTTCTTTTTTTTTATGTATTTTGTTTGCAAGTTTATTTTCTTGTGAAGCAAGACTATGTGATGTTTTTCACCTTTGACAGTTTGGTATGAGGAAACAACTTCAAGTGGTGGCATCATTTCAACCTGCTATAATCCTGGTGTTTAACAACCATTACAGTATGGAAGAAATGTGTCCATGTTAACCATCATTATTATTTTAAGTGGGGTTGTGTGTAGTTCTTATGAAAAGTCAGTGTATTACTAGATGGAGACAGGTTAGGGAGTGCTCTGAGCTTAACCTGAGATAGAACTGGACCTAAATGGCAATTTTGGACACCTCGCCTGAACCGTCTGTACTAAAACCTCATAAATTTTTCTCTGCTTCACTTCAGAGTTGACAGCAGAGATAATGTTCACATATTGTACTATGATTTGATAGATTTAGCATTACAGCAAAATAATTCTTAAAGGGATATTCACATTCATCCTGAAAGTGTCTTTTCAGCAACCCTAAGTTTGTATTCATTTGTGATATGTGCCATCTTCATTTATTCTTCCCAGTAACATAAATATTCAGACATCTAATAAATCTCACAAATGTTCACTTTACTAAGACTCCAGAAGTATTCAGATAGACCTTGTGTTTGCAGAGATGTGCTCTTTTGATTTTTATTGGTATGCACTTTTTGAGCAGAGACCCCCCAAAAATTGACAGGGCTCAAAAGGTGAGATTATTTATTTGTTTGCCAGTAAAAACAAATCTTACATAAAAAAGTTCATGTCAGCTTGAGCAAAAACTATGTTTTGCTGACTTGGGCACTTTTGTATAAAAAGGTTATTGACTTTATCAAGATGCATAACATGTGTCTAGCAACATTGCTTGATGTCCATTGGAAAATCCTCTGGATTATAACAATGTGCCACAACTGAAGACCATGTGACATTATCCCAAATCGATTAACTTTCTGTTGTAAGAGTAATGCATTGTAAAAGTACACAAAAAAAGTACTGATTCAAATTGATGCGAAACATTTTGAGTTTTAGCTATTTTGATAGCAAATACGTTCTCTCTTTTCATACCTGACTCTGAATAGCTATGAGCTTAACTCATCCATCAGGAAACCTTTGATGCTCCAAATTACAAAAGCTCCAGCCTCTGACAACTCAAATACTTTACACAATACCACTTTAAAAAACCCAAAATATCCCTTTGAGTGGTGCTATAATAGTGAATATAGCCCTTTTTTCCCCTTCCAACTAAAACATCAGGCAAATAATTAAACAGCCCACCAGCAATACTCTAGAAGCCAGTCCAACTGGATAAGCTGCACCAAACTGAACCTCTGCTTTAGTCTCCTGAAATCCAGTCACTTATCTGTCACAGTTATTAAGGCCCTAAAGGCCTTGTCACACCAGAATGCTGCAGGGCAATTCACATTTTCACAGCTGCTATAAAATATTGTAGGAGTTATAGCTAAGTTACTAGTAGTACACCAGCTACCCAGCTAGCTACTAAGGCTAGCGTAGCAAAACAAACAGAACTATGAAATACTGAGTCATGTTTGTTTCTCTAGATTTCCTTTGCATGTGGCATCTAGTAAACCCAGTATGGCACATCTTTCTTAAGTGAAAATACCTTTAAAAAACACTTTCACAACTTGATGATTGTCCTGAGGTAGAGCTTTTCTTAACATTGAAACATTTTGTTCACATTTCAGTAATTACTATGAAAATAGTTTTTATTTTTGAACATTTAAACAGGTAATTTGTTCTCTGTATCTAATATGCTATTGCCGTTAGTGTGTTTGAGCCAATCCTCAATGGGCTTAACTCACAGACACTGCTGGCTTTGAAAAACTGTTGAATATCATGGGATGATATCTGATCCCAGTAAGATCTGTTTTATATTTAGATTGACTAAATATTATGTCATATTGATAGATCCTGCTCCAATTTAACCCTTTCTAAAGTCGTGCCAAAATTCAACTTGTTTAATCTATTTTGAGGTTAAAGTAAGTTGTATCCTGCAGTAAGCCAAAGATAGTTTGTGAAGGCGGAAGCTTCATTCTGTAACACTGCTGTACAGCCTGTTCCAACCACTCCAACAGGCTGCACTCCAGCTTGTTGCATCATATCAGGTTTAGTAGTCCAACTCAGCCAGATAAATTTTTATTCATTTCAGCTCTATAATTTAAACTGATGGAACTTGATAGAATTACAGCAGACTGTCAATATTCTGACATTTTTCTTTCTGGATCAGACTTCAGCTACGCAGTACAGAAGACTCTAAGTGTGGCGAGTGCAAAGGCAGTGGTGGTTTTAATTAAAGCCAAAACAAGGATGACAACGCCAACTGGATTTCTTCTCGAGTAAAATAAACACAAGAGGCTCGAATAATGCACCAGGGAAGACGGATTCACAATGTACAAACACTTATTTTATTATACAAATCAATAAAATAAAAAAATACATCACCATTTAAATAATTCTGACAGTCAGGTCTTCTTTACCGTATCCAAGTAGCGAGTGGGAGACGGTCGGGACCGACAGTCAATAGACACTCAATTGTAAAAAAAAAAAAAAAAAAGCCCGGAACAAAAACAGCAGTGTCCCCCTCTGCGGGAACATAATGCACCCCAATGTGCTCATTCGTTTCCCTACTGGAACACACATCCAAATATCCAGGTTACTGGTGAAAATAATAAGAATTACCCCTAGTTGAACAAGATTCTTACCCATCTATATAGGTTCCCATAACAGGAGGAATTAAGCAGACACAATACTGCCAAACCATCTTACTTGGCCTCTCCTTTCTTGGCCACCAAATGACTCCAGCGGTTAACCCACCCAGGGTAACAACAAACTGCCCACAGAGATAAATTGTCTGCCCAGCTGTTAAAGAATCAAAGTGAGCATATGAAACTGCAAACACCTAGTGAAGAAAGAAATGGCACAGTACTCACGGTATCGGTGGCTAATGCTCAGCCACTTCTCTCACAACAACCAAGTGTTAACCCGCCCAGGGTAACACCAACCTGCCCACAGCGATCGGTTGTCCGCTCCGCTGTAAGAAGTCCAAAGTGAGCATAAAAATGCCAACACCCAATAGAGGCAGAAGTGACAAAAAATACTTACAGAGTCAGCAGCTAATGCTTAGCCACTTCTCTCACAACAGCCACGGAGCGATCACAGAGCCTGCACCAGGAGAGGAAACGCACACTGACTGGCTAGTGCCTGTCAGATATAGTGCATTCCCTCCGCCCCTTGCAGTCAGTTCTAATAGATCGCACCTGGCCAGTGTAATTGATGGAGAAAGGATGGAAACCTTTTCCACCACATTCAACCCCACCTTGCTAAATGGGCGTCCCGACGATGTACAAAAAGAAATCCACCAACTAACACCATGGACGGAATGTAGCCAACTGGCCGTTACGCGCCAGTGGTGGGAGACCAGGGCCTTCACCCTCCTGACCCACGGGTCTAGGGAGATGGTGAATGTTTGAATGCTGCCCAGCCCTTCGGCGGGTAGTATGGCGCAAGCCTGGGGGATCTAAACTTTCCGCTCCCTGGGAAAGTGGGGCCATAACGGCCTTAGGTTCTGATAGATCGCACCGGGCCGGTGTAATTGATGGAGAAAGGATCGAAACCCTTTTCACCACATTTGCATCAAAGCTGAAAAAACCATGACTGACTTCCACAACTATTGATTTCACTGACTTCTGGCTCAGAGACATATTATTGTTGGGGCACATTAGCAAATCAATGTTCACCAAAGTCTAAATGAAAAATAACCAACTAATTGTGCAAATTAATTTGAAACCAATGGATTTTCCTGTTTCAAAACATTTACAAGCAAGTCCTAAAAGCTAGTTAGGGATTATTCTTTCTTTCTTTCGCTCTCCAGTAGGTTCTGCTGCAGGGGAAAGAGCAACAAACACTAAAAAGGGATATAGTTCAGGATAAATATAAAAAAGACTACAAGAAAGAAATGGGAGGGATCGGAACAGAAAGAAAGATGAAGTAAGGCCTATGGGAGATGCTTGCATGGACTTGCTAAACCCCTCCATCCTACCCCTCACTTTTTTCCTACATCATTCCTCTTTCAGGAAGAAGGAAGAAGGGGAAAGGAGGGACATCAGCTGTGGTATCAAGAGGAAAAAAAGGTCAGTGGTGACACAGATGATGGTTTGTTTTCAGAGTTCATGACTTGGGAATTTATCCAAGGTAACAACAAGAGCGTTGTATTTTTTTTTGTTTCGACCTGCGTTTGTAGGTCACGGTTGGTAGTTCTTAAGCAGCCTCTCAGTTTCTTCCCTCAGGAAGGATGAACTTTACCCTCTTTTAACTTCTTTTTGCTTCAGGCAGAGCCTATACACCCTTGGGCCAGCTTATGTCCCGGGGCAAGTCTGTGTTTTTTGAGATGACGTCAGCCGTCTGTAAACTGCGCGTGACCCTGTCTATCTGGAGTGCTCTTACCATGCAAATACATGCACAAGAAGTCATCCTCAGTTTAGTGCTTACTGATGTGATGCCATATTTTCCCATGAAATCCTCTTTGATTGGGGTTGAGCTTCATCATCTCATACGATATTTGTGGAAGAATGTGTTGAAAGAAAAGCAAGTGGCAGTAGCAGTTAACGCTGAACAAGTCTGAGTCACTGCACGATTGCCAATGAATCTACCCACAGCATGCAACAGTATGAAGCTCTGATGTAGAGCTGCAGAAAACTTTAACACATGGTGTAATTAAGGTGATTCATGTTGATTTACTGCTACAATGAGCCTCATCTCATTAGCAACACAGGAACTCAACAGGAGTGTACTTTTTTATATTTCTTATAATTCATGGAAAGTGCGAAGAGATGTTCATTACTGGATTGAGAATAACTAATAGTTGTGGTTTCTGTCAGGGCTAATCACTATGTTTGTTAATAGACTCCTTAGAGGAAGGCACCCCCTCCCCAGTCCCTAATGTCATAAAAAGCTTTTAGCAGCTTCTTCAAATGCATCAGGATTGTGCTTTTCCCTATTTCCTTTGTATCTCATTAATTTCCATATTTAATTAGCTTGGCTCATTAAATGCCATGCACACAGGAATGTATGCAGGAATAATTGCATGCAATGTTATAGACACAAATTATCCATAATGTTCTTGTGTGAGTTGTGACAGAACATGTAGGCCTTGTTGATTAGTCCACTCTAATAGACATGGCACTTGATTTGTTTGTCTTTTCGGTGTGTATGTGGCTTTGAGCGAGTGTACTGTTGGGCGCTCAAGTGCGTGTCCGCATACGTTTTATGTGTGCACACTTGCGTTTTTTGTGCCAATCTAGCCGTCAAATCTAAAGTATGTTATGGAGTGAAATTACCCATCAGCTCTGGTAAAAGCATGGCTGACAACCTCTAATCATGGTCATGAGAGAAAACAAATTGTTGTCACATGTGTTCAGGCACACGTGCACACACACAGACACACACCCCGTCCAGGACAAAGACATGGGGTTAGCGTAGATAGAAAATCCCCCTAAAAAGAAGAAAATCTAAATTTATTCTTTTGTGTTTCTTCATTTTTGGGTCTGTTTGCCAGAGGCACAGCTAACACTATTTCTGATTCATTCACATAAAGACAACTTTGTCTCAGCTATCTCCTTTCATTTTGAGCCAACTCTGTGCTTTTTGGACATCAAATCAATGAGATCGTCTTACCAGACACCTTGTCTTTCAGTCAAATATGTGTTTACATCTTTTGCATGAGGCATTCTGAATCTCACAGCTGAGAACTTTAGGTGATTTTTAATCACGCACCGTAGTGAGACGTGCATGAATAACTTTGACATTTACAATTAGCTGTTGTCAGCGACCAAAGGCAGTAGTGCAATTTAGTAGGTACACATTACTGTGGTAAATGGAAGTGACAACAATTTGATATGTTATTTGAAAGTGGCGTGATAGCAAATTGTATTTGACCCTGTTTAAGTGGTCTCACTCTTGATAGGAGAACACCCTTTATTTAAAAGAGATAATTGGTTTTGCGAAATGTTGTGCATGCAGGCTTCGAAGCATTTTGGGAGAGAAAGTAAATCCTGTCATAGTTGTTGACATCTCATGATCACGCAGCTCTTATATCTCGTGCTCTTTCCTGCATCAAACATCATTCTTGTTTAATTTCCCACCCGAGTGCCAAGGATAAGTAGTTAGTTAAATTAGTGTTTTTCTTCATCGTTGTCCTTTCCTTGACAGTTGCTTTCATGGTGGACACAATATATTACAAGCAGGGTTAGAGTCTGTGATGGTTAGTCTCTGAACCAAAACTTCTGAAGCATTGATAGTTTATGATTCAAGAGGTTTGGGTGGGGAGGTGGGCCTCTGTGGTCTCTTTGGTTCCCTTGCTGTGGTTTCCCTACATTTGGCTTGCAGACAAGTGTATTGTGCATGAGGCTTCTGTGATGTGGTGCTGTGATGATGAGTAAGCAGCCATATGATGGAGTGGGTATGTGTGTGGTATCCAGAGCTCTGCCTGACACATGGTCATGAGGAACTTGAGAGGCAGAATTCATGAGGGAGTTTGGTATATATATTACGCAGCATTTTACCAGCCAAACTTTTCTTCCTTTCTAATTAGAGGACAGTTGTGGTTTCTGCCGGTTACGTAAGCTCTAAAGACTTCCTGGTGGAAAAAGTCATTTGTTCAACACAACACATGGTTAAGAGATGCATTAGAGGATGAACCAACTTGAACTTTCGTAAGGTTTTTCATCCTTTTTTTTTTTATTAGATAATATAAAATACAGACTCTGCTGAGGAACATGACTGGTTATGGTCAAACATTACCTACTTATAGTAATTCAGAGCAGGCTCCATATGTCGGTGAGGTGTCACAATCAACTTGTAAAGAGTTTTTTCCCAGATTGATTCACTTTAAATGAATACTTCTGTTCAGCTGCCATTCTGTTTGGAAATGAAAAAAGAAAAAATCAAATCCGTTTAAGGATGGGGACTCAGTGTTCTTCCTTATATGCCACTCTGCACCTTCTTCCAGAGGAATTTCACTAGTTGTTAATCTTTCAGATATTATACCTCCAAAGATTTTCTGATTAAGTCGTAACTCTTATCTTTACAGACTGATGACCTTCCTTTGCCAGAATCACGGTTATCTCTTAGCTAATGAGGCACATCGCATGGAAAATCATGTGCTATTACTTGCATTTGCAAAGAGGTTATAATTTATGTTGTTTTTAGGGGGTACATCCCTAAAATAAGACACTTAAATCCTTTTCCATTGCCTGTAGTGACTTGTTTACCTTCATTGTTGTGGGAACTATAATAAATGCATTCATAACCAGCCCAGTAACTGCCATAACCTCCCAGGGGACAAGCCTGTAACCTATGACAACATGAAGGGATTACATTGCATACTGCAGGCTATGTTGGACAACCATTTTAGAAGCATGACTTTCTGAGATAATTAGGATAGTTTATTATTTTTGACTGGACTGTGGACATCAGCCCATACAGCAGAACTACGACTAAGCTTCTGGCTGTCTTGCAGGCAGGTAAAATTGATCAATCTTTTTTTTTTTTTTATTGTTATTCTGGTGATGTTGCAACAGTTCTAAAACCTTAATCTTAAACGTAATATGGGTAGATTTCTGTAAAGAAAAAGTTAACTGTAACCCACTCGGCAGTAAACACCTTTATGGAAATTTTTGATTGTGTAATGAATTGTTGTGTTTCCATCAATGCTGATTAGAGCCAATAAAAAATATCCGAGACTACTCCTGAATAATTTCATGCAGGACTTTATTCACTGTAAATTCCTTCCTAGCGCATTCAAAAATCAGACATTAGCAGGGCATTTTCGATGTAAGTTATCATTTTATCATGCCACACATTTACTTCCAGTTTATTTTATAAGTTAAAATTTGACTTTATGCACATAAAATGGAAAATATCTGAGGAATAAATTGTGTACATATTCAAAGTTAATTATTCAAACATGCACTACAAAACAGGAGGTTGTCTATTAGAGATTGCGTTACTTTGTTATACTCGAGTAGAATGTCCAAGAGGCAGCTCACAATGGATAAAGTATGCTGCAAACTTTTGCTTGTGCAATGAATTGTGTTCCCATCAATGTTGATCAGAGCCAATAAATACCTGTGACTACTGCAAAGCATATTCATGCAAGGCTTTATTTAGTGTAAATATCTTCCTATTTCACTCAAAAGTCAGATGTTAGCGGGGCCTAATTTTTACATTTACTATCTTAGTCAAGAAGATGAAAGTATGGAAAAACTTAACTAAAGTAAAGTGGATTAGAAACTTTTAATAAAGTGATCGGTGGAAACTCTTGTATGTATTGACTTAGCTCATTTTGCTAACATTGAAAGCTCCGCAAGCCATTTTTCTCAAGATGTTTTCATAAAATTCTTGGTTCACTCTCCCATTTATATGATTTCACAAAGTAACCTCGATCAGTATTATGGTTTAAAAATGATTGGAACATCCCAAAAAAACAACATTTTACAGATTAACATGTTCACGATACACACTCTGGTCTACAAAAATTTAGGTTGACCATACTATTTGTGGCTTACAACCAGTGATGGGAATAACAGCATTAAAATAAATGGCATTAACTACTAATAACTAACTACTTCTTTCATTAACGGTTAATCTGACTAATTACTTACTCCATCATTACAACACCATTACGTCACTGAGGATAAAATGTCACTGACAGCGTGTTACTACTCTAAGATAAGATTTGTTTTGGTTTTGGGTGAGTAAAACAACTGAAACTAGAGAAAGCACTCAACATTTGAGTAGAAGAGTTGCCGTGTTGTGTTGTGACCAGGTGCAAGAAAAGTGGGTCCGCACCTTTTATCACAGAATTTTCACTCTATTTAAACCAAGTGATTAGCCAGATGACCCGTTCAAATCCGACGACTTCTTCAGGGAGAATGCCCCTTTTAACCACATGGGTGGAACAATCAGTTCGTTTTCCGAGAAACTTAGAAAATGTTCCAACCTGATAATGTTGATGTTTGGCCTTTACTTGTTCAGTAGATAACTTTGCATTTATATGGTTCCTCAAACAACTTCTGCTGATTTTATTATTCTTTTCAGCTTTAGGCAGCAAAGTTCTGTTCTAATCAAACTAACTTTCCTTATATGTTCAGAGACCTACCTAGCCATACCACCCTAACCGTGCACTGGTAGTGCCAAGGATCTCCAAAAGTACAGTGGGAGGAAGAGCCTTTAGTTTCCAAGCCCCTGTTCTATGGAACCTTCT
>JBAMHW010000019.1:7027900-7038480 GCA_037177495.1 Rhadinocentrus ornatus
CAAGGTGATGGGGAGTGTCCAGGTGAGTGGGTGATGCATCAGGTTAGTGGGGGGGACACAGATGGTGAGGGGATGCATATATATATATATATATAGCTCATTTCTTTCTTTTATTTGATTTAATATTTGTTTGTTAAATATTCCACCAGTTTTCCCACCACAGTTGGATGTTTGGTTGCTAGATGGTGCTTTTGTGTTGAAGGCTAGAGCTTCAGTGATGGATAGCATTGGCTAACATTGCTCTGACTTCTTAACTCCGTTTACAAAGCTTGTGCAATATTTTTGCCTTTCAGTAGGGGTTTGGAACCATTTCTTTCTTCATTTTCTCATTTTAAGTACTTCTTCATAACATTCACTATAGGCTAGCGGCTAGCTGAGTCTTTTATTGTTTAGTAAAGTTTGTTGAACAACTAACTGACACATTACTGCCACTAAGTGCTAGGAAGCTTCATTGCAACTGCACTTCTCATGGATAAATGGTAAATGGTCCGTATTTATAAAGCGCTATACATTATATATCACATTCATGCACTGATGGCGGAAGCTGCCATGCAAGATGCTCACCATGACCCATCAGGAGCAACTAGAGGTTCGGTTTCTTGCCCAAGGACACCTCGACATGAACTCGACTTGGCCGAGGATCGAACCAGCAACCCTAGGGTCACAAGACGATTGCTCTACCCTGCCGAGCCATGCCGCTCCACGCCGGATAGCTGATAATGTTTTGTGTCCTCAACTAATAAGTTACACGGTCCCACAGCCCTCATGGCCCACAGGAGTAAAAGGTACAAAAATGTGGCCCTGGTGGTGCTCAAGGCCCAAACATGGTTAAAAATCACTTGTCTAGAAGTCTCGTTTAAATCAATAGAGTTTTATAAAGTTCACTTTATTTGTCAGTACATATCTTGCGAAACACCTCTGCTTTTAACCCGTAACTAGTTACACTAGGAGCTGTGGGCTGCCAGATTCAGCATCCAGGGAGCAGCTGGGGGTTGAGGGCTTGCTCAGGAGCCCGCAGTGATTATTTTATCTTAGTTGCCAGTCCCGGGACTTAGGATCTCCAGACCCAAGCCCACCATTGTAACCACTAGGCTACCACTCCCTGTCATGCATGCGTCCTCCACTCGGGTGCGCGCCGCCCGATCAACGTTACAGCACTACAATACCCAGACACCCTCAACTACAGCCATCTGGGACACACCTGACATCAATCATCGTCTTCATCAGTCTGCACCTGGTCAACTGCCTACAAATACCCATTCCACAGACTCATCCTTTGTGTACTATTCTCATTCCTGATTCAGACTAACACCAGTCGTTATTGTTGAAACATTCTGATTAAAACTCCTGTCTTGTCGGTAAGTTAGTCAGATCTTTCTGGATTTTTGCTGCAATGCGATCTATTTTTTTCCTACCATCCGGATCTTCAGGACGGAGAGAGGATTGCTTCTATCATCTCCCTCCTTGGAGGATGAGCACAAGAGTGAGCCACGGCAGTCTGGAATCGAGGAGGTGAACCTCTCACCAATTACGCACGTTTCTTACCACTTTTTCGGGCTGTGTTTGACTATCCTCCAGAGGGCAGAGAAAGGGGTGAAAGACTCCTTTGGTTGCAGCGGGGAGCTCGCTCAGTTGCAGAATATGCGCTGAACTTCCGTACAGTGGCGGCTGCAAGCGGGTGGAACGAGCCAGCTTTAATCTCGGCCATCCGACAGGGGCTCCGAGCAGAGATAAAAACGGAGTTGGCTTGTCGAGATGACACTCTTTACCTGGATGCTCTTATTTCTCTGGCCATCAGCCTAGACAATCTCCACCGAGAGAGGCACGACCCAGCTACCCGTTCTCCTGCCCGTCAGGGCGCAGAAGAGGAGCCGATGCAGCTGGAGCACGCAAAGTTGTCTGCAGCAGAACGGCGGCACCGGTAGAAGGGACTGTGCATGTACTGTGGGGAGGGGAAATTATCTTCTATTGGGCTGTCCCTATGTCCCCAGGGTCAAAGGGGAGAAGGGAGGTTGGCATTCGGCCGACCCCAGGGTGAGTGGGACACCTCCCACTTATATCCCTGATCAATTTATTGTTCCGGTAGAATTACATGCTGGTAATGTGGATTTCCCTCTCTCAGCCCTAGTGGACTCGGGGGCCGCCGGCAACCTCGCCTCACCTGCATTGGCTCAGCATCTTCATTTTCCTCTCCAGCAGCTTCCCACTCCAATCTCTATTGGAGTGGGGGCTCGATAACCCATTTTATTGGTCCCACTGAGCTTAAAATGGGGGCTCATTGGGAACAACTCTTTGTTTATTCTCCCACAATCTTGCCACCTACTGGCCTTGGGTTTGCCCTGGCTGTTGGCAAACGAGCCCACAATCCACTGGAAGGACAGAGAGGTGAAATTTCCCTCTTGCTCACCTGAGGTCTCATTCCCTGCTCTGTGATGTGCCTCTACATTGCTGTGGAGGGGCTCTCGACCAGTCAATCCCACGATTCTACATGAGTATCAGGACCTAGCAGCCATGTTCAGCAAGACCAGAGCCACGCGCCTGCCTCCACATCGCTCCTGGGATTGTGCTATAGATCTCCTGCCTGGCACGTCTCCCCCTCGGAACCGGATTTATCCCCTCACCCAGATGGAACAGCGGACCATGGAGGCCTATGTGGAGGAGGCCCTGAGACAAAAATTCATCCGACCATTCTCCTCACCTGCAGCCGCGGGATTCTTCTTTATTGATTAAAAGGATGGTTGACTTTGGCCATGCATAGATTATCAGTGCCTGAATGACATCACGGTAAAATACTGCTATTCTCTCCCTTTAGTACCTAGTGCTCTGGATCAGCTACGGGGTGCCACTATTTTTACTAAGTTGGACCTCCGCATTGCATATAATCTAGTACGCATCCGAGAAGGGGACGAGTGGAAGACGGCTTTCAGCACCCATGCAGGCCACTTTGAGTACTGTGCCATGCCTTACCCTCAGTATTTCAGAGCATGATGAATGACATCGTGCAGGACATGCTGGGTAAGTTTGTTATCGCTTACAACAATGATATTCTAATCTATTCTAAAACCAGGTCCCAGCATGTCCGGCAGGTACTCGAGCGGCTCCTGACTCACCAGCTGTATGTTAAAGCTGAGAAGTGTGTTTCACCAATTTTGGCGTGGACCCAGGCGGCAACAGAGGCTTTCAAGGATCTCAAACATCGGTTTACAACTGCACCGGTCCTGAGTCTTCCGAACCCAGATCTGGCCTTTGTAGTGGAGGTGGATGCTAGCAACACCGGTGTTGGGACGATCCCCTCTCAGCACTCAGGTGAGCTACCTAAACTCCATTCCTGCGCTTACTTTTCTAGGTAGCTCACACAGAGCATAATTATGAAGTGGGGGATTGTGAACTGCTGGCGGTGAAACTTGCACTAGAAGAATGGAGGCACTGGCTCGAGGGGGCACTCCATCCATTTCAAGTGCTCACAGATCACCAAAACCTGGAGTATCTTTGCACGGCTAAAAGGATTAATCCACAACAGGCAAGGTCGGCACTGTTCTTGCTTCCATATCTCCATCTCATACAGGGCTGGGAGCTGCAACACCAAAGCTGATGCCTTATCACGCTGAGAGGGGCCAAGTACGGAAACCACAGAACCAGAGCCCATCCTGCCTGCCTCTGTCTTCATTAACCCCATCATCTGGGATCTGGATGCCGACATCGACTGAGAGTTGAGGCGGAGTGTCCGGCCCACCGTAAAACAGAAGGGCGCATGCGGCAACATCTTCAGGACATCCCGGAGTGAAACGCACAACGAACTTGCTGGCCCAGAAATACTGGTGGCCCCGGATGGCTAAGGATGTGCTTCAATACGTACGCTCCTGCTCACTTTGTGCTACAACCACATCCCCTCGTCAGCCACCTGAGGAAAAACTCTTGCTGCTGCCGGTTCCCCAGAGACCATGGTCCCACTTGGCTGTGGATTTTTTACTGATCTACCAGTCTCTAATGGTTACACAGTCATTCTAGTCATCATTGATCGACTCTCTAAAGTTTGCAAATTCATCCCTTTTTCTAAACTCCCCACTGCTCTTCAGGTCGCGGAAATCCTGTTTGGCCAGGTGTTTCTGAACTTTGGTCTACTAGAGGATATTGTATCGGACCGGGTACCACAATTCACCTCCTGGTGTGTGGAGATCCTTCTTTCGCCAGCTAGGGGTTATGTTACCGGCGCCAGACCTAGGGGAAATCGGGACCGGCAGCAAGTGGCACACAGGCATGGAAGCACTGTGTAGCCAGTACAATGTTTCTGTGAATTACAGAGAGGAGACCGTTTTAGCATTTTGCCCAGGCTAGAGTTTGTTTATTCTGAGCTGCATTTCAATAACCAAATACATTCAATGTCAAAGTGCTCATTACTTACAACAAAAGAAACCAAGACTTCCATTGATTAAATAAAAAAAAAAAATAAACCATTTAAACTGAAAGTGCATATCACTTAATTAAAGTTATCTTCATAACACTTCAAACTAATAATAATGCATTTGCATTACAATTCCAATCAGTTTTGACATAAAAAATTGGCTTTTACCGTAGCTGTGAATCACAAAGAGGAGACTGTTTTAGGATTTTGTCCAGGCCAGAGCTCATTTATTCTGAGATGCGCATGTCCAAAGCCTGTAGCTAAAGCCTCTCTGCTAGACCCACCATGGCACACGAGCGCCATTTTCTGACTTGGCGTCATATATACACCATGTGAAAAATGAATGTTTGGATAAAATAATTCACAATTTAAACAAAAATAGGGTCCAACAAAGCTTCAAATAGCCATTTTTTTCAACCATGTCTCCGGACATCTGGAACTAACAAAACCAATAAGATCATGAAAAAGTTAGGTTAGTCACACTGTCTTTTGTAAAAGTAGTCAGTTAAGCATTTGTTGCTACACTAACATGTCCATACTGGCATGGAATAACAATATTTGGATGTAGCTGGATAAGGGAGCATGGGGTAAGGGAGAAACGCAAACATCAGATTTACTCCAAGTTGCCGAGGTTGATAGGAGGGCTGTCCGATACGTCATCATTTATGAACACTTCTCGAGGCTTCACGACTCTGGCTGACCTCCTTACTGGTGGTATTTCATCACCTGGTGTCTGCACAGCAGGTTTGATATCATCCCCTTGCTCCTCGAAACCTCAATCCCCTACATCATTCTCCATGGATCTTTCCTCATGTGGTTCTTCAGTGGGTGGTGTTACTGGAGGAACAGGTACTTGTACTGGTTCTGGAACAGCAAGAACTGGCTGTGGTAAGCTTTGCAGTTGTATTTCAATGGACTGCATTGCTTGTCTTGTGGGTTGAACCTCGAAAGCTACAGTCCTGAGATTACTGTGGACTTCTGGCTGACGAATGAGGTCTTTCTCTCCTCCTTTCATAAACAGGAATGGTTCTGAGGGCATACGTGTACTCCTCTTCCTTATCAGAGTTGTCAGACTCCTGTTCAACTGTCTCATTATCACAGTTTTAGTACTCTTAGTTTTTGTCTCGTGCTATGTGGGGGTTGGATTTGTTCATTTTGTTCTAAGGGCAAATCATTTACAGCTAGCAACCAATTTCGATGGAGAGAACGGAGGATTTTGTCTCCTGTTTCTGGTTGCACGCGGTAGACCGGCCCCTCACCAATATTCTCAACAACTCGATGTATGCTCTTCTCCCAATAAGCACGAAGCTTGCCTGGACCACCTCGCTCAGACAGGTTTCTTACAAGCACCCGATCTCCTGGTTGTAATGCAAGGCCTCTGACCTATTGGTCATAATATTTCTTGCAGAGTTTTTTGCACTGTTTTCCGAGGTGATCTTACATGCCTCCTGCATCCATGAAGCCCATTTTTGTGCATACTCGTGTCTCGACTGGTTTCTATTCAGGTTTCAGGTCAAAAAGCAGGTCAATTGGCAAACGGGGGACTCTGCCATATAAGAGAAAAAAAGGTGATTAGCCTGTGGCCTCATGTCTGGTACAGTTGTATGCATGGACTATATGTGGTAGATGGTCTTTCCACTCTGACTTCTTTTCGTCATGCAGAGTGTGGAGCATCTGAAGAAGAGTTCAGGCGTTCAACTGAGTTCCCCTGCAGATGATATGGGGTAGTTCGGGAATGGGCTGTTCCTGCCAGCTGTTGAAGTTTTTGGAAGAAATTGTTTTCAAACTCTTTTCCCTGGTAATGATGCAATTTCTCAGGGTAGCCAAAGCATGGAATAAAGTCATGGAAAATCTTCTCAGCTGCAGTTTTTCCAGATTTGTTCTTAGTTGGGTAGGCTTGTGCAAAGCTGTTTCCGGTGTCCTGTCTGTCGGTACAATACTCCATTGTCCATTGTGAGTCTGTTCCATTGCTGCACCAGTCTGCATGTCTCTCGATCCATTTGTTTCTTATCTTTGCCGTTAGGATTCCAGCCCTTCTTTTTGAGGTTGATCACCTCGCAGATAGTTGCATTATCCTTCTGGGCATCTCCGATGTTTTCTGGCATGATAACTGGGGTGCCCTCAGTGTGTGTGTCCTTACTGGCCTGATTAAAATCTAATGCAGCCACCCATGGTACATTCCCATCTCTCATAGCTTTGTCTCCCTGCCAGATTAGCAGAGACCACCTCTGGGGGCATAGCTTCTGTGTACTCACCAAGGTGATCTTTGAAAAGGGACTGGGTAATGTGAGAGTGTGTCAGCATCTGCATTTGCTTTACCAGGTCTGTACTCTATGGTGAAATGAAAGTCGTCTAACTCACCCACCCAGCGATGTCCAGTGGCATTTAACTTGGCTGTGCTTAGGATACAAGTAAGGGGATTATTATCCGTGTATACGGTGAAGGTGGGTGCATTGTAGAGATAATCCCTAAACTTATTACAGATTGCCCATTTCAAAGCAAGAAACTCCAGCTTGCCAGAATGCAGATGGTAATTCTTCTCAGCAGGTGTGAGTGTCCTGGAACCATATGCAATGACACAGATTTTGTTTCCCTGCTGCTGATAAAGAACCGATCCCAGACTTCATTTGATGCATCGGTGTGGCGCACAAAAGGCAAATTAAATTCTGGGTAGGCCAAGATGGGTGGACTTGTTAGCTTGTCAACAAAGTGAGACACTACACTGCCATGTTCTGCTGTCCACTGTACAGAGGTTTTGGATGGTAACTGGCCACTGTTCTTACACTTCAGCTGAGTTTTAAACGTAGCTGAGTTAGCTCTCTGACTACACTCACTGGGGCTCTCTGAGTTTGAACAACAGTCTAGCAATCCTTAAAATGTCCGGAATGAAAGCACGGTAATAGCCTAGGAACCCGAGGAGGGCTCTATCCTCTCCTACATTCTTTGGCTCTTTGTCTTTAAGCTGCATCACTGCTTCAAGATCTTTAGGGTCAATCTGAACACCCTCGCTAGTCACTAGTCGCCCAACATACCTGACCTGACATCTAAAAAACTCACATTTTTGGGGGCGCAACTTTACACCATGCTCTCGCAGTCGGCAGAGCCCATGCTCTATGTGAAAGCTCTGGAAAGCAAAGCACGTCTTCTAAATATGGAGAGCAGCACTCATCCCTTAGACTAGTGATTCCCAACCATGGTCCTCAAGGACCACTATCCTGCAGGTCTTGTCTCCCTGCTACAACACACCTGATTCAAATTAAAGGGTTCTCTGACAAGCTCTGGACAAGTCTGCTAATGAGCCATGAATTTAAATCAGGTGTGTTGTAGCAGGGAGACATCTAAGACCTGTATGATAGTGGTCCTTGAGGACCAGGGTTGGGAATCACTGCCTTAGACCATCAAGTACATCTTCCATGCACCTTTTGAAATGCTGCTGGGGCATTGGTATGGCCAAATGGGAGACAGACCCACTCATACATCCCCAAAGAGTGCTAAAGTGCTAAAGCAGAACATGCTACTGGCTGGTTAACATTTTAAGAGCAGATTGAAGACATTTTTAAACAGGACTGGTTTATGTCAGTTAAATACACTTTTAAAATCACCGTGAATCTGTATATATATAGCCATCATATAGCCATTTTTTCCAACCTACTACAGTTCTAGTGAGTCTAACGTCTGGTTACCATCCTGAATCCAATGGGCAAGCTGAACAGACCAATCAAGAGCTGGGGAGGATGCTGCGGTCCCACTGTACCCGGAACCAGCACGACTGGTCCCGGTTCCTGCATGGGCGGAGTACACCCAGAACTCCCTCAAATGCCTCAACCGGCCTGACCCCTTTCCAGTGGGTGCTGGGAGATCAGCCTCCTTTGAGCCCATGGATCCCAGACCTGGCGGGAGTTCAGGCTGTGGATGACTGGTTTCTCCGGGCCGAACGTGTCTGGGCTGGCACGCATGTCCAACTATGCCATCATCAGAAGATCTAGGCTGATCATCGACGCTCTGAGGCTCCCATCTTTCAGCCCGGTGATTGTGCCGGGCTGTCAACTCGGGATCTCCATCTCCGTTTTCCATGCAGGAAGCTGAGCCCACTCTTCATTGGTCCCTTTGAGGTCATAAGGAGGGTCAACAAGGGGGCGTATACACTTCAATATTTCACTGACATTTCATGTTTCCCTCTTCAGGCCGGTGGTCAGGGGTCCCCTTGCAGATGAGGTTCCACCGGAGGAACCCCCGCCGGCTCTGGAGGTTGAGGGTTCAGTGGCCTATTCTGTCCGGTCCTTTCTGGACTCTCGAAGACGCCAGGGGCGGCTTGAGTATTTGGTGGACTGGGAGGGGTATGGACCTGAGGAATAGAGTTGGGACCCTAGAGGGGATGTGCTGGACCCTACCCTTCTGCGGGACTTTCACAGGGCCCGTCCAGATCATCCTGCTCCACGTCCTCGGGTGCCCTCCAGGTGTTTGGCGTGGCACGTCGAGGGCCGTGCCTCAAGGGGGGGGGATGACACACTTGACACTTGACATCAATCATCATCATAAGTCTGGACCTGGTCGACTCCCCACAAATACCCATTCCACAGACTCATCCTTTGTGTACTATTCTCATTCCTGATTCAGACTCACACCAGTCCTTATTGTTAAAACCGTCTGATTAAAACTTCTGAAAGCTTAGCTGCATTTGTGTCCGGCCTCTCTTTGGGATCTGCTCGACAATCCCGCTTTTATGTATCAAAGCTCAGTGTGTAGACAGCCTTTTGATTTAGTTTACAGTATTTTGCAAAAGTTGAACCATCTGGAAAAAAATTCTGGAAGAATAATTCAAATCCAGCAAAGAAAGAGGACCCTCACTTGCTGCTGTGACAATCACAAGGTAGCACGTCACATGCTGGCTTTCTCAGGTTCCCCATGATTGGCAGCAAACCTATTCAGTTACCAAAATACAAGGGTGCACGCCAATATTATTTTAAATTAAGACCCCATTACAAAATGAATAAACAAGAAAAATTAAATAAAAAATAACATCTTACATCACCCAGGATCTTGTGCAATCAGATCAAATTATTCCAGACTAAAATAATGCAGTTCTTATCCACTATAGCCAACTACGAAGGCCAGTATAGTATACCACGAATAATTTTGTAACCCAATCAAAAAAATTCAAAAAGCATTACAAATTACAAATAATTGTCTGAAGTTTGGATTTACCTTCAAGGAGACAGATGGCCTATGATTACCAACATGCACCAAATGTATTGTGCTAGGTGGCTGGTTTAAAAAGTGGACAAATTTTTGAGGGTTTATCATTCATACACTTAACTAAAAATCACTGATATATTGTCTTTGGTCAGAAGGAACTATTTATTTTATTTTTGTTGTTTTCCATTATGTAAATGAACAGACATGGACATCTTGATAACGGATAATATTTATCTGTATGACATCCTCCCCCAAAGTTTTAAGGCTGCATATTATACATTTTTTCAGTAATTTCACATGGGTGTCAGAGATCCAACAACATTGTTTTTAACGGTATTACTCCAAATTCAGCATTGGGCCCCATACACTGACTATGAGGACACATATGACAAATCTTTAGAAAGTGAATTTTGCACAATATGGGACCTTTAAGGAAAGGTGTACACATAGTAAAGGTTGAGTTGGCATTTTTCAGGTGCATTGTCTCACTCTCCTTTTTTTCAAACCGAAGATGTCATGTCAGCTTATTTTCATCAGCAAAACCTTTGTTTGCCATCATTTCACGTCCCCTCTCTGATCTACGCTACGATCTCTGATTTACCCCTCATTCCGTCTTTCTTCATTCAATCAGTCCTCTCATGGATTTTTCATAGACTTGATGAAACCTCAGCTTTTTATGCAGCGGCTGATATATGGTCGTGTTAAAGACTGGAGATTTCTGTTTGACGGGCATAGTTTAATCTAAATCGAGATATGGCTCCCTGGAGGCCGGTGCTGTAATCATGTCAAACTGCCGATACCCCTAACTGTCATTCTCTCTCCATCTCACTTGATCATCATCTACATTGCAATTATTGAGCAGATTTAGATGGTATCTTTCTCTTAGGTAATAAGGGGGGGGGGGGGGGGGGGGAATGAGATTAGCTGCAAAGTTATCTGATCATGTTTTCCAACTGTGTGGTATTACACATTGACTGGTCTG
>JBAMHW010000019.1:7038580-7054274 GCA_037177495.1 Rhadinocentrus ornatus
CCCCCCCCCCCCCCCCCCCCCCCCCCCCCCCCCCCCCCCCCCCCCCCCCCCCCCCCCCCCCCCCCCCCCCCCCCCGCAACAACACTAAATGCAAAATTATATGATCATGTTGTCCAACTGTGTGGTATTACACATTGACTGATCTGGCTGAGGGATAAATTACATCTGGATTTAAGACTTCAAGGGTTCAAGCTTGAAAAGAAGATTGTTTGAGTAATGAAATAAAGTAAAAACATATTTAAATAGCACAGATGTGGATGTCTCTGAGCTCACAGTGAAGATGGTAACTCACAAATGAAATGAGTTTTAATGAGTAGGCATGTATGCATGCTGTTATTAAAAAATCTTGTTATATTGCTTAATCAAGCAGTCATGTTAAGTGCATAATAGGCTTGTATATTTCCATGCTGTCTTATCTGATTTACATATTTAGGCCTGTGTTAATGAGAAAAGCTAGATTAAAGAGGGGGAGGACGAAGGCCCGATTGTCTACACCCTAAACATCACAGATTTATTTATGCTCATTAAGCTAGATTGAGAATGCCTGCAACCTCATCTGTAAAAATGAAAGTATTGTTTTGTATTTTTTATTTTATTTATTTTTTATTTATTTTTTTTGCATCTTTTTCAGTGACAAATCATACTCCATACTTGCAATTAACCCTTTATAAACATGAATGTAAAATCCTGTAAAATTCTGATAAAATAGGGGAAATTAATGAATTTTTTTTTTTCTCTAATCAGACGCAAATTGGAAAAGGTCTGCAAAGATTCTCAAGTAGTAGCACACTCGCTCTTTTTGGGCTTTACCAAGCATGCAGAATTAAGACAATACAGTACATTACGAGCCCAATTCATTAAACATTGGGACGCTGGGCCATATCTGAACTCAGAGTAGAAATGCCACAGATCCGTTTCAGGTGATCTCCAGTGGACAGAAAGACAGTAGACATGCAGAAAGACAGTGGACATGCAAAAGACAGCGGACATGCAGAAAGACAGTGGACATGTGTTTTGTGGTCAGACGAATCCACATTTCTGCTGCTTTTAGGAAAAACAACAAATGTCTGGTTCAACCTGCCAAACATGAGAAAGACCATCCAGACTGTCTAAAGCTAAATGTGCAAAAACTATCAAGGCCATGTCTTTTCCCAAGAGGTCTGTAAATATTTGAGTGTGTTAATGTCAGACCTAATTTGACTTTGCATACAATGTGGCTTCTGTGTGCTTCTTTGTCAATTTCATGTTTGGATGTTTTGTTTTGTTCTGTGACTTTAACTGAATTATCACAGTTAGTCTCAGTCATACTCGCTTTTTACATACTCCACATGAACAGAAAACTTTGTTCTTGTTCTCGCTGTGGAAATAACAAGAGTAAAGTTTTCTTTGGCCTGGTTATTTCATGCTTCACATGAAATTTTGCCCATAGCAGGACAAGGTTGTGCGCAGGATAAGGTCCATGTCTTCATATGCCAAATGTGATGAATAGATTTTCATGTCCTCAACGCATCGACCAGCTGTTCCTTCAAACTATCTGTTTAAACTTGTTGAATCTTTCATGACAGTGGAAAATCGCTTCATTAACCACACCAACTTAATTTTTTTCTCAAATCACTCTATTGTTTCTCAGGCACCACAAAAAGAAAAAGTTCTGCAATTTTTAAATAAAGGTAATTGTAATTGCAGGAGGTTGGATTATTTTATGTTTAAATTAGGGGTGGGACTCAATTAAAAAATTTTATCAAATTAATTAGAGGCTGTCAAATTAATAAATCTTGATTACACTTTAATCGCATAAATATTTTTTCCCCCAAAAGGAAAAATGCTTATTTTATTTTTATTTTTTTTAGTGGGCGACTGAATTAAATAACTGACACTAAAAATTGACATTAATATTGTAAACTAAAGCGCTAGCAATGTCTGGGAAAATGCACCTTTGCATTTCAATTGAAACAGTTAAAAAATAAGTATTAAACATCCGTGGCCCAAAGTTAACAGACCAATAAATAACCGCTCCAGCTGTTCTCTGATTAAGAGTAACATGTTACAGTACTTTTAACTTTTTAAATGTTTTCGTCCACACTCTTCATTAATAGGCATTAGTAAGCAGAGTGGGATCAGCCAGCAGCAGCTTTGAGTCTGGTCATGGAGAAGAGGTGAACATTTCCAGGTAAACAGGCGCTGGAAGCTGGGAAGGACCGAGGCTGTTGAGTGCTTGTGGATTGGGGAGAGGCCTGAGTCAGCACCACTGCTCATTGAGAAGAGTAAACGTTGCGTGCTTTGATGTCAGTCTCTAAAACTCTAATATCCCCAGAAATATAATATATTATATATCTTTTTTTTTTAAGTTAATAATTAAGATGTAAAAGTCCCACCTCAAGTTTAAATATAAACAGTAACAGAGCAGGGAGTTAACTTGTTATATCTTTTATATATTTCTTAGTAATGACATTTGCATGGAGCACTTTTAACCCGATTGAATGTCCAATCAGAATAACAATGCCTCATGTAAACATTTCAACTGATTCGATAGGCTTCGATTGGAAAGAATTTTCAATCCGTACAAGAGGTGGTTTAAACCTTTTCACAATCGGATCAGAGGGACTAATTAACTCATTCCGATCGTTTTGTGGTGGATGTTGTCTTTGCGCAGGCTTGAACCAAGTGGGGTTACATGTTTATGTACGTATTTATATACTGGACATACTCACCCTGTCAGACCATACACTGTACATAAAATTACTTATTGTGTGTGTGTTCTTTTTTATATCACCTATTTGCTTCTGCTTACCGCACCTGAGCTGACGGAACAAAGCAATTTCCCCACTGAGGGACTAATAAAGGTTTTCTCATCCTTTATCATACTATCTTATTCTTTTTCATCATGTCCATCATGTAAATACAATTGATTTGATCATTTTATCCAGCATAAGTAAGCATGTCTGCTGGAATCTCCAATCAGATTGATTTCAATCTGACAGATAAAATATTTGTGCATGTCTTGGGACTGATTTTTTATTTATTTATTTTTTTACAGCTTGTCTTTTTTATAAGTGCTTCTGATGATAGTTTTGTTTTCTTAAAGATGTTTGTTGTTGTTTGCTTCCCTACAGGTGAAGCAGCTGGTTGTGTTTGTTTCTTCTGCTAAGATTGACCAGCTGATGTTGTTACCTTATATCTGGTATATCCTTGGCTTTTTTTCTTTCATTTCTACCCTCTTTTTCTCTTTCATTTTCTTTCTTCTGTTCCAAAGTAAAGAAAAAGAAAAAGAAAAAAAAAATCTAACGATACATTTATTGTTGTATTTCAGAAAACTTTTTGGGAATTGGGGTTTATTGACCATGTTTCTTTACACGTGACAATAGATTATGACTTAGCCTCATCTCAGGGCACATTGCATGGTGAGGTCGGAGCCTCATAACAACTTTCTATGACTGGATAATTGATAATATTGATGGTCTTTTAAATGTATTTCATTCATTATCGTGTCATATAACACATTTCAAAAACATTTAGTGTGCAGTTTTAAATTTAAGAATTTAAGAGCTCATATTTCTAATTAGAGTTAAAACTCCAATATTTAATTATTTTTTTATGTTGTAAATAAAGATTGATGAGATTTCTGCATTTTCTCCATATTTTAATAAGCTTTCCCAATATTTTTGTACCCGCAGCTGTAAAATATTTGAACGCTTCATTTCACAAAAAAAATCCTCATTATCGATACATATTAGTCAATTAACTCTAAGTTTGTCCATTTCACTAGTTAATCTTATTTGGACTCTGACATTGTTCTCTGTTTTCACGCAGGACTGTGGGTCCCTTGTTCTCTGCTGTTTTTATATGCTCATCTACTGTAGCGGGTTACACACCACGCACACATGCACATACACTCAAACACATTCACAATCCCAGCCTTCAAGCAGAAATTGTGATTTAGCTCTCGTACAGAGACAGTGGATTCATTTCTCTGTTCTCTTGCCTCCTTTCTCCTCCTCCTCCTCCTCCTCCTCCTTTTCACAAAACAACACAGCACTCTTCTAAACCCCCGAAGAGAAAGAGCAAAATTTACAAGAGCAGAACGGGGGATCAGTGGTGCCGTTGTATGCTGCTGAACAGCACCCCTTTGACTGAGAACCAGAGGTCAGGGCACAGCTCCCAAAGCCTGCTGGGTTCTTTGGTGCATGTGTGTTTGTGCACGCATGCGTTTGTGTTGGCATTTGTATGAGAGCTAGCCTTAGGGTGCATGAAACCCCGCCTGCTAATGTTACGGGAAAGTCACAAACTGTTTTTGTGGCAAACTGATGTCACATGACAGCACAGCATGTGCAGTCTTTTTATACGCACTGTGAACTATAGTATTTGGCTTGTGTTGATGTGTGAGGTGCGAGCACGGCGCTGGGATGAACAGTTTGCTTATATGGTGAGTGATAGTCTCACAGTCGAGACTGACTTTACTCCCTGCCACCCCATAAATAGCTTATCCTCTCTGACACCAGCGTGTAGTGCTGTGGCAACACTCAGAGTTTAATAAGATTAGATCCTTAATGTTCAACAATATGCTCCCTCCCTGAAGATGGTATATTTATGGTCTTTGCAATTGTTCTTGCATTAAGATTTAGCTTATTTTCAAAGAGCACTTGCTTTGATTGTGTGGCTTTTAGGGTTGAAATAGTGTACATCATATACACACTGACTGCTTGCAGATGGAAGATACAGGGGAAAAAGATGTACTGAATTTAATGTATGCCTTCGGTATAAATTGCAGGAGGTAATACATAGAGGAAGAGATATAGATGGTAGCTCTTGGGAATCGTGAGTGGCAGGATGGAGGAGCTCTACATGTTGCGTGCTGAATGAATGAGGTAGGCCAAAGAGTTGATAGCAAAAAAACTATACACGAAGTGGGGAATATAGGATATATTTGAGAGCATTTGAAGGATAATGAACTTGGGATTGACAGGAGGTGCAATCATCTGAAAAACTTTACCTCCAGATCAAATGAACTGTTGTATCTTCTTTGGCCTAAACATCGACGTGACCCACATCACCAAATAAGCATTAAACTGATATTTAAGTCATTTTCAAAAGGAAAATAGAAGTAAAATTCATCAGTTGAATTAAAAATATCTATATTTATCACACTTTAGACATAGAAATGGAAGATTTTAGATTGAGTATGAGAGTATCTTACCTCCCGAGGCAGTGACAGGGGGACGATGTATTATTTAAGACAGAACCTACTGTTTTTGTTTTCTGTTGAACTTTGTGGTGTGATCATTTACCCACTGCCCAAAGGCTTCGAAAAAAAGTGCAGCAGTTACATCTGAGTCTTGCAATGGATTGTAAAAAAAGTGTCCTAATTTTGGGACCTAAATCCTTAAATCCTACTGTAAAACAAATTAATCTCCAAAAAACTCCATAAAAAAAACAAAGATTACATTAAATAAAGGAAGCAAAAAGTCTTGCTGACCCTATAAAATGTTACATTTCTTAATATAAACTCACTTTTTTAATAATATAAATAAAACATAATTTTTAAAATATAAACTCCATGGCCACTTTCTAAGGCATTTTGTTTATTAGGTGCTACTACCAGGGCCCCCTCTTGTCTCTGGAACTGCTTTAAGTCTTTATGGTGCAGATTCAACAAGGTGTTGGAAACATCCTCTAGAGGTTTTGGTGAATATTGACATGACAGCGTCACACAGTTGCTACAGATTTGTCATCCATGATGAGAATCTCTCATTCCACCACACCCTAAAGCTGTTCTATTGGATTGAGATCTGGTGGCTGTGGAGGCCGTTGGAGTACAGTGAACTCATGGTCATGTTAAAAAAAAACAGTTGGAGATGATTTGAGTTTGGGGACATGGTGCATTATCCTGCTGGAAGTATCCATCAGAAGATGGTTCACTTTGGTCATAAAGAGATGGACACGGTCAGCAACAATTCTCAAGTAGGCTGTGGTGTCGTGGGCTTGAATTCCTTTGAATATTAATGATTTCTAAATGTCTCAATGTTGGGTTGACATTTGTTGGTTGGTCACTGGTAGGAAGTGGTAACAGTCTAATGGTTTAAATTCCTCCCTTAGTACAAAGGGACCTCAGTGATTGTAAGAGTCAAAACTTTGATAGTTCTGAAGACCTTCACAGCCTTTGAATTCACCTTCAAGGAGACACATGGCATTTGATTACCAACATGTACCAAATGTACAGCTGAGTACAGGTGTTTTCTTAGGTCTTAGAGGCTTTTTATTGTAAGCCAACACTTGGCTTTCAGGTACCTCAGGCGCATCTTGTCCTTGTATCACTTGTATTCTATAGTCAGACTTTGTCAACATCTTTTTTTCTTTTTCAGCTCATTCAACAGGAAGAGTCAGTCTTGCATCTGCTAGTGAGAGATCTCTCTTTGACTAACTGTTCAGCACAGTAAGTATATAAAAAGGAAAGTGGTGGTGATGTCATTATGTGGCGCATATTCTTCTCATTTCTCATCTCTATTTGAGACAAGCAACATTTTTCTCATCATGACCATAACTGAAAATTACAATCATGACTGAAGAGAGACCAGGTTCAAACGATATACCTGGAAAACAAAAATACTCATTACTGGTTCTTCACATGTATTCAGTCACCCAGAGAGGAGCCCTTAAGAAATCTCATCCTCCCAAGGTACACTTTAGCAATTGTGTGCAATGAAGTTAAGTCAAATGGTAAATGGTCTGTATTTATATAGCGCTTTTATCCAAAGTATCACAGTATACATCACATTTACCCATTCACACGCACATTCTCGCACTGATGGCGAAAGCTACCATGCAAGGGGCTTAACCACGACCCATCATGAGCAACTAGGGGTTCGGTGTCTTGCTAAAGGACACCTCGACATGAACTTGACTTGGCCAAGGATCAAACCGGTAACCCTTGGGTTACAAGACGACCGCTCTACCTTGCCGTGCCACGCCGCCCTGAAACAATATGCTTAGAGTTTATTGTAATGCCATTGACTGAAATCCTTCTTGGGGTTCACATACTTTTTACCTTTATATGTGTAAAATATTGGATCATAAATTAATCAGTTAAAGAAAGTCTTGTAATTTAGCTTATGTCAGATGTTTATATGTGCTTTTAAAGGCCAATTGATGCTCCCCTTAGGTGTGTACACAAGTACGTCCATTTCAAACTTCACTGTCCTGAAACTCCTACGCATCCTTTTTGTTGTCATGGTTGTTAAGGAATAAGTCCACCAGAGGACAGTGAATAGCTTAGAGTTCACATCCCAATTTTAGACAATAGAAACATGCTAACAGTGGAGGAGACCGTTATATTGTACATTCTCAGATTGAGTTAAAAGGTGGGTGGAAAACTCAGTTGGCAGAGTATCCATCTCCCATGCGGGAGACTCGAGTTTGAATCTCACAGGAGACAATGGGATGAATATTAACATCTTCCAGTTGGGTCCTTGGGCAAGACCCTTAACACTACTGCCTACTCTCAGATGTAAGTTGCTTTGGAGAAAAGCGTCTGCTAAATAACTGTAATGTAAATGTAATGTAAAAAGAGGCACCGCAGTGATGGTAGTGGTCTGTGAGGACATCAAATGTGTCACAAGTTCTTCTTCTTCATCTTTGTTCCTTTTGCTGGTGGAATGTCAGGTTTACTTCTCAACACCACCCCATGGGTTCCGGGGGTACTACTGTTTGCTGCATGGTAAGCATCGGCAAACAGAGCAAATTATCCATGTAAAGGACGCAGGCGACGGACGGATGGCTGCGTATCCATCTTCAGCGTGGAGCATAAATGGGCCTTACGAGTAATGTGTAAGTCCAGTGATGTTTATGGTAAAAAAAAATAATTAAAAAAAAAAATATGCAGAATTATAACAATTCTGAAGGTTTCACAAACTTTCAAACAAATAGTGAAAACTATTTTCACTGCAATCGGATGTAGGTTGCGAAATATTAGAATTTAAAGCAGATTTTTAAGCTATTGGACTTTAAGATATACAGAGATAAAGAGATGTGGGATGAAGGTCACTCGTACATGTTTGATTAATAACATTATAGAAAGTTACCACCGCAGTGCAATGCTGAATATGTGATGTAAGTTTTAACATGAGTGATGTAGAACGTGAAATGTGAGGTCTTTTTAGACATGTTTAATTAAATATGTATGACACAGCTACTTTTCTATGTGCAGAATAATGTATGTCAGATGTTGAATGACGACCATAATGTAGAGAGATTCGTTTGGACAAGAAGCAGTCTATAGTTCATGTTTCATGTATGCTGGACATCTTATTGATACGCAGCTTTATAATTCACAGTGTAGTGTTTCTATACATAAAGGGCAATCAAATATTGATCATTGTGTGACATAAACTAAAGATGCAGTCATATTACCGGCAACATTGTTCAATGCCAGTTCATTATCATAGTGCCACTTTTTCTTTTTAAATCACTTTAGTAATATTTACAGCTGCAAGCCAACACAACACAGAGAAGCGTTTATAAGTGAACCACTCACATGAATAGATTGTTGACATAACCATAAGATTATTTAGTTTTACACTTTTTTTATGTTTACAAAGTCAACTATTAGTATTCGGATTTATACAGCACATTCTTCATTAAGGTGTAATTAGAATTAGATTTTTAATGTTCATCATTTTGTTTTAAAATAAATGTGTTGTGTGTGATGTCATATATACACTCACCTGCCACCACATTACATCCACCTGTTAAACTGCCTGATATTGCAAATTAACAACCAGCCAATTACGTGGCAGCAACTCTGACCGGCTGTTCAAACCGAGCATCAGAATGAGGAAGAAAAGAAATTTAAGTGACTTTGAATGTGACATGGTTGTTGGTGCCAGACAGACTGGTCTGAATATTTCAGAAACTGCTGATGTGCTCGGATTTTCACACACAACCATCTCTAGGGTTTACAGAAAATAGTCTTAAGATGAGAAAATACCCAGTGAGCAGCAGTCTAAATGAAGAATGGGCAGACTGGTTGGAGATGGCAGAAAGGCAACTGTAATGCTGAATAGCATATCTGAACTCACAACAGGTCTAGCCTTGAAGCAGATGGGCTACAGAAGAAGACCACACCAGGTGCCACTCCTGTCTGCTAGGACAGGAAACTGCCATCAATAATTAAATCAGTCCTGAAGGAAAAAGAGGATCCAGCCCAGCATTAAACACTACCTAATAAACTGCATCTTGCATGTTTGTACACACTGAAATATTTGAATGAATAATCCCTCTAGTTTAGTCTGGTGGCTTTGAAAAGAGCAATATTGTGAGATGTGGAGGTGCAGTATATAAGCCTACCTAATAAAAGTTGGTAATTCTTCCAACTAAATCAGGCTTCACAGGTAAAAAATGAATAAAAATGACTTTTCTGCCATAAACCTATCTAGCAGCAATTTTTAAAAGACTGCTAAATAAGTAAAAGTTTAGTCCGTTCATGCAGGGGAAGCTTTCCTTTCATCCAGCAGAGGCTCAAATCCGATTGGCTCACAGTGCAGCGGCCTGTGGACCAGGTTTCACAAGGGACCTTAGAGGAGTGGACTGTAGCTGGACCTTACTTGTTTTAGCAGCTTTTGCTGTCAGTGTTACAAGGAAGAAATCATATTTATGAAGCTGCATGGAATCTGGAAAAAATTGGTTTTGACTCATTTTGGCTCCGTAATACAAACAAACTACCAAGAAAACGTGTCTTTAAGCTCCAGACTATTTCAAAATCCATCTACACAGGCTGGAGAGGCAACACCAGAACATCATTTGGGGTCATAAGGAGGACTTAAAAACAGGCCATCAACTCACATAACGGCTGAGTGGATGAAGGGATGGATGAAGCTGGAGATGTTTCATATCCAGTCTCTTCTCCGAGAGGTGTAAGTAAGTAATGGATGATAGCTGCTTTCTAACATCCCCATCATCATTGTAGTCAACACCTGCTCTTGGGATTGCACAACACACACACTCTTACCTGCACACACACACGACCTAAAAGCACTTTCATGACTCAAGGAGGCAAGTGTTAAAGGCACTAGCCAGTGGGGTCACATGTCAGCAGCTAAGGGACCTGAAATCATGTCAGGATGCACTTATCCCATTCCACACCCTCACATCATATACCTCAAACAGATGTGCAAGCCTTTTTTTTTATTTATATATTAAATGACTGCCCACACTTCTCAGAAATGGTATTCAGGCAACTGTCAATGATATACCCAGTTGCAAGGTGATAGTCCCTGTCCCTTCTTAATTCAGCCCTCCCGGCCACGCAGGCCGGCGGAGACTTACCAGCCAAGCTGTGATGGATGACGCAAGGCTCATTAAGGCAAGACAACAAAATCAATAGACCGAGCTCAGAGGTGTCGGCGCCCCCTATGCACATCAGTGAAACCACACTCGCCAGCAGTGAAGTGGATCTGAGTTTGGATGTTTGGATGTGTGAGTCTGTGGATGGTAGAGCAGTTACAGGGTGAGTGATTGATGCTGATGGATATGGATAATGGATAAACTCGAATATAAGAGCTCTCAATAGGGGGATGGGGGTGGACTGTGTGTCTGTCTGTGTGTGAGATAAAAAAAAACAACAGAAAAATGTCACATTAAACGGGATAAAATGCAGGTTTGGTGCTTCAATGTGCCACACAAACAATACCTTTTTTTAAAAGCGTGATATTAAAAAGTTAGTGAAGGCATTGTTTCCTTTCTAGATATAGACATGGTGCCATAAACAGCCCATTGTCTCAGATTTATATCAGTTTTTATCTGTGACAAAAATTGTCTGGAAACTTCCTTTATGCTCCAAGGTACATTATCATACTACCTGCTGTAGAAAAATATCCCCAGGAAGAAGTCTTTGTGGTTATTCTTCGCTCTTAAATTCCCATCAACCTTCAAAGTGAGATAAGTATTTGATTTGTTAAGGATGCACAGGTATGTGAACTCACCAGGGAAGACGGTGCAAGCTCTGGGAAAGTTCTCTCTTAATTGGGCTCTTAATTAGTGTTGAATGTGATCAATTTGCTGCTAGTTAATTTAATTTACTTTTCTAGTGTAACCCAAAGAGTTTTTCAGCCTAACAGCTAAACATACATTTAGCCTTCAGACAAAACTAACAAAGAATGTTTCTAATATTAAATGAATACAGAATTAATTACTTCTTATTGATTATGAGCCTAAACAAACTTTTGAAGTTAAACAGCAGGTTTGAATTTGTAATGTTCTCTTATCATCAGGAGGTCATAACTTCTGGTTGTGGACGCTGCCCCAGAGATGCGTTAAGGCTTATCTGTTGTTCCTGCAGTCCTTGCACGTACTCCTACATGCACACAGAAAGAAAGGTTGTGGGGTTAGATGGCTAATGACAGTTTGCTGTTTGCGGTCCCACGTGCAGCAGATGTTTTCCTGTGTGAGCTTGTGCAGTTTTCTGTTGAACCAGAGCCTTCGCGATTTCCCTGTTTGACTCGAGACGACACAGATGATGCGCTGCAGACAGTTATGACTTCACTTCACAGTGAAAGTAAGTGAGGGTTAATGTCAGCCCCTCTCTCTTCTATGACCCTTTTCCCATCCAGATTATGGACTACACTGACTTTCTGAGAAGTAATGGAATTCCCAAGTTAAGTTCATTCAATGGATCTCCACTCTACTACCCTAATAGACCTGTAATTGAATCGAAATCAAGCCTAATTGGATTGCTGAAGGAATGCCACTGAATAGCAAATCTTTTTTTTTTTTCTGGGAAGAGGTTGTACAGAACATAACGCTGTGTGTGTTTCTGTGTGTGTGTGTGTGTGTGTGTGAGAGAGAGAATGGAGATGGAGATGAGGCTGTGCTCAGGGATGAATTAGATTAGACTAATCATTTTCGCTGTGAAGGCTCAGATGTGGTGGTTTGGTTCAGATGATGGCTCCCCAGTGTGCTGGCAACGTGCTGACAGTCAGCAGTGGGCGGACCTCCTTGCACCCTGCCGTCACATCACACAAACAAATGAACTGAACATCCTGTACAAGACACAATAACACAGCATCCTGCACGCAGCACATTCATACACCAAGCTTTGACGACTTTAATCTGCTGAACTGATCCTCTCTGTAATTTACTCCTCTGCACCTCACTTAGTTTTAGTTCAGTCTTCCATATTCTACTGTATTCTACTCTTAATTAATGCACTTTCTTCTAGCCCCACCCTGGACTTTAGTGTAACCAGTGAATTTCTTTATTGTGCTGATTATAAGTAGCCATGAAAGAGCACGAGCTCTAAAAATTACATGAAAAAGAAACACCACCAATATGCTGCCCACTCCAGAAAATAGAAAACAGCTGTGTTTGCTGTTATGGTGCTAAACATGCATCTCACAATGCAAACTTGCTTTGATCACACACCTTATGATTAGAATTAAATAGAGAAATACCATATAATGTGCCATCCATTCCATTTTCTATGCAAATGAATCAGTTATAAAGAACTAGAAACGAGCTTGTTGGATTTTCTGTAGCATTTATTCCCGAAAAAGAAGACCCATAAATGTCTCTTTACAAACATCAGTATGCCACAATTATCAGGTTAAACAGATATCATTTAAATGATGAAAATAAGAAATTTACACAAAAAGTGAAAAACTTTAAACAAAACATAATGCAATGACTTGTAAATCTCATGAATCTGCATTTTATTCCCAATAGACCCTTTCAAAGTTTGCAAACATTGTGACGTTTTTGGTGGGCGGAGCTTAGCCTGGAGGCAAAAGCAGAGGCTAGAAGCTATGTTATCATGTGGCAGCTAACAATTTTCGGTGGCATTTTAGTAAATGGAGGGTTTTCAAGCAAACGGCTCAATCTCGGAATTCTCGGAATATGTACAGACACTCACTTTACGGGACTGTGACAGCGGTTTTAGAAAATGAGATGGAAGCAGGCTGGCTGATCCATACACCTTACAGGAGTGGCATGAAGATCTTTTGGGAATGGCGACAGTGGAGTGGCCAGACATCTACATGTACCGAATCGAGACACCATGTGTGTACAGCAAAAAGAAACTCAAACCATATAAATCACTGGATGCTCACAACTACGTCATAAATAGCCACGTTAAAATAATAAAAAACATCCATTTACATCCCAATCTTTGTGTGCTGCGGTCTAAAGTTTAGCATTTATGCGCTTGCTAATGTGCTGATAAATAAATTTTTACTTAAATATGTTATATATCCAACATTTTCCTTTATAATGTACAATTTTGTTCATTTGGACTCAATAACAATCACCTAACATTACATTTATCTTACTTGATATAAAGTGTGCACTGCAAACACAAGAATTATTGATTATCGTCTCTGTCCTTTCGTCTTATTGCATTCAGCAATAATTGTCTTAGTTTTTTCTGAGCAGGTATCCTAAAAAACTTTAATTTATTGCCAGGAATGTTTAAATGACTACATTTTTAATAACACTTGAGTTTCTACAGTGTTTTTACGTGCTTTTCTCTTTTTTTGCCTCTGAATACAGTACTGACGTCACTGATTACGTAGGCCATGAAAGGGTCTATAGAACTAAAACATGTCAGATCCTAAAAGTGAGTCATTTTATCATTTCATGGAAATATTAGCTCATTTTGAATTTAATGGCGTTAACTGGCAGGCCAGTATGACAAAGAGACAGAGTCTCTCCCATGTAAAGATGAGCAGAGGTTAACTAATCTGCAACAAACTGTGACTAAAAACTATGAAACAATTTTAATGGGCAAAAAGCTAAATCGTCTCACAACTCATCACAAAGTGTGTCATAAGCCAACCCTTCTGTACCTCTTCTCTCCACCCCCAACTCGCTTCGTGTGTGAACAAATGTGCAAAGCAACACTATTTTGTGGAACATATCACAGTGACTTATAATGTTTATGTTGCTACTTCGTGTCCAGGAGAAGAGCTCAAACTGAGTCAAGTTATAGCCTCTTTAGCTATTCAAGGTTTTGTTCTAGAGGTAATGTTGGATCCTGGTCATCTGCAGGTGAACGTTTTGTTCCGCTCTCCGCCATTCAGCTTCAAAAATACGAGCTGCCATTGCTCGCTGTAGCCTTTTATAGAGAGTGAAGCCAGATGGTTCTGAGAGAATAGAGAAGGCAGTGATTCACATGATCTTACATGAACGTGCGGCCGGACCGGCTGGTAAACACGAAGCTGGAGAACAACACAGAGAGTCTGTGTGTGACGTCATGCTATACTCTAGATGAAATTACACCTCTAGCTGTAAACAATGCGATTTTTTAATTGCTTCATTCTAGAAATTGTGAATTCCACTTATTTCCTCTTTAAGAAAAATGTTCCTTAATGTAAAATTGTGAAGACTTTGAAGATCCCTTCATCTACAATGAATAACAGGGCTACTCAATTCGACCTACTAGGGCCGCAGTCCAACAAATTTTCCATTTATCCCTGCTCCAACCTCAAATTAAGTCATTGTGTAGTACTTGATCAGGTGTTAGAGCCATTTAATTTGATCTTTAGGTCCTTAGGCGGCATTACATTGAAAACAGAAATGTTTTTCAACTAGTAATCATTAAATCGACCCAGAAAACACTCCCAGAAATTACTCCACAAATGCAGCGTAAAGCTCTATCACAAAGAAGTCATATGTCAACATGATCTAGAAACACCATCACCTTCTCTGGACCAAACCTCATTTAAAATGGTCTGAGGCAAACTGGAAAACTGTTCTGCTGTGTGCATGCTGTGTCCTGCAGACTAAAGAGGAGAGGGAGCATCCAGGTTGTTATCACTGGACAGTTGAAAAGCTGCATCTCTGATGGTATGAGGTTGCATTAATGCTAATGGGGTGGGCACCTTCCACATCTGCAAAGCTCACATACTGCAAACCACAAACTGCATCCATCACAATAGCATGATCTTCACAGGAGAAGAGTCCAGCTGGTAAACTGGCCTGCCTGTAGTCCAATGAAAATCTACCAGTGTAGGTCCAGGACCGTTGAGCAGCTAGAATCCTGCATCAGACCAGAATGGGACAACATTACTCTCCTAAAACTCAAACAACTGGTCTCCTCACTTCCCAAACGTTTACAGACAGTTGTTAAATGCAGAGGGGGTGATACACAATGCTAAACATCATCCTGTATAAACTTATATTAGACGTGTTTATGCCAACAAATTCAAAATGAGCTCATATTTTCTAAGAAATGGGAAAATGTCTCAGTTTCAACATCTAATATGGGGAAAGTGTGAGTGACTACAACTCACGATCACAGAAATGGCATCAGCACTAGACATATAACACAAAAATCAGACTAATCTCCAATTTCTGACTTTACTTTACTAATTCCACTATACTGGGTTATTGCTATCATTCCTTGATGCCATTTTAGTATTTTTCGGACTTCGACATGGATCATGGAGTAAAGATTACCATCTACAGTGCTCTAGGCTTCTCCTGTAACACTGAAAATATTAACTAAAACATTAACTGAGAAAGAATGAACACAAACAAAATGCCCCCAAATAGAAAATCCTGTTCTGCAGATTAGAAACTGCAGGTAGTAAAATATGCAGCCGAAAACGGTAATTGAGAAGCAGTTGTTTAGAAGAGGGCTGCACGGTGGTGTGGTGGTTAGCACCGCAGCCTCACAGCAAGAAGGTCGCTGGTTCGAGCCTCGGCTGGG
>JBAMHW010000019.1:7065573-7078443 GCA_037177495.1 Rhadinocentrus ornatus
TTTTTTTATATATATATATATATATATATATATATATATATATATATATATGTGTGTGTGCACGGCGTTATAGAATTAACACAAGCAAACAAGTCAGAGCAGCACAACTAATTTCTTGGTATGTGTCATTCATACAGAGCCTTGAGCACACTTTCGGCTAAGGATAATTACAATGTGCAATAGCAGATAGAGCTGATGTGTATCATAATAAGTTTTACTTTAAAAATAAAATTAGATAATAAGGTTCTTGCGGCCCAGGTTTGGTAGTTTTTGCAGCTTTTTCTCTTTACATCACCCGAGCAGAACTTTTTTCTCATGTGGCGTCCAACAATTATTGTGTGATTAGTTGGAAATTTGAAGTGGGCATAGTTACTCCAGGAAAGCATGAAGCAAAAAGTTGCCATTTCCGCTTTTTTGCTGATGTTAAAAATTGCAGAATATAGTAATACTTTTAATAATAGATAGTTTTAAGGAACAGCTGATCGAAGTGGAGCTTGAACCCAGAGACCGACCCACACAAAACCTTGCCCACCCATGGATTAAGTTTCTTTTGTAGTATGAAATATACCAAAGTAAACTTCCTTTTTGTTCTTGCCTCAGCATCAGAATGAGGAAGAAGGGCTTTAAGTGACATTGAACGTGTCGTGGTTGTTGGTGCCAGATGGGCTGGTCTGAGTATTTCAGAAACTGCTGATCTACTGAGATGTTCACACACAACCATGTAAAACTGCTTTCTTAATCCTGACAATGAGTTCACTGTACTCCAATGACTTCCCCAGTCACCAGATCTAAATCCAATTGAGCAGGGGATGTCTAACTCCAGTCCATGAGGGCAGCTATCCTGCAGGATTTAGATGCTTCCTTGCTTAAACGCATCTGACTCAAATTACTGAGTCTTTCTGCAGAACTTGACAACAAGCTGTTGGAGCCATTGTTGGAGGACCGGGGTTTAAACACTGCAACAGAAGATTCTCATTATGGATGTTCAACTGACAAATCTGCAGCAACTGTGTTGATGCCATCATGTTAATGTGGTGCAAAACCTCTGAGGAATGTTTCCAACACCTTAATAAATCTATGCCATGAAGAATGGCAAATAGGCATAGAATGGATATATTTAAGGACATATAGATTTATTGCTCCAACCTTTGAAATGCAACTTAACTTAATCAAGTTTATGCTTCCACTTTTCTATTTCTATGATGGCTGATTATTGGGGAAAAAAAAAACATTTTAGTTGACAGGTGGACTAATGTATGGGTTCAGTTATTCCGACTCAGCTGTATGGAAGCTATACATATTAAAGTTCAGTTGGGGAACCGTATAAACATTTAAAGAGAGGAATACATCCCACCAACTGAGCTTTTCACTTTCTGATTGTAAAGATTGGACTTGTTGAGTTGCACTTTAATGTCAAAAAGAGCCTGAGGTGCGTTTTATGAAACGTCTCATGTGGTTATTCCTCCCTTAGCATCTTTCTCTCTTGCATCCACCTCTTCCTCGTCCTCTACTTGTCCTCTCAGTCCTTTCTGAATGATGAACATTTGCTCCCTTGTCACATCACTGCCACCTTTCCCTCATCTATTCTCTCTGCTGTGTGTCCCTTCCTCAGCCTCCAAAACCAGCCTCCCTCCTCCTCTCACTCTTTTAATGACTTAAAATGACTTCAGGGAAAGTTATTTGGAGTTCAGGAGGAGTTCAGATGCAGACCTGGTAGCCTCTCTCTTTTCTCCTCGTCTAAGTTGACACGTGAAAGTCTTCCCTGGCTTCCTCTTGACACAGGATCAGTCTCAGAGCTCAAAGCCCCCAGAATGGCAGTGGTAATTCGGTCCCTTGTGGCTTGGACTTTGTGTTTGATCAAGTAGGCTGCTGTGTCTACGTTTGACATTGGGATCCCTGTGTTTAATGGAATTTTCTCCTCCTTTTAAGCACACATAGAAAATGAGACGACGGTTCTGTGCAACATGTAACCGACTTTCTACCTCCAACATGGAAACAAGACACTTCTTTAAAAAGAGATGGCGTAGCTCTTTCTTTGATTTGCATCTTCATGAGTCAATTTGTGCTTCTCGTTATAGTCATTTATATTTCTTTTAAGGTATGTCTACTCTAAAGAGGTTTTTAATCAAAATTTGCGGGAAAATCTGTTGCACCTGTTATTTTTTCTCTGTTATATGTCTTTTTGAAGTTTCATTCTTAATTTGGATGATTTTGTTTCTTTATAGACATTTAGTTTATTTTTAGTCTTTAAAGTCTTTTTTAATCTTGGAAATCTTTTTGTAGTTGTTTTGCACACATGATTGTTGTTTCTTTCTTTAAAGTTGTTTTAAATAGCTGTTGTTTGCATGTCTTTCACTCTTGTTGTAACTGGAGGTACTTTCATCCTCTTTGTAGTTTTTGTTTTACTGTGTTTTTGCTGCTCTTCATGGATGTTTGGTGTCTTTTATCAAAGCATTTTGCAGGTGGATTAGAAATCTGAAAAAGAAAAAAGTTCAGCTGTTGTTCACTTGGTTTGCATTGGAGATGAAGACAGTTTAACTTCTTTTCAAAGCTTAATACCAAACTGAATCCACATGAAGACTCAGATTGTACAATTTATTAACTAAGCTATACACTTAATATATCATGTGACACATGTTGTGCTTTCTTATATCACAAGCGATTACCTCTTCAGAGTGTGGGGGGTAGATTCATCCTTTTTTGGTGTGTTTTTCTTTCTGAAATTTTCCCTCAGTGAGTGAGCGAGAATGGTTGTTTGTCTCAGCATTGGCCCAGGAATGGACAGACGACCTGTCCAAGGTGTACCCTGCCTCTCATCTCGTAGCTGCTGGGTTGGTCTGCAGCCCTTCCACAATCCTGCATTTTAATAAGCAGGTGTAGAAAATAAATGAATGGACCGTTAACTTAGAACACAAAAATAAAGTTGTTTAATAGAGTTGCTTGTCTTTTCAGAGACAACGTAGTAAAATCGGGGCACAAATACAGCAGCTGCCATGCATGTGGACCTGCAGCAAGTATATATAAATGACTAATAGGATAAAAACATTTCATACCAATTAAAACACAGTTCCTAATGATATGTTGAATTTCTCTGTCACTGACCTTTGATTTAGTTACATTCGGCACCTTAAAAATATAATTATTTAGAATCTGGATCTAATGACATGTTAATAGCCAAGTTAGTTACCTGGACGGCAGAATTAAAAATAGACATTTCAAACAATGATTGGGTCACAACCTGTAAGGAGGCAAACTCCTAAACAGTAATGACAACAACATAAACATCCCCAAAATTAAACGACTTCAATACAGTTGGTTAACACTGACCTATATAACCCCTGTCATGCCTCCTAATGATATGCTTGATACTTGCTTCAACTGTCATAAAGCAAAAGGTACATTTATACATTTGTATTTGGGAATGTGACAAGATGAAGAAATTATGGAGGAAGATGACTAATAAAATTCAGTGGATTCTGTTCCACTGAATTCAACTAGATCCCAGTCTGACTGTTTGTATCCACCAGATTTTAACCAGAGTTTGCAATTAATAACTTTGCTGCGGGCAAAGCATTTGATGGCTCTGATTTGGAAAAAATGTAGTTGTGATTCCAATAGGTGCTTGGATTTAATCATAGTTTATGTCAATAGATAAAATAACAGAAAAAAGAAGAAAAAACTGCATGAAGACATTTTCAAACCATTCAGGGATTTTATAAAAAAGGAAGATATAGCAGAACTTCTACAGTTGGATAATTCAGACTTATTTCTTTATATTGTCTATTTATTTTAACATTTTTAAAATGCATGTATTAGTTTTTATTTTGTTTTGTATTTTACCATTTTTTTATGATTCTTTGCTACAAGTGTGTGTGTGTGTGTGTGTGTTACATGATCTGTAACATTAGTGTAATTTGCTGGATTATACTGTTGATATCTGTTCTACACTTTAATGTTAAATTATTGAGTCCAACTCACCAGAGGGTTCTTATCTATCTTTTTTTTTTCAACTGAGTTTTGTAAAAACTTTTTAAACTAACGTATATTTTTGCTCTTGAGGTCGGTGCTGCTGATGCTAACAACTTAATAACATCATTGTCACAATGGAAACAAATTAAACTGAAAAACATTCATTTTTGTCAATTCACTCAGCATCAGGTTACCCACCAGCACACTGACGAAGACGGCCACTTGTATCGGAGCCAGTCAGAGTCAGGTTCAGACAGAGAGAGATAACAAGTGTTGACAACATGGTGACAGCAAGCTAACACACCTGTGAGTGACTGAAATGAATCTACATCACGTGGAAGCACTAAAAATGAATGAAAGTGATGAGAAGCAAACAGAAAAAAAATGCATTTGGGACAGGCTGAGTTTTATCTGAGCTCTTTCACTTACCAACAAAAAAAATAAATTATTAACAGTCACATCAGCTGGTCCAGGAGGGCCTTAACCTTAAGGATTAGTAGACTTATTTGCTGTTTGGTGCAGGGATTTATCCATGCTTTCAAAGAAAAAGCACAACCTGCAAATCGTAGAGCAGTTTAGTAATAAGATAATGAAACTTTATTAGAGCAAAGTGCTGACAAGAGGCCCCAACATACTGTACATATGCATAACATGATATGTTGCTCAGTGGAACAACTTGACAATGGGTTAAGTCATGTGTGTAATTGAAGATCCAGCATTTCAGTAGGTTATGAGGAGCTTCCGCAGCTTTTCGTCATCTTTTGGCAAAGCTCACCCTTGCCTCCTAGTGGTCAATGAAGTGGTTGCACCTCTTGAGATGAGCTCCTCCTGAAGAAGAGAGTTGAGTGTGTTTGCATGTGTCACTGTGGGTGCACGGCTGCCAAGGACTAGTCCGTCCAGTCCACAGGCATCCTGTAATCTGCCTGACATGCGCCAGGCCCCCAGTGACTCTCTTATTAGAGCCATTAGACGGCCTGGGATGAAGCTGAATTTTCATTAGCTGGAGTGAACGTGTGTGCAGACGTGTGCTTGCACACGTGTGTGTGTGATGAGTATGTAATCTGTTTGACACCAGCCAGACAAGAAGGAGAGACACTCAAGGAATGATAATAATTCCACATTGGCAGGATAGAGAGGAACCTGAAATGGCTTGAGGAGAGCAGTGCTTGTTTTATCGTTGCTAATTGGTAAATTACAGGGCTGATGGGTAATAATGTGGCTTCTGCATCTAAGTGCTTCAGTTTGACCATTGAGGTTTCTGAACCCACCAGTCTGACCACTAAAGTAAAACTCAAGCTAACTTTACTCAACACATTTTCTATTCAAGTCAGGCCTCCAATTCCACAACATTCTCTTCTCTCTCAGCCATATCGTCCCATTCCATACTCATTTGTTGCCGTTCTATCATATCACAGTGCATTTCCCAACCAATAAACGGAGCCACTCTTCTGTAGAAATGTATTTATCTTTCACATAAACTCCTCTCTGGCTCCACTGGTCTCTCTCCAGTAGCTCTCGCTGGCACTTAATTTCTATTAATGGTTCTGCAACTGGCGCTCCAATCCAATCCACTGTTGGGGTGAGCAGGGAGTGCACATGAGAAAATATGCATAGGCAATTATCCTCTGTAATGTGCATGCCCACATCCACTAATGTGTCTGTGCTCATGTGTGTCAAGGTGCATTGTTTGCATGCATACATAGAGTCTCCTGCTGAGGCTGGTATTATAGGTGAAAAGTCCATATATGAGTGTAAATTTTTGTCAGGCAGCATTGTTTTTAACTGTGCCATAGCTTTTCTTTGTTGCAGCCTTGTATGGAAACACACGCAGAGACTTGGTGTATGTCAGCGCAGTGCAGCAGCAACCACACTTGTGATAATAATCATCATCAGCTTTGTCTACTGAGTAGCTTGTAAAACACCTTGTCTTTTTACCAACCAATAGCAACAGTGTTTCTGATGCTGAGCCATTGTTCTCCAAGAGTCCTCCAATAACTGCTTAGCTGTCAGCTGGTTATAGATTTAACACAGCTCACTGGGACAGTGACAGGAGGCCAATAACAGGCTCCTGGGCTTGTAAAGCCTCCATCTGCAGAGGAAACACAGAGCAAATAAAACCTGAGGGGCAGACACACATGCACAAACCTATTAGAGATGCTGTAATGACACTGTGGAGTGTGTTCGCGCACACCAAGGTGTGTTAAAGTTTTATAGTGTGAGGTCAGTGATGAGGTGGGCTCAGATATGATGGGATGAAGCCTAATAGGGTGTTTTATAGATGCTGTGTGTGTGTGTGATTATGTCTGTATGTGTGATGACTGTCTTTGTGTGCTTGTGAGCGTATGTGGATAAATATTTCTTATGGATGCTTTATTTGTGTGTGAGTTTTTGTGTGTCATGAGCTCTACAGTGATATGTTTCTCTTGTGCTGTTATGCTTATCGGCCCCCTTCAGATCCCTGCAAATGTTAAATGTAACGGATGGTAGCAGAGCCAGTGCATCACTCCCTCTAAATATGCCGAGATAGGACACATGCACACTCACACATGTACCAACGTCCTGACCCTGCCTGATAGGAGGGTTTACTAGCCATCTCTCGCTAGTGGAACTCATCTAGCTTGAAACCTGAATTCCTGCCCCTCTTTACACTTTATCAGCTTTTTTTTCTTTTACCAGACCTCTGCAAAATTCTGTTGAAACTCAAACACTCACACAATCTCTTCTTTTTCCCTCCAGTTTTTTCACAAAGACAGTGAAAAGGTTTCCTTTGCTGTTAGTGATTTTTTTTAGGATATGTATATTAGAACAAAGATCAATTTGCAAGCAATTAAAAATCTAAAGGAACAAAAAAAGACAACAAGAAAATGTTTGCTTTTTTCCTGTTTTGAGGAAGATTTGATGCACAAATTTGCAAATTGTATCTTATCTGGTAAATACTAAACTCATGTGACTTACCGTCAGCTTCCAGAAAACGGAATAAAATCCCAGATATTCCCAGAAATATAATAAATTCCTGATATAGAAGTCTTTGGATGTCCACTGCAGCTGGTGTTGTCTTGTTTCTTTGTCAAGGTTTGTTTCTGTTTAGGACAACAACTTCTTCTACTAAATTACAAACTCCAGCATTGCAGGTTGATCTGCATCCCTCCAATGAAACTGAAATTTCTTTGACACTTTTCTAAGGATCATTTCAGATTTGCCTTTGTTAATGAATGGAAGGAAGAAAAGAGTAGGGAGTCCCTACTTTGGCCAGACAATAAGGTCAAATGTGAGTACTCCAACAGCAAAAAAAAAGAAGGGTTTTTCTCTCTACTGGTCTGACAATGATGTCAGCTGTTGTCAGAAACAATCTGAAGCAATCTTTTGAAAAGATAAAAAAATTTGTTTGAAATTTAGAAATAGGGCTGGAAATATGGAGTTACCAGGCCACTCCCACCTAGCTAGCAGGCAGGTTTTCATTGTCATTGTCCATACACATTTAGAGTATGTTTTATTTTTTTAAAGGTAAGAAAACAAAAAAAATAAACTTTCACTAAAGTTTTTCTACACTCACCTAAGGTCTGTTGTTTTCAAGTTTGGAAGATTTGATGCACAATTTTGCAAAATCTCTGATCTGGCAAAAAAATCTAAATAATCTGAGTCAGCAAACGATAAACTCGAAGGATTTATGGTCATCTTCCAAAATACAATATAAAATATCAGATATGTCCAGAAATTAAAGTAAAACCAGAAGCAGAAACCTCTGCATATCTAATGCACATGGTGTTTCCTGTTAGAACAACTACTTCTACTAAATGAACACTATTATCAAATTTAGGTTATTCTGCCACCATTTGATGATGCTGCACATCTTCAGTAATTTTCTTTCAGACCAATTATTGGGCATGTTACTGATTCACATACCTTTCAGACCTTTCTAAGGATCACTTTAGATATGCTTCACTATTTAATGAAAACCTGGCTCGAGTGAATTACCTGTTTTGTCCAATGCAAAAGAAACAGGTTTGAAATGTACCACAGTTGTTTCCTAGAGCAAATGTAAAGACTCCAACAGTAGATGTCTTTGTCAGACCAGCAGAGAAGGAAATTTTGTTCTTTTCTTTGTTGTTGAACAGTTCTCAATGTGCCACTACTCCTTCTAGACTGAATGTAGGGCACCAAGTGCTGGGCAGGGAAGGCACAAACAATAATTGGGCAAATAGAAAAATCATAGTAATTATCCTAATAATATTCACAGCATATTTAAATATAAAAATATTGAAGCATTCTCTTTCACCAAAAAAAAAAAAAAGGATGAAAAAAAGGATGAAAAAACAAAACAACAAAAGCTGTACAAGAAGTCACATCAGCTCTGTACCATCCTCTTTCCACACACATACAAAAAGTAAACATGAACCAAACCACTCCCCCTAACCTCCTGCCAATTACAGATCTTAAATTAGATGTGTCATTGTTCACTGCATTGATTAATATGTCTGTAAGCGTCTGATATGTTCAATGTTACTCTGCAAATGTCAGTGTGACAGAATGTTTTTTTGTTAGCTGAACTGATTTCGAATACAGTAACACTCAAAACATGTCAGCTAAATCTAATATGTGAATCAGTCTGTTACAATATGAACTATGTTAAGATATAAGCAAGACAAAATGAACATATACAACATAAACACGTAAAAATTGATGAACTGAAGCCTGTGTGTTGTTTAATATAAGGAAATCCGTAATAGTCCTTCTATCTTGTGCTCACATAACCAGGTAACGTTACAGCTAATCCTCAGCTTAGGTCCCCCAAATGGTCAGTAGTGGTCCTGGATATCAATAGCTGGGTGGTCACTTCTACTTAAGGCATTGTACTTTCACCAATAGGTGGCAGCACAAGATACATTCCTAATGATTGTAATTCAGCATAAGAAGTAGTTGTCTTAGGGCTGGGATATACTTGCTCTTAACGCAGCATTTGGCTTCTGAAATAGTGAAAATGTCAATCTACTGGTCTGTACTGGTTTTATTGAACCCCATCAACCCCCCAAACACATCCAATTTGTTGTCAACTGTTAAGGCATGAGTGTTTATCACTGTGCAACAGAGAGTAAAAATCATACAGATGTCGGAAGTCCAAGAGTCCAAACTATCCGTAATTATGTTTACCATCATTCTCTTGTTCGCAAAAGCACACCTAGCATTCAAGTCAAAATTGCAACTCACGCACTTGACACGTTACCTGACTTCAACGCAAGGGGCCTACGTGCCCAACGAATGCTAGGAATGTGTGGGAGCCATGATATGTACATGGATGTGTCGCTAACAGCAAGTATATTCCAGGCCTTAGTATAAGCAAAAAAAAAACTCAAGTAGATAAATACCTGCAATGACCAGCTACGGGGGGTTGGGGATTGAGATAGTGTTCTTCTTTAGAACTTCAATCTTTGGGAATATCTTCAATATTATTTCATGTAGGAAAGACCACATTACTGTTCTTTTGTATTTTTCTATGTTTGACATCGGGCCGAATTTTTGTGTTTTCAATTTTTCCAGCATAATGGGATTTTTTCCCATTTATCTCTCCTTATTAAATCCAAATTAATAAAAGAGCCAAAGAAGCCCATTTAATATAGCGCTACGGAAAGGAAAAGAAGTGTTTAGAAGTGCTTCCTGATGTTGAATATACATAGACTTGGCCTTGAAAAGGTTCTGTTAGTGGAGTATAACACATGGAATAATTGTGATGGACTTGTTAATTTTAATGTACTGTACTGTGCACAGAAAAAACAGCAGGCCTAGGGGGAATGAAAATCTAGCTAGTGAGCTCTGTCCCAGAGCTAAATTACACAAGCCAGCCATGATTTCATGCTTCACTACATTACTGTTCCTTTTTTCCTCTGCTCTCTGCACTCTCCCCTCCTCTTTCTGTCTCATTTACCTCTGCTTTAACCTCGCATGGATCTTATCTGGTTAAAGAGCAAAAAGAGGTGAACCACACAGCCATGCGGCATGAATATTTCATCCATGTTTAGATTACCATTTTCTCCAAAGATTCATTGTTCTATCTTTAATACATGCAGCGTCGCACTTGGGCTACCAGATCATAACCCCTGCCCCTCTAATCACAGGCGAGGCGTGACCTCACCTTTCCAGCCATGCCAATAGTGTGTGTGTTTATGTGGGTGTTATCGACATGTTTGAATCAGGGGATTCTTTCTGTGTAGGTGGATGCCAGCGCATAAAGTGCATGTCTGCTGACAGGACTGCATTTTTATACAAGTGCACATTTCAGTGTGTGTGTGTGTGTGTGTAAAACTAGGGGTTATAGTAAGGCTAAGACCGGCTCATCTTTCTCACATATACACACACTCCTCAACCCCCTCTGGCTGGATTAGATGATGAGGTGGGAGAGTAAGTGAGATTGGAAAGGAAAGAAAAAAATGTGTTGGTAGGAGGGAGAAAAGAGAGCAAATAATGGATTAAGAATGAATTTCAAGTCTTTCGGGTGCTGGCTCGGCTCCAGCTTTAAGTTGTGGCTGTAATTTTCTTTGAAATGATCTGTCGCCTTTTGGATACACAGCAGAGTGTGTGATCTTGCCAGCCCACAGCATTTCATATGACGGCTCGCTTTTCCCCCTCATCTCCTCCCATCTTTCTATTGCTAAATGAACACTGAATAGAAAAGTGGGCGAGGCCGAATAGATTTGAATGGCTCTCTTGGGTGGGTGTTTGATGGAGAAAATGGGTGCGCAAACCCCTCTGACCCAAACCGCCCGTATCTTTTTAGTCATAGAAATGGGCTCTTTTAAATGTATAGTTTCTCCTGAATTACCATACAAGTAATTCAAAACAGTGAAGCAGTGAATATATCAAGAGCGTTTGACCTGAAGTAGAACTGAAAAATCTGAAGGTAGTTATCTTTAGCATATTTGTGTGTATGCCTGTGCGTATGCGTGGCCAAATGTGATGTAATCTCTCTATCTTGCAGAGGCATAAGGGCAGTCGCCTTTTAGATTCAAGCAAAAGCTCATCAAGGAAAAAATTATACCTTTTTAGCCCATATTTAGAGATATATCCGAGTTGCATTCATGCACACATACATTCCAATTTAAATCGCTTCAGAAGGCTTTATACAGACTTCAATTTTCTGGATATTTATCTGCTTCCTAACCCTACTCCTTAACTTTACCCTGCAAAACGTTCTCATCCGTTGCTGTGTCCAAACTTTTGAACGATACTGTATATACTGTACAACGACACTCTGGGTGTGACGAGACTTGCGATCGCACACCTCGTCCTCATGAATTTCTGTCATATGTCTGCCAATTCTGCTGAGAGTAACACACGGAAATACATCCATACTTGACTGCACAAATTAGTCACACATATGATTTGTTTGATGCATTTTATGTGTTTTGCTTCAAGCTGTGATAGAAATAAACTGCAACCTCAGAGGCATCACATTTCCATGTAGCCTGCAGAGCTATTGCTACACAAACAGTCAATTATTTTTTTAGAGTTTTTCCTCTGTCCTTAATTAGCACAATTTATCTGCTAAGGTAAAAAAAAAAGGAAAAGACGATTTAGGCTTGGAAAACCTTCATGGCATTAACACTCAGAATCAAAGAGTTTACTTTTTTGTGGCCATCAAACGCTTACGAAAGCTCAAAAGGATGAAAGTTAGTGTCCCGTTTTACTTTGAATTAGGCTCTGTCTTTAAACTGGCTGCTCTTTTATTTGTGACGAGGAGAAGCTTGTGGTATTTGTAATCAAGCCCCTTGGGACTGTCTTAGTTTGTCTCATCATGTCGCCGTGTGCATCTTCTTGTGTTTAAACATATCTGTAACTTTTTTTTCTTCATGCACATCGTAAAGAATCTTGGGCAGGGTTTTGACTGCCATGTTCAGTGGCCCCTTGATGTGCACGGATAAAATGTTTTGGGTTTTTTCCTTTTGCGACATGCTGAGTGTTGTTATTGTGCAGTTGAGACAAAGTTATAAAAGACAAGAAATCCACATGGGAAATATCCATTTAAAGCTGTAGAATTGTGGTCCTGTAGCGGCCCTGAATGCACCTTCAAGTTTGTTGATCTTCTTCTCTCTTCGCTGCAGTCATCTCAAAATGTCAGCAGAGGAAAATCAATAGAAACACTGAAGAAGTTGAGAAGGAAGATATCCTTTATTTTGACTTTTCACACTCTAGAGAAAGTGCTCATTATTTTCAGCCACATCCAACAAAACTGGTTTTGTATTGTGGGGAATGGCAATAAAGGAGCCTTTATGTTCACTGTGACTGACTGTGGAGCGTATTCTTGCAGACCTAAATGTTCTCCCCTCTTCCATATGGCCAGGCTCAGGCTCCAGGTGTTTGTTGTTCCCTTTATGTCAAAGTGCAACATCACAAGTGTCCAAGTTCTCAGCTCTTGATTTTGAGTGGACGTTTGCTGCACGCTCCCCTCCTCCTTCTTTTCAACTCCTGCTAGCGTGGGAACCAGACCACTATGTCCAAGTCCACTCTGTGTAACACCAGTATTATTTATGTTTTAAGAATTAGTTTTATTTAAAAAATAAAATGCAAGTATACAATAGGAAAAAAAAATACTATGATGATTTATACTAGTATCTTTTTTTTTTTATAAAAGTGAATTACCTCATGGTTTATTATAAATGTCAACTATTTATCACCTTTTTTTGGTTTCTTATTTGAATTGGTCATACCTCAAATCAAATCAACTTTTTGTATAGAGCGCTTTTTTTTCTCTCTCTCTCTTTTTAGCATTGCAAGGAAAATTTATTAAAATAGCACATTTCATACAAAAATGAACCAGTGTCTTGTACATCCTTTAAAGAAACTAAAAGAATACATACAAGCAGCTGTTTCTGTGTTTTATTATTTTTCATTCATCAGAGCATTTTTACA
>JBAMHW010000019.1:7078543-7090962 GCA_037177495.1 Rhadinocentrus ornatus
CATACATACATATACATACATACACATGCACACACATACATACATATATATATATATATATATATATACATTTATACACATACATATACATACACAGTAAAGAGGTGAACATTATTAGAATAATTAGGAAAATTATTAAAATAAGTATATAAATACATTATTTTATTAACTCAGATGTTAAATACAGCCATTCAAAAAGAAAAAAGAAAAAAGAAAAGCCAGAAAAAAATAAAATACAAGTTAAATTTAAACAGGACTTTTGACATTTAGAGCATTATATTTTACGTGATCTATCTGCAACCCAAAACAAAATAACAAGATTTTTAACACTGTAAAACACCTTCACCTATTCTGTAAGTGCTTCCTCTATATATTCCCTGGCATCTACTTGCTCAAGAAATGTGTTAAATGATTTCCAAATTTGGTCGTATAGGGTCATACTATTCTTTAATTTATACGTTATTATTTCCATTGATTTACATTTTTTTACATTCCCACATTACATTTATAATATGCATCTGGTATATTATTATTGTATTTATTTAATTTAACAGGTCTAATGTATGTCCACATTAGCCAATTATATTGTAACAGTTTTATTCTGGTGTTAGTAGACAATCTCTGAGATTTTTCACATTTTGATTTCCATTCTTCTTCAGTATTTATTTAATTTAAATCTCTGCACCATATTTGAAGTCTGTTTTTTGAACTTTCACAATAAAAAATTAATAAGGTCATCATTTTCGCGGATTTCATTTAAATTTGTTTTCAGAAAGTAATCCCCGCAATAAACGAGGGACCCCTGCATTTACTTTATATCAAGAAACAATCCCAAATGTTTCAATTAAATCCATTATTGCTGATATTGAGGATTTAAGTTGTTTTATAAACAAAATTACATCATCTGCAAAGAGAGCTGATTTATGATCCCCGCTACCACTTCTAATACCATGTATTTGTCTGCTCGACCTAATTGCTATGGTTAAATGTTCAATAGCTAAAATGAACAACAGTGGTGATAGTGGTGGTCCTTGAGAACATCCTCTTGTAATTTGAATTGGCTCAGATATGTCATTTGTTAACACCTCAGCTATTGGATTCTGATGTAATTATTTAATCCATCTAATAAAATTCTTTCCAAACCCATATCGAGCAATAACATCTAAAAGGTTTCTCCACTCAATCCGGTCAAATGCCTTCTCTGCATCTAGCAATAGGAGTGCTGTATCCTCTACATTTCTAAATTCATATAGTATTAAAAACCTGTCTTACATTATGAAACCCTTGTCTTCCTTTAAAAAAATCCATTTTGATCTACCCGCACTAGGTTGGGTAGTATATTCTCTAATCTTTTGGCAAGAATTTTACAAATTATTTTTGTATCTGTATTTTTCAGACTTATAGGTCGCACATTTTTACATTTAGTATTTAATTTCCCGGTTTTGGATGTAAAATAATTTGGGCCTTTCTCATTGTATTTGGGAGAGAGTCACTTAAATAAGATTCCAAGTACAAGGGCCTTACCATTTTATTTTAAAATATTTATATTGGTCAATAGGGAGGCCATCGGGCCCGGCAACTTTACCAGTTTTCACTGCTCCTATAGCTTCTATTATTTCCTTTCTACCCTTAAGTTATCTCATTTTTATTTTACTGTCTTTAGATATTTTGGGAATGACCAATTTATCTGGTAAGTTTGATATAGCGTCAATATCATCTGTAGGTTCTGATGAGTATAGATCTTTGTAAAAAATTTTAAATGTTGTATTAATCTCCATTGGATCTTTTTCCCATTCACATCCTCAATTATTGAGATTGCTCTTTTACTTTCTTGTTGTTTAATTTGCCACACTAGGATTCTACTTGGTTTTTCTCCCTCTTCATAAAAGTGTTGCCTGAGTCTTAGTATGCTTGCTGCTGCTTTGTCATGTTATTTTATTATACTGTGATCTAAGCATCAGCAGTTGTTTTGATATTTCTTTATCCTTTTGTTTCCCCTGTAAGGTTTTAATCTCTAGTGCTTTTATTTTAGATTCTAAATGTAAGATGTTCTTGAACTTGTGCAGATTTATTACTGGTGAAACTTATTATTTGTCCCCTAATAAAAGCTTTAAAAGCTTCCTATCTAATTTTAGTTGTAGTATAAACTGTTTTAACTTCAAAGTATAGATCGATTTGTTCTACCAGATAGTAAATTATTTATCTTGCATCCATTTAATTGGGAATTTCCACTGCATATGTTTTCGTACAAATTCTGGTTCCACATATGTCATTGACATTGCTGCATGATCTGAGAGAACTATACTGTTGTAATGGCAGATTTTAATATTAGGTAAAACATCTTTAGACACTAAAATACAATCTATCCTGGAGAAGTATATGAGCATACTGGAGCAGCAAGAAAATAATTTCTCAGTTGGGTTTAGGTGCCTCCACACTTCTAGTAAATTGAGTTCTTTAATAAAATCCTGTATGGCTTTCCCTGATCTTGAAGAAGTGGAGTCAAAACACAATTAAAATCTACAGCAATTATGATTTTACCTGTCAAATTAGCAATTTTTAAAAATAAATTATTAAAAAAATTTATTTTATCATCATTTGGTCCATAGACATTAATCAAAATTGATCCTTGTTGCAAAAATAAACGCCTGTATATTAACAACCTCCCATTCTGGTGTTTGCTGATACTATCATTACTCCTCTAGACTGTGTAGAGTAAAAAGATGATATAACTTGTCCTGGCCATCTTCGTATTAATCTAATAATCTCCTCCTTGGGTAACTGTGTTTCTTGTAAAAACACAAATTATACCCTTCAACTGTTAAATTCTGCTCATCACCTGCTTTATCTTTTGTAAGCCTTTATAATTCCAAGATATGCATTCAATTAAGATTTCTTCCATGACTATTAAGAATACCTAATATCTTATCACCCTGTTTTGTACCCATTCATTAAGGGTCGACACTTCCAAAAAAAAAAAGAAAAAAAAAAGAAGGTAATACTTCACAATAAGGGTCCCTTAATAAGCATTAGTTAGTGCATTTTTAAGCATTAATTAAATGTTGAATAATATATTATTAACTAATATTATGTTTTATTTAGCATTAGTTTGCATATTACTTAATGTATTAATATGCTTATAATTAATGTTTACTGCTCAACCTCACTTAATGCATTATTATGTGTTAACAAAAGTTGAATTATACAATTATTTGTCATTATGTATGCATTACTCAGCATTAATTACAATGTTAGTTTACATGTTAATAAGCCCTTAAAAATTTCTCAAGTAATTCTTTCCTAATGGTGTAGATTTTTAGTGAATAAATATTAAGTAACAGCTAACTAATGCATCTACTGATCCTTCCCTATATGGTGCACATTACCTGGATCGAAACTAATCAACCATTATTTATGTCATAAGTAATCATTAACTAAAGCTGACCTGTGTATGTCATCAGGTAGGCCTTACCTGATCTTAACTAAGGTGTTACTTAACCTTAATAAGCGCTTCATAAGCATTACTTAACCATAGTTAATCATTGTTGAAGCTGTTTTGGACCCTTATTGTAAAGTGTAAACATTTATCCCCTCGGGAATACACAAGAGTGGTAAATGAGCATTACTTAGCCAATATTACTTAACATGTAGTTAAATAAATCACATACAAAGCATTTTTACATTTTATTTGGAAGTCATCAAAACACATACTGGATATACAGATCAACACACAACTCAAGAACTGAAAGAAATATGAACATTCAACCTCTTAAAAACATGAAACATTTTGTCCACCATATTTCCAGTTCACGTGTATGCATTGAGGAGTTTTGTAGTAAAGATGTTCTCCTACACACTGTTCTCCATCTGACGTACTATATTACAATCTCAGTTTCGTGGTAACACAAGCTTAGTGGGTAACACATTCATACACCAAACAATACAAATGTATTATTAGTCAAACCTACACAAATCTCATCTAGTTAAACAGAGAAACCTTCAATCTTGTGAAAATCGACTTGTATCGAACAGACTTTTTCACTCTTCTGCACCTGCAGTTGCATTGCTGACTCCTGCTGTAACAGAAAATAGTTATAGAGGTGAAAATTAGCATATCTAACACATTCTATACAGGGTCCAGGCACCACTGGTAGAGGGGGGTCATATGCAGTCCAGAGACCACATTCACCCATACACTCATCTAGAAACAGTACAAACAAGGTGAGTTTAAATGTGTAACCTTAGCAATACGAGAATATACGAATTAGATAAAAGATTTTTTAAAAAATAAAAAAATAAATAAGACAAAAACAAAAAAAACTTGATGATAAATAAGATAACCTTCTTGATATAGAAAAGAAAATAAAGAGAGAGAGAGGGAGAGTATCCCATCCCTAATCCTAACCGCATTTGTTTCAAACCTACAGATTGCCCCCCACCCTTCAAAACCTTCCTGCTGTTCCTATCAAGTCCACAATCTCTTGAGGAACTGTTCTGGTTCTTGTTTCTGCTTATACAATGAAAGAACCCACTTTGTAAAAATATACGTTTGAAAAGAAACAACAAAATAAAGAAATGAATAAAGAAAAAGAAAATAACAAAATAATTAAATCTGTTCTTTAAGGAGACAAACAAAAATTTCAGATCCACAAAATGACTTTTTTTTTCTTTCCTTTTTAATGTACATGTCACATTAATTAAGCCATTACCTAAAGCATTTTCCAACTTAGGCCACGATAAGTAAATTGTAAACTAATATAATCTAAACCATCTTAAATCCTTTTAAAGTATTGTAGTCTTTTCATGTAAATATTTTGCTTTTCAGACTTTTTTTTTTTTTAGACCGATAAATTTACCTTCTTTACACCATGTTTGACAACTAATACTTTTAATTCTGATAGCGGTGCAACCTCCATTATTCTTTGCATCTATTCTTCTAGCTCCTTTATGTACTTATTCACTGCTGATGGAGTATCAAATATTACTGTGAATTCTCCAGCCGTAAGCAACAATCTGCCAGGGAATATAATCCGATGTTTGTAGAGTCCACGATCATGTACTTTCTTCCTCACGCCATCATTTTGCTGATTGTAAGTCTCTGTCGCCAGGTCCGGTAGGAATCTTCTCCAATTGTTTTTATATATCACTTCTTTCCTTGTTCTTAGGGCTTTCATGACGTTTTCTCTATCTTTGTAGTTTAAGCATTTCGCAATAATTGTTCTTGACACACTATCAGTTTTTTAGCTGATTGTAATCCGATGTGCTCTTTCTAAGATTGGTGGTGTTATTCCGAGAACGTCTCAAATCCATTTCTCCAGCAACCCACGTCGGTCAGAGCCTTCCTCTTTTTCTGATAAGCCTGTAATACGAACATTGTTGTGTCGACTCCGACATTCGAGGTCCTCCACTTGATCTTCTAGAGACTTTGCTTTCTTTTCAAGTTTTTCTACCCGTTTTAACATTGAGTTAATATCATCCTGAGCTGTAGAGATTCTGGAAAACGACTGCCACATTCTTTAATATCTGCTTGAATACTTACAATAGCTGACTTCATGCCAGCCATTTCAGAGTGAAGTTGTTTTTGGAATGTCTGAATAGCGTTCATAACGTCTTTTGTAGAGGGGTTGTCCCTGTTTTTGGTCGTGTCTGTGTTACCTTGTCCAGGCTATGTCCTCCGTCTTCTTCCTGTTGCCATTCAGTGTCATTTTGTCCTTCCACCGCTTTGTATCTGTTCTTGTTTATTTTCTTTGGCATATTGGTGTATATTGTATCTCATTTTCACGCCGTGGCAGTTTTGTTGGAGTCATGGTTCTTAGAAAGTCTGTATTTCACCTCATCTAAGCAGCAACTCACTAGAGGTGCGTCTCAGCTTGTCGCCATAACCGGAAGTCCTTATAGAGCATTTTTGACATACAAGTATAGAAAAAAGTGCTTTATAAAAAGCATAAAACAAATAAATAAAAATAACTTGCACATATAAAAAAAGCAAAAAGAGACATAGAAAAAAAGCACTATAAAATAATGAGATTGGCTCATTGACCATATGATCAATATATTGATGTAGATATATAAATCATATTGATGTAGATGTATAAATCATATCAATATAGGTATTTTCTGCCTGCCGCAGGGACTACAGATGGAAATGAGTGAGAACTCTATAATCTGGTACAGATTATCTTTACTCTGTGCTTAATACTGCTCAACACTCCTGTTGGCTGCGTCAAGCAAAAAGATCTGCACGGCCCCTCAAAACGGATCACTTTACAGACATAAACGCCACGGGAGACAGACAAATGTGTATCTGCATGTCCGTTCGTCTGCGTAAAGCATAAATGGGCCTTCAGGGAGTGCAAAGAATTGTGGTGTTTATGATTGTATATGGGCCGGAATGAGCCAAAATGGGAGGGCCGATTTTCTTGTCCCAGTCCGCCCCTGTGCACATGGTACAACAATATATCCCAAATATGAATGGAGAGTCTGTAATGAATCCTTCCTATGCATTTTTGGTGAAGTAATAAATACATTTAACAAGTGTAAAGTCTACAAAAATCAAAGGACAAATCAGACGGTGCCAGAAGCAAACTGCTCACAAGTAATAAAAATAAAGCTGTCAGTTGTTGGCTATTTTGTCATTTACTCGTGTCACTGCAGTCATTTTTCTCTAAAGCTAGATGAGTTCCCCAAAAGACCTTAAATCCTCTGGGAACACTTTTTTATGTTTGTTTAATACTGTGTATTTCTGTCCACATGACAATGATTTACCTCTCAGAGAGAAACAAGTAAATTTCTCAAACAGAAACTTTATGTTTCATCCAAATATACAACCAGGAGGATGAATTGAAGACTCGCAGTGTGTGAGAAAGCACTAATAATGTAGCTAATACTGTGATCCCACCATTTTCATTTATTACATTTTGCTGTGTTTACATCAAAACAATTAGCCTAGGAATATTTCCATTTTGAGGCTGCTTTGATGTGGATTTTAGTCAGTGCACCCGCTCGAATACTCATTATACAACGTCACATTTGAAACACTATAATCTTTTAGTTAATGGTTTAATTCCATATATGCATTTCAAATTGAAGGATGCAGCTTAAGGGTAACAACAGGGTCTTTACAAGCAGCTTTAACTTTAGGTCTGCTCTAAAAACAGGTATTGTAGGATAACTTAGCTCAAACATCATTCACTTGATGTTTGTATATCCATTTATAGCAGACACTTGGAAGGATTAGCACTTAGAAGACTATTTCACAGACACTTTCATCAGTATTTGAGTTACTGAGGAGAAAATGTTTTACACTTATCAAAACATAAGCTAACTTCATAGTGTGATTTTACCTCTCTGATAGTAGTTGTAACATACACACACACATACTCGCACAGGCACAACCTTCCACAATAAATACTTCATCCTGTCAGCCACGACTGGTGCAGCCTATCAATCAGTGTAAGCTGACAGCTATGGCTAATGCTCCCCTTTTATTTAACCGTGCTTCATAATTTACCACAAGATTACTGGGTTTAGATCATATATAATATTGCACTGTTTGTAGCCCTGTTTAACTGAGATGCATATTTTGAGGTACAAACACTTGTATTTAATGACATTTTGAGGCATGTGCTAACACAGCATGGCCACCATGTCTCACATTCTGTGCTACATGCTGAACCATGAAAATGTGCTATGTGATCTAATTATGTGCTGTTTTAAAAGATTCAGTGCAATGCCAAATATTTTTTCACAGGCTAAATGAAACACACGTAGATTCACTCAATATCAGTCATCATGCAGTATATAACATAATTATTTGTCACAATATATGTGTATAGATACGTTAACTTTGACAGTCACGCTCCATAATTGGCAGACCAGAGCTCACTTAGATATTCAGTGATAATGAGACAAACTCTTCCTCTTCTCCCTTATAAACATTGACAGAGTCATGTTTCCATTACTCCAGAGAACATTACGTTGACTTACAGTACATTCTTATTTTATGATTGAGACTATAGAGATGTGCTTTTTGTCCTCAAAGGGATGCAGAAAATGTCACAATGTGAACAGATTTGTCTCTACATAACATGAATTATACAAGGACACATACATACAAAGATACAAATGTTGAATAAAATACAGTGACAGCGCAGGCCAATGTGCCCCCCGGACATATGCCAGTCCCTCTGAAAGACTTGAGTAAACACCAGGAGCATTTTCATCATCGTCATCAGCAGTATATCCTACTCGAGGGAAAGCACAATGCAAGTTTAACTCCGGAGTCATGAACTTTAATCGACCTCTCTGCAGGCACGAATCTATCATCTTAAGTGAGGCGATTCGGAGATGACAAGCCCACGCATCCATCAAGTGCACAGCCCTGAAACACATAGGCTGAAACAGCAGAGGGGCAAACTTAACAGAACAGAATTACAATTTGAAATTTATTAAGAAGTGCTGAAGTCCATCTTTTTTGCACTCCGTCAGGAGGTAAACCAAAGCTGCATGACTTTGCTTTGACTTTCATGATCATACACACCCAAAAGATATTTATGGAAATGTGCTGTCCCTTTGTAGTGCCCTCTTTAAACTTCATTTTACATTTTAATACTTCTCCCCACTCTAGCAGGTCTATTTCTTTGTTAAATCCCCTCTGTTCTGGCTGCTGTATCCCTCCATATAGAAAGGTTAAACACACCTAAGCAGAGGCAGTGTGACTGATGCTGGGGCTGTTTCTAAATGTTAATGACACCCTGCGGGCAGAGTCCCGTTCACCGCAGTATCCTACTGTAGAGTTATAGTGTGGCGGTTATGCTATGGTGGCTCCATCTGTGCACACACACATCAAAAAAATGTGTGTGCGAGTGCAGACGTGAACACCAGGGACAGCCCACTGTACAGCTGGCACACAGCCAGGAGTCCTTCCACTGAGTGGTCAGGGAGAGAAATCAATCAAACATGGCTTGTCAGGCCCCTGAATCCATTATGGCGGAGAGAGTGGTGAGGCTTGAGTAAACAGGGATGACAAGAAGAGACAATTAGCAAGAATTCAGGCAGTTGTTTAGGGCAAGCTTGGGGATTTGGCAGTCCTGCATGGCCTAGTTTGGCCCACCTAGGCTCCGTGCTGTCAACAGGCACGGCTTGCAGCTTTATTGCCGGTAATTCACTAGCCCTCAGTGTTTTATGCCCTCGCTTTTTACAGCCAAAGCAGGCCAAAATCCATTTAAATAAACACCAGCACTGCAGAATGATGGCTGAGGTGTTTAAAAGCACTGATGCAAGACTAGCACATACACCACATCACAGCCGGGGCCATTACAACATATCAGGCCAATATAGTGAACAAGTACTCAAACACTGGCAATATCACTGAAACAGAGAGCCTCTTTTGAATTTATATACCGTATAGCTACGGTGCACATGAATGCACCGTACCCACTATTTAGCATGCATGGTTCACTCACAAATCTTCATGCGAAGGTTGTTTGTTTGACATCTTTAGCTAACCTCCAAAATTAGTAGCAAGATTTGCCAGGAGATTGAGGGAAACTGATTCAGAAACAATGTGCAGAGAGCTCTCTTTACGAGTAAGTGCACGGCCATTACTCATACGTAAACTCATTACATTGGTCTAATAGCTCTGTCTCATGGCTCTGCCTGTGCCTGCCTATATGGAAGGAACATTAGTGCCTATGTATGGAACCGAGCACTGGAGTTCATTCATTCTTCTCTATGGTATGGATCAGACAGATAATTAACTGCAGGGACATGAAGTCATTGTTCAGCCACAGATACAGACCCAGCCTAATAAGAGCTCTCATGCAGAGTGTAGGAAAAGAAAAGGGAAATCTTTAAAAAAAGTCTTTTTTCACTGTTCTATATGTCACATTTTTTGGTTGTCAAGGGTTATGTGTAGATTTGTCATGTTGGACGGACTCTGCGGTTTTCAAGGTTCCCGTGGGTGCACCTGTATGTTTGCATTAGCAGAAGTGACTGACAGAGTGTACTGTACAAAGGCCTACATTTGAAAGAAAAACAATATTAAAGAGTAAGCCTAAGATTTATATCATTTGACAGATTGTACATAAAGTGTAACAAGGATTGATCTGCACTGACAGCCCTCTGCTCTGAATGCAGTAGCAGAACCTTTCTATAAGTGCACTTACACATGGAGTTGTTTAAGCACCACTGAAGGAGCCATCAGTGTAATTGGAATTAATAGCCATATACCAGTCTTTTCTGATAATGAAATTGAAAGGAGATTAATTTATCCATTCAACAAGCCATGCATTTTCTATAACCACTGGAACCTTGCTCAACCTGATGACCTGTCCTAGGTCTACTCCATCTTTTGTAACACAAGAAGCAATGAATATTGGATTTATCAACAGTTACCAGCCACTTTATTAGGTACACTTTGCTAGAACTGGGTTGGATCCCCTGTTGCCTTCAAACCTGCCTTAATTCTACATGGCAGAGATTCAACAAGGTGTTGGAAACATTCCCGCGAGATTTTTCTCCATATTGACTTACCAGTGTCGCACAGTTGCTGCAGATTTGTCCCCTACATGTTGATGTGATGAGAATCTCCTGTTCCACCACATCTTAAAGCTGCTCTACTGGATTGGGGTCTGTTGACTGTGGAGGACATTGGAGTACGGTGAACTCATTGTCATGTTCAAGAAAGCAGTTGGAGATGATTAAAATTTGTGACATGGTGCATTATCCTGCTGGAAGCAGTTATCAGAAGATGGAACACTGTGGTGATAAAGGAATGGACATGGTCAGCAACAATACTCAGGTAGGCTGTGGGGTTTAAACCATGCTCAAAGTTTTCCAATAAAATTTCCCCCACACCACCACCAACACCACCAGTCTGTATTATTAAGTCAGGATGGATCCATGCTTAATGTGTTTTCCACCATCTGAAATAGAGAGTCATCAGGCTTTTATTCTATTATTAATTTTGTTTTGCATTGAGTTGTCATGTGGTCAGCTGATTTACTTTTTATATTAACAAGCAATTAACAAAATTATACCTAATAAAGTGGACAGTGAATTTATGTTCTGTGTTATTAATTGTAAAGAACAGCTGGGAAGTAAACAAAACTTGGTTGCGTGACTGAGCAAATCAGAGATTTTAGGGAAATTTCACATTGCTCGGATTTTCAGCTTTGTCTAATTTTATTTTTTAAAGCTCTTTTTGAAGCCTCAGAACTGGTAACAAGCAATCTTAATCTTTCCAGACCCAGAAATCACCATGTTTGGACAAGAGGGTGGAGCTAATGGTGATCTTTGAAACCTGAGTAAAATATGTCTCTTTGAAGCCAAATACTTATTTGACTTGGATTTTTTCAATGACCCCAGAACACAGAAAAAGTAAAGAACTAATTATATTTAAAGAACCTGTTGGAAAAATTAAATGAACGTATATTGTATTAGAAATTAGAGCTTCTTCAAAGAGTAGACTGTTAGGGCCAGAATTGTTTTAATTATTACACATAGTGCCCTTCAGTGGTATTGTACTCTAGACGCTTCTGCATCTGCTTCATGTTACCTTCATGATATAGTGAAATGATCTTATGGTGGGCAAGTTTTTTTCCTTTAAAGGAGTCAGTCAAAGTTGGATAGCTGAAGTGAAAATTGAACACAGTATGCTAGTTGCCTCGATCATCTATCAGAAAGAGAAAGGTTAACTTTGTTTGCAAACTTTTTTTTACAATATCATGAAGCTAACTCATTTATCTGGATCTGCTGTGACAACCTCTGTCCTTGCTAACCCGTCAGTGGTGGAGCCAGTTTGAGTGCTATTAGTTACTGGAATGAAGGGAAATTCACAAACTGCTTTAACTTTCCATAAAATTCAGTAACAAAATGTTGTTTTTATCCACATTTTTGGGGTTTGCTTTGCTGTCATTTGAGGACATCAGAGTCAGCAGTAATGCAGACTCTTCACCGGTCGATATACCCTTACCTATGGTCATGAGCTGTGGGTAGTGACCGAAAGAATGAGATTGCAAATACAAGCGGCCCAAATGAGTTTCCTCTGCAGGGGGGCTGGGCTCTCCCTTAGAGATAGGGTGAGAAAATCGGCTCAGAGTAGAGCCGCTGCTCCTCCACATTGAGAGGAGTCAGATGAGGTTGTTCAGGCATCTGGTTATGCCTCCTGGACGCCGCCCTGGTGTCTTTTTTCTTGTACGTCCCACTGGGAGCAGACCTCAGGGAATACTGGAGGGACTACACCTTTCAGCTGGCCTGGGAATGCCTTGGAGTTTATTTGGTGGCGCTTGAAGAAGAGGCCAGGGAGAGGCATCCCGGCCCATGACCTGACCCCAGATAAGCAATGGATAGATGGATGGATGGATGGATGGATGGATGGATGGATGGATGGATGGATGGATGGATGGATGGATGGATGG
>JBAMHW010000019.1:7093655-7111920 GCA_037177495.1 Rhadinocentrus ornatus
TTCTTGGTTCGGTCCTGATGGAAGTTTTTCTGCCTGGTTCTGTTCTTGTTGAAGTTTTTCTTCTTTGTTTCTGTTGGGGTGTCCACGAATATATCCATATACATCTCTCTGAGGTTGTTCTTACTCTACTAATTTTAACCCAACATCAGGGTAAACTTCTCTCCTCAGAATGCAGGTCAGCACACTTGAATTGGCCTGGAAATGTGTTTCTCCAGTATTAGAGGAAAGCAGGATGCTTTGCCAAAAGTTGCTGTAAAATCCTTATGAAGTGCTTGTACTAAATAATCATTTAAATAAATATGATATTTTTCAGATAAAATGCCATTTTAGGCAGATTAAAATGCATCAAAGTTTAATTCTCACAAGTACTTCCTCTTGATTACTTCCCAGTAAATTTGTCATGTTTAAGATGAAGCAGACAAAATCAGAATAATAAGGCAGTGGGAAATTTTAATAAAGGAAGGAAATAAGAAAATAAATAAAAACATCATTTTTTTTTTAAAATAAAATTAAATAAATAAAAATTTAATTAAATAAATAAAAACTACATAGTGAAAAAGTATGTAATGATATGAAGGAAAAAAATATTTAAATAATAGAAATGAGCAATGAATTTAATAAGACAATTAAAACATATATTTGGACACAGAAAATATGAACAAATAAATGTTCAATAAACTTAGCAGAAAAAGTACGGAAATCTGTGTTAAGTAAAAATTTTTGTTGGTTTTATCAATACGTCTTCGCAGTAAATCATACTGTAGGAAAGTCTGATGATCTCCCTTTTAAATGGTGCCACATTTGTAAGGAAAATGTATCTGTAAAGGGTGAGCAGGAGAACTTAACGTGTGCACCCACGAAAAACTGTCCAAATCTTCCCTGATAAGGCCAGATCGTTAATTCTGCTGCTTGGTATCATTTATTGGATAGGATAATTAAAGTTTTAAGGAAAAAAAAAATTATGGGCACAACACACAGAGCTAGACATGGTCAGCAACAATACTCAGATAGGTTGTGGTGTTAAAACGATGCTCGGTTGGGCCCAAAGTCAGCCAAAACATTTCTTCCACACCATTACCCCACCACCTCTAGCTAGGCAAGATGGATGCAAAGCAGGATGGATGCATGATTTCATGTTGTTTACACCAAATTCTGGCCCAACCATCTCAATGTTGCAGCTGAAATGGAGACTCATCCGATCAGAAAATGTCCAGTGTCGGTAAGCCTGTGTGAATTGTAGCCTCACTTTCCTGTTCTTAGCTGACTGGAGTGACATATGGTGTGGTCTTCTGCTGCTGTAGCCCATTAAGATGCCTAATGGGAGTACACATGCATGGCATTTTAGCATTTTGGCATTTTACGTTTGGTTTGGCTTGTGAGTGGCTCTGCAAAATCTGTCAAATCTGAACAATAAGTTTTATTTTAATCCTGTATGCTACTATTACACAGAAAGGTTTTTTTAATCGGTCAGACTCCAGCTCTCAAATATATGGCTCCAATTACCTCTCCGTCCAGTTGTGAGAGCTGTAGCATCCTCAATTAAAAGATTGCCAAACTTGAACAGAGGGCATCCAACTTGTACAAGATTCAGGAGGCCGAGCTTCACTTGGAATTGGTCATTCTTGGCCAAACTCGAACTCCAGCTAGCTGACACATACCTTACTCCATGGACACTCCTTCGCCTCGGGCTAGTGATGACCACTGGCCCCAGCTTGGAACTACAACTAAAGCCCCAGCTAGCTTCACTCCACTACAGCCTGAGCTATGGACCCAGGTCAGGGCTCAGAAAAAGAACCAGGGACCTGCTGGAGGCTGCCACCACCCATTTTCCACTAGTCCCCTCCTGTTGGAAAACCTGGCTGCAGACTCCCACTCTGCGGTTCAATCACCAGTGTTCGGCTCCACTGTGAAAACCTGGAGGGCTATGGTGAACTTCACACCAGCACCAAACGCTGCCAGAAAGCGGGGTTGTCGCGCCAAATGTTCACTCCATGTCCATCCATCAGCAGAGCCAAAGGTGCTCTTAACTAGCAGAGCCCTTTCCAGCAACGCTGATCATCGGAGACTCCGTGGTGAGGAACATCAGAAACAGGTACCCTGTGATTTCTAGGTGCTGAAGTCCCTGACTTTCTGATTCTGGTTCCCGGCCTGCTGGAGGAAAACTCCACGACTAGAATGTGGCCATCCGCATCGGGTGTAATGACATTCCTAGCCATACATTGGAGATTATAAAGCATGATTTTAGAATACTTTTAAGTCTACTTAAAACCAGTGGAAAAAAATGTTTTTATACCTGGACTGATTACTCCATTTAGAAGAGGGAGTGATCATTTTAGCCAGACACTTAGCCTCAAGACCTGGCTCCAGTCAGCGTGTCTAGCGCTTCACCAAAAAAGGCTGGGCAGTTTTAAAAGAAAACAGATTTTTCATTATCCACACCTTTCAATATTACTGACTAAATCATGCCACTTTTCCACACCCACAGTTGCTCCCACTGTTTCTGACCAGGGGCTCATGCATAAAGCTGGCGTAGGAACAAAAATTGTGTTGGTGCCAAGAATAGTCAACTTTTGGGATATGTTACTACCTCCATAAAAACTCTGACCATGGTCTACGAATAAAATCTGGGAAAATGGAAAACTGCGACACCATCAGTACAAAATAAAATCAAGGGAATAATGAGGTGGAGAGTCTGCTGCCAACATTTACCAATCAGTAAAAGAAAATACAAAAAATAAGCTTCAGTCATTTATTCTGAGATCCAGCAGAGTGGGACAGACTGGAGTGTCTACAAGTGATGCAACACTTATGAAACACACAAGAGGTGGATTTGCTTTACTTCTTTATTTATTTATTCTTACACAATCCTATTTTAATCGTTGTCCCAATATCTGTCAAGACATTCTCCATTTCCCGCGACTCCTTGGCCACACTGTTAATAGCAGTGACCGTGTTCCTCTGCACCTCTAATACCAATGAGGCCATGGAAGAACTGTTTGAAGTTATCGACAGGGCAAAGACTTCATGGCCAGAGGCTGCGTTTATTGTAGCCAGGGATTTTAACAGAGCCAACCTGAAGAAAGTCCTGCCAAGATACTACCGACACATCAGCTGTTCTAGACTTGGCAATAACACACTTGATCATGTTTACACCCCTTACGCAAACACGTATAAGGCACTCCCTTGCTCTCCTTTTGGGAAATCCGATCACGTCTCAGTTCTGCTGCTGCCTTCCTATAGACAGGAATTGAAGCGTCACGGACCGGTGATGCAGACCATTCAGCAGTGGTCCGTCCAGTCAGACTCGGCTCTGCGCGACTGCTTCAGCACGACAGAGTGGGGTGTGTTTAAGGATACTAACATGAACACGTACACAGACACGGTCATTGGTTACATCGGGAAATGCATTGATGACGTTGAACTGAGGATTACTGTGTGGACATTTCCAAGTCAGAAGCCCTGGGTTAACGGTGAAGTCCGTGCTAAACTTAAAGCACGGACACCTATAACTCAAGTGACTTGGAGGAGTACAGGAAGTCTACGTACGTGCTCCGGAGAGTTATCTGTAGTGCAAAGAGACAGCACACAGATAAATTAGAGTCTTTTTACAAGGGCTCCAACACCAGCAGTACTGGGGTGGTGTCTGCATTTTTTCCTGAAGATCTGAACACTTTATATGCCTGCTTTGAGAGCACCTCTACAGATGCAGTGGCACAAAAGGCTTAGGAGGACCACTGCCCACCTGTGATATCCAGGGCAGACGTGTGCAGAACTTTAAAAAGGATAAACACACATAAGGCTACTGGACCTGACGCATCCCCGGCAGAGCTCTCAAGGTGTGAACAGACCAGCTGGCAGATGTCTTTTCAGACATTTTCAAAATCACTGCTCCAGTCTGTAGTCCCCACATGCTTCAAGAAGACCATTTCCCATCTGGACCAGAGGGAGGCTGGCTGATCCATTCACCTTACGGGGTGGCATGAAGATCTTTTAGGACAGGCGACGGTGGAGTGGCCAGACATCTATATGTACCTAATCGAGACACCATGTGTGTACAACAAAAAGAAACTCAAAGCATATAAATCGCTAGATGCTTACAGCTATGTCATAAATAGCCACATTCAAAAAATAAAAAACATCCATTTACTTTCCGATCTTTGTGTGCTGCGGTCTAAAGTTTAGCATTTATGCGCTTGCTAATGTGCTGATAAAGGCAACATTATATATCCAACATTTTCCTTTATAATGTACAATTTTGTTAATTTGGACTCGATAACAATCACTGAACATCTTACTTGATATAAAGTGTGCGCTGCAAACACAAGAACTGTTGATTATCGCCTCTGCCCTGTCCTTTTGTCTTATTGCATTCAGCTATAATTGTCTTAGTTTTTTCTGAACTGGTATTCTAAAAAACTTTAATTTACTACCAGGAATGTTTTTCCTCTTATTCTGGCATCCAAACACACAACAATACGACTTTTTAAAGTCGTAATAACACTTGAGATAGCTCATTTCTACAGTGTTCTTCTTTTTTTGCATCTGGATACAGTAGTGACGTCACTGATTATGTAGGCCACAAAATGGTCTATTAGGATCCCACCATTTTGTAGGGGTATCCGAATAACCAGAGAGAAAAAAGTAGGGCACTCAAAATTTCCCACAATGCATCTTGAAAAGTAGTGAGCATCGATGGTCACTAGACAGGTCAATATAAACCACAATGCATTGCGGGCAGAAGCTCAAAATGGCGCAAGGAGACGGAAATCTTTTTTTTATAGAATAGATATGCAACAAAGAATAAAATACAACGTAAGGAATAAAAATAAAAACATTTACAAACAACTTTGGAGTGGATTTGGAATGACGTGGTAGCCGTGGTGATGGCTGGTAGTCACGTGGTCTGCGGCGGGGGAAAAATAGGCAGCTTCGTAGTGTGCTATATAGTGCAGCCCTATGTAGTGAACGAGGGGTTAAGGAGTAGGGTGGACATTCGGACACAGCCAATATGCTGTCCCTTGCTGATGATATTGAGGAGCAGGCTTTGTCATCAGATTGTGTTTTGGCGGCGATTGAGAACTTTTTCGAGACACTGGGCCGTATAAGTGAACTTTAAGAGAGAAATTGAGCACCGAGTACGTGCACAAGAAGTCCAAACACCAAGCCTCCAGCCCAACAGATCACACACCCTTCATGATCCACAGCGTTCCAGTCACACCGTTCTGTCACCCTGCAGCTCAGTCATGGACCTTAACACAGACTTATCTCCCTACCATCTACTGAGACCTCCACCACCTCTAGCCTGTCTGTCTCCTGAGATGTCTCCAGGATGCAGGTCCAGATGGTGTCAGTCCGAGGGCTCAGAAAGTCTGCTCAGAACTACTATGGTGGATTCTTCAGAACCTTTTCAACACCAGCCTGAATCAGGAAATAGTTGCTATGCTGTGGAAAATTTCCTGCCTTGTCCCAGTACCTGAAAAATCCCAACTAGCTGGACCAGAGGACTACAGACCAGTTGTCCTAGCGTCTCATAGCATATAAGTCCTGCATTGGACTAAGCGGTACAGAAAATGGATCCTTAAATTCTATTAAGTTTTATTGTGAGTAAGGTCTACACAAGGTGGACATGGGGACATGGGCTCTTTTTCATGTTGTTTTCAGACATGGGGCTATTTTTGTGTGAAAATATTAACCCTATTTGTATATTATGCCTTTTTTTTTTTTTTTTTACAGATGGAGGATAGTTGTCCATGGTGAAGTGGATGGATTCTCCAGGCTAAACGTTTACCTTGATGGTGCAACAAACAATAGAGCTTCAACTGTTCTTGACAGCTGCTTATCTGCTGTTAGCCAACATGGTGTTCCTTCTCAAGTTAGATATGTATTGTACTGCAATTCTTCTTTGATAACGTATACAACTAATATGATAATATGTATAATTGTGGCTAGTTTGCTAATCATATATCCTTACATGCACTGCTTACTAAAATTTAGGGATGATCAATTTTCAGGTGAAATTTCTGGAAAATGTAAAAAAGTTAAGGCTCTACTGATATTATATCTTGAATGTAGGACATTTAAGTTCAATCATTGGTTGGTAATTCTTTCATCTCAAACAATTTATTAAAATACAACTGACAACAATTGTGGTGAACTGTATTTTAAAATATTAAATAACTTTTCATGTGTTAGGTGTTGTCTTGGTCTGATGATGTCTATTGGGAACAGGGTGATGAAGAGAACCTTTTAGAATTAAACTATAAATGAACAAGAACATTTAGCGGTCGATTCATGGTTCACACCCTTTTTTCTTATTTTTTCATGACTAATCATCTTATTAGAGAACTGTTGAATGTCCGATAAATACTTAAATAATGAATGGTTGAACATGTTGATTTAAAAGGTTTAGAATAAGTTAACTTTTGAAGGATAAAGTGGATTTTTGGTTCATTGTGACATTAAGCTGAATATCCCCTAACTTTTGTGACTAGTGTTTTTAATCTTAGAAAGATGCAGTACCATTAACATTAACCATGTTTTTAATTAAACAGATCTGACAAGGGGGGTGAAAATGTGATGGTAGCTCAATTCATGGTCCAAACTCGTGGGGAGAACAGGAATTCCCATATAACTGGAATGAGTGTTCATAACCAGAGGTAAGCAAAGTTAAGAATGCTGAAAATTGAACACATGGCCAATGTTACTTTGGGATACTAACCTTTCCAACAGTTTAAATTTTCTGTTGCCTTTTAACAACAATCTTTCATATCTGATTGGTTATCATGTATTAGTGTTCCTAGTGCTGTCTCAGATCTATCCTCTTCAGTCCCTGTTCCACATAATTTGTGAAGACATAAAACATTTCCATCCTGTTGACTGAACAGTGTCTAAAACAATTTTACTATTGGCTTTCCGAATCAAGTGCCTTTGGAGAGATGTGTATGAGAATGTCCTTGATCTCTACTACAACATCTTTATCCAGATGGAAGCTGATGGATTTCTAAATCCAGATGACGAAATTGACCTGTATGCACTACACAGATGCTTCATGTCACATATTCAGCACAGTGTTATAAGCAGGCATGAAACCATCATGGACTAAGAACAGCAAGTCACCGTACACATGCAGTTGTGGTTATTAAATGACAAGGAGGGACAAGATTCCTCTCAGGTACAATAATATTCTTGAATCAGTCGCCCAGTGCAAATTTCTAATTACCTGCCAGTTTGATTCTTTCTGTATTTCAGGTTGATGAGGATTATGGTGTTGACTAGGAAGGACCACATATTCTCTGCACTTCCAGTGTCAATGTTCCTGTGGTCCAACTCCAGCACCCATTGAGTACCCAAGACCTTGCAGCCCTACCACACCCTGGCGTTCCTCTGAGACAAGTGCTGGGAGTTTAAATGGAGACTGTTCACAGCCTCAGAGCTTTGAGTCAAGCATTATGTATTCTGACAAAACAGGAAGACCAACTTTAGTTCTTCTGCAGAAGCTTTTTGGGGGGGGGCATTTGCCTGACAGTTCAATCAAATTTTTTAAAATGTCACCATCAATTTTAAGTTCTTTTTATTTATACTGGCGTATTGGTAGTAAGAGGGCTATTACCATTGTCATTGTGAAGATTGTTGTTTTTTTTAGAACATTTGGAAATATGGCAAAAATCCTGTAAATTATCATCAGTTATCAAACAGTGTTGCGTTTCTCATGGTTGATCTCATGACCTCTTCATTTAAAAACATGTACCCACCCATTATAGCTCATTTCAATTAAATAGAATTGCTTTAAAAGTTGTACTTTGTTCTTATTAATACAAACATATGAGGTTAAATCTTATCAAAGTACATAACAAAAGTTTAAATTTACATCTCTCATATGTACATAACAGCTTTTGTTCAATCTTATTAGTTGGACAAAACAGTAAGAACTTTGGGCCCTGCAGGCAAGAGTAAGAGCTGCACAACATTTTTTACTTCTCAGAAAACATATGCAAAAAAAATTCAAATGTACTGTAACTGAAATAAGGAACAATTCATCTGTAGCAAAAAAAAAAAAAAAAAAAAGGAACCCTGTGACTCCAATAAATTCTAGACAAGACCAAAGCCTTTATCAGTAGTGTTGTGAAAAGACTGCAAGTCGGTTGCAAAAACTTGGTACTGGTGGTATTGTGCTGGAAGACGAAGTGTTTCGAAGAATGTTGTAGATTTTAGTAAATCGCTGTTGACAATTTCCAGGGTGAGTTCACTGGGTTGGAGTTCCCATCCTCTCCAAAACTTGAGGAGTGCTTGGAGCTGTGTGCAAGTTGCTGTTGAATGATAAATGGAAACTGTTTTAGGCCGCTGTCTTCTTTTACACCACAGATAACAAATGAAAACAAACCCATGTTTGGCCAGTATCTATTTATGCTTAATGCTAACAAAACCTGTTTGCAGTTTAGACATCATATGAACGTATGTGTAGTTGAACATCCTAGTAAGTTATAAAAAAAAAATTTTAAAGTACCGTTTTCAAAGAAGTTCCTCAGATATTCAGCAACTCCGCATTTATCATCTAAGTGGCATTCCTCCTCATCTTCATCGTCCTCCATGACAGGCCACAAAATTCTTTCTATGACTGACTGCAAAACAAGCCGCTATCGTTATCTTTTAGTGCATCTTCGTATATATAAAGAACATGGCACAAAGTTGGTATGTTCTTGTCTTCGAGACCAATTATAACAATATACCAAAAAACACCATGAGTTAAATGTGTCTCTTTTCATTTCATAAAAAGTTTCGTATTTACCAGAGAATTGAGAGCAGCTTCTAAATTCCTTGGAGAAATCTTTGGAACGATGTCTGCTCTCTCCTTCAGAAGTTTCCAAATCATGGTGTCGTTCAGACCTTTCCTGAGCTGCTTCACCTGTCGCCCTGTCCTTAAAATCACCTTCAATTAATAAAGACAGAAAATGGATCTCGGTTGAAGATATTATACCTTCTCAGACCTCTCTTCATTGCGAGTACACATGTATCTCTGCATATTTAATGAATAATTCCTCGGCCATCACATTAAGTAAGATTGTGCTGAAGATATGTCTTGTAAAACATAACGTGCAAACTAACAAAGGAAACCTTGCTAACATTTAAACATAGGACTCTGTAAAACATACACACATTAACAATATTATTAAAAAGAAAAAAAACAAAAATACAGAAAACATTGTCATTCCCAGCATGGAATAAAAGCCGCTCATGCAACCATTTCCAGTTGCCTTCAGTGACATCCGGTAGGTCCCAGGACAGCGATGTGACTTATAAAATATGTGTGCATAAAATAATTGGAAACCTGTCGTGTAGTCTGATTAATCAGATATATTTCCTGAGTTAGAAGAAATTCCCCAATCACTGTGTTACAGCTTCAGATTACATAATTTTTTTAACATTAATTTTTATTAAGTAAATCAAATTAAATTCCTTACTGCCTGGATAATGGAACGAATGTCAATATCAGGGCAATACTCAGTGTGGATTGTTGAAGTTTCTGGTGATTTCCCACACAAGACATGAACTATTGCAGGACTTAGACCAGCAAACGATGGGCCACCCTGTAGGAATGAATGGCCAATCATTCTTCCTAAAACAAAAATGGACATTAATAAAATGGATAAATTATTTTATATATGTTCCAATATGCTGACATGAACAAAGTACATTTTAAAGTATGCATGTAAAAGTAAACATGCATTGTTTTTTTTTTCTGTAGCTGATTCCATTATGAATTGATTAAATCCAGTCGAATGCATTCAAAGCTTAAAACATGAATACTTAAAATATTCCGTAAAATAAAGTGATTAATGTAATTTTAAGACAAACACTTAAAAAGAGCAGAGCAGGCACTCCTATATACCTGCCACAAGAAACATGTCACTGTCAAGAAGGAACTGTGCAGTTGATGGAGTTAAATGGTCTGCTTCTCCCTAAAAAAGTCTTGTAATCTTGGTGGCCCCTGTCCACATTTAAACAGGATTTCACAGTTAAATACAAGGCAAATGCAACCTCTTTAAACAGGTGTCAATCACATACCCAAAACCAAGTCTCCACTGCAACATACCAAAATTCATGTGAAATCCAAACTGCAGGAGGCTTGTTGCTTTTGAGAGGAAGAACCTGCTGACTCCCTCTCCAACAGCAACATCCCCTATAGGAACAACGTGTGTGTTTTGATTAAACTGTATGTGAAATTTTTCTTTTCTTCCCCCCACACCCATCGCTCTGATGTTATAGCATTACCTTCTAATTTGCAGCTGAGAGGGCTAGCCCACTCAATCTTTGAAGCCTTGTAGAGGGATATTAAAGATCCTTCCTGGTCTTCAAAATAATCTTGCAAGTCCATTCTAAGCAAGAGTGGCTTTTTCTTCTCATTTTAAGAGAGTAATTTGGACTTTTACAGCTGTTCAGCTGTCCGCATCTAGTTAAAAAAAAAATAAATGAGTCACCTGGATGAAAATGCTGAAACACACCTAATCATTCACAACTTAGGTCATGTCAGCTAATGATCTTCCCTGATAGTCAAATTCTTCACCTGAGTAAAATACTGTGCCATCCCCCTCTTCTCTACTAGTGAAGGGTGTTTCTTCTGTCCTGACTTCACTGAAGCTACAGGATGGCTCCTCAGACCTGCTTGGGGCATTTAGTTCACCCCTACTTTGCATGTCAACACAGGGTGCTGCAGCAACTGAAAGAGGGGTTCACAAATTTTAAACATCATCTCAAAGCACAAGCTCTTTGCTGTTTGTATAACATTTAACCTACTATAAATAACTGAAGTGAACTCTAAGTCGTACGAGCACTCATTCCCTTCATACAAACTCAAGGATTTTTTGTAGCGCAGCACACAAACTGAAATTATTGTGTCTAGTTTCTTTGAAAAGAAAAAAATTACAAATTTTAGTCTGACATCTGACCACAGTACATGATTACTGGTTTAAAAACAGGTTAGCACAAGCTGAGAGGACTCTAATCTGGCATAACCCAGAGTGTTTACACGGTACAAAACTTGCATTGACATTTCCATTTTAGCCACTTCACAGTGGTGAACATAACTGCTGCCAAAAATTGTCTAGAGACGTGCATTATGATTAGTAGACATATCAATTTTTTTATGTTTGACTAAAAGATATTGAATCTGACAGTGTTTTTTTTTTTTGTTTTTTTTAAGTATGTTGCAATTATGAAGCCTATAAATACGCAACATTATATTGCATAAGGGTTGTGCACATAGACATACCTCGGGCAACTAACCATGTGACCTCGCATATGATTTAAGGGGAAATCCTTGTTACAGGTTAAGCACCTTGTCAGAGGTCCCTGGTGTTGCAGTGATGGTGGAGTCTACATAATATTGATAAATAAAAAACAAACAACAAAATTAAACTTTAGCTGTGGAATAACACAAATGCTTTGCAGCGAATAGAAATGACTAATGATTTTTTTCTTTGAACATTTCAACTTTCCAATGAATTACTTACAGTTTGAATAACAATGCTTTTCTGCAATGGCCTGATGTAAATCATTGCACGTCCAATGCCAGTCCCAGGGCTGGCCAAATATTGCGCCGTAAAACCCTCATCTGGGCAGAGGATTAAGGTTAGATTTCAGCTACGTGTGTTTCCTGAGATCCTGAGTGGTTCAAAGCCCCCTGTCTCTTTTAACTGAGGAAAAGCATCTTCAATTCTGGCTCTGAAGTTTGGGGATGCATCATCGATTTCTACATATAAAAATAGAAATGGGACAAAAAAATACACATAAGATAAAGAGAGAAGAAGAAAATAACTTCTATTGTTACCGATTATTTATTATAGCTGAATTCTAAACAAAGGCTGTCATGGATCAAACAAAAATAGTTCTGTATAATCATGGTTCAACATAATAATTAACAAGTTTAGCATATTAGTATCTTGAAACGAGATCTGTTTTTCTCCTAATCCAGCAGCTGTTTGTTCCAATTTACGTTTTTTGCAGGAACTGTTTCCCCAATGTGGTCACTTAAGCAAAAAGAAATTGTGTGTATACATAGTACGACAACCTTTTTGCAATAGGTCCTGAAGAAAGTGATCTCAATGGAGTCCTTGCAGGTCTAGGCCTGTATGGTGCAAATAGTCTTGTCACTTAAGCTTTAAATATAGAAAACAAAGAGCAGTAAAGAAGGATAATCACATCCAGAAACCCTCTCCACTGTATTTGCATTTTTTTTTACATATAGGTTATAAATTTATAATTCTTAATAACAAAGATTAACACCTGTTGTGATTTCAAAATGAGCTCACAGCTACACACATATAATTTATCAAGATCATGTTCATTTGATCAGAGGCCTGTACTAAGAAGGGTGATTAATATACACTGGATATCTCTCTGTTACCTGGTACAATTACCCAGACATTCAAGGCGGTTGGCAGCCTCTCTCAGTATGTCGGATATACTTTAAGAATCAGACATATTCTAAAAGTGGAACATGGACAAAAAAGTGCAGCAATTTCTACTTCTTCGGTGCTTTTGCAGTAGTTTTCTGTGGGTTTTTTTTCTTCAGATTAGCCATTCCCTCATGGGAAATGGGTGAAGTTCAAAACCCCTACTCTGCCCCTACTACAGTCAGCCCACGTCTAGAAGCAGATGCACGAAATATGTGTTGCTACAAAATATCATGCTCCCAAAACAATGCTCCAAAATAAAAGTGTCCTCTAATGTAATATAATCGAGCGTTAATTTCTTTTTTATTTCTATTTTTGCTCTTAGTCCACATCTCCCCTCCCTGCTGCAGCGGTGCGTCTGATGTAATCGGGAGAGAGCGGGTTTATTAAAATGAAAAGACATTTTCTGTCTGGAACTTAATAAGAAAATTAACCGACATTTCTTTTGTCTGTCTAAACGCAGATGGGCAGAACATGATGACATGAAAATGTTCCCAAAAGACAATGAGAAACTTTTTAGCAAAGGTAAGACATATTTTCTGACTGTTTTACAAGTGTAAAGCATTAACTAAGCCTTCTTCTGCCTCTGGTTTGGTGAATCATGGTCATAGCGAGATGAAACTTCCAGCTGTGGAATCTGAGATGTGAGCTTTCCTTAGAGAAGCCGTTTGTCTGTTCATGCCGTCTGTGCACGGGGAGACATCATCTGACTTTACATATGTTTCGGACTTTCTGTAGCTGGTCTTTTAGCCTACATTACATTACATTTACACACCTGACGCTACACATGGAAACGAGATGTTAACCCCTTAACTCCCATTAGCACAGGGTGCAGGTGCAGAGGTGATGCTAAATAGTCAAGCTAAGAATGCAAAGTTAGAGGATTTATAGGCATAAGTCTGGATAATGAAGCACTAAAGGTGCATGGAAGGAAGTTTTTGTGCATATTGTGAATATTTCTCTCTCCTCACCATCTAGAAGCTGTGAAATTGTAATGCTGCTTTCTGTCTGTTCACCTGATGCTGATATTCATCAGTTATTGTTCCTTCTGTGTTTATAAGAAAGCAGCTTCACAGCTTTAAATTCATCTTGTTGACTTTTTACCTTTTAATTAGTAAATCCTGAACATTTCATCCTTCTTTGTCATTAAAATTTGATTTTATATATATGAAGAAATATTTAAACTGTTGCTGTTTAAAGAAAAAACTGCAGCTAAATGTGTTTATGTGTTTAGTTCAGGGGTCTGCAGCCTTTACAATCCAAAGAGCTTTTTTTCCCTCAGCCACTTAAATTAAACTCCTTTAGAGCTGCAAATGCTACAAGTCCTCTTCAAAAAGGCAACTTAATATTTATTTTTAATGAAGAACCACCATAGGATATTTGTTATTTTTGAAGAACTACATTTTTATTTCCATTTTAAGGTTTTAAAATAAAGGAAAGCATAAAACTTTTATAACAAGAGGATAGACAAACTTCCTTCTAAGGGATGTAGATATTTGGGAAAAATTATGTAAAGTTAAATAAAAAAAGTTTATAGCTTCCAACCTAATGAGAAGAAAAATAGATAAAAAAAATATTTTAGCCACGTATTTAGAGGCATTGTGGAAGGTCCAGAGAGCCACTTGCGGCTACAGAGTCGCAGGTTGGAGACCCTGATTTAGTGTTTGTAAACCAAAATTTACTGCATTTTCTTTATGTAGCCATAGGCCTTCTTTTAAAGGAAAGAGACATTTTGCGCGTAACGATGTGATTAATCACAATTAATCGCAACATGTCTTTCCAGAGAGGACAGGTTCATACTGCAGGCCATAAGACTTCTAAATGCTGTCAGGAGCAACGCCACCTGAAAATAATAGCATCTTCTTATTGTTATTATTATATATTATTATATATTTTACTGTATAACTTATTTGTAGCATTCTTGCTTTTTGTGTTTGAATATTTTAATTGTGGTTTATATTCATTTTATCATTATAGGTGAGCCTGGGATTAAGAATTTTATTGCCAATAATTGTTGGTTTAATTGTTGTGCAATGACAATAAATTCATTCATTCATGGTGGCAGCCTCTGTAGTCATGTTAGTTCTTTCTTCACAGTAGAGTCAAGCCAGATTAACTGTGTGTGATTGATTGTGTGAGTGTGTGTGTGTGTGTGTGTATGTGTGGGTGTGTGTGTGAGAGAGAGAAAGTAGATGTGAATTTTTGTGTGCATTTTTATTATGTAAAGCACTTTGTGCTACTTACTGGTATGTATGAAATGTGCTTTATGAATAAACTTTGGTTTGATTTGATCTGCATCAAGGTTGGACATGTTGTGCATTTAGGGACGGTATTATGCACACCTTGGATGGAATCAGTGTTTATTTGAGCTTTTCTTAGTTATACTGAAAGGAAATTTCCATGGAAATTTGTGTGGAGTTTTTCATCCATTTTTCTATTAGGATTTTTTAGAACTAGTATCAAACCAGAGCTCCAAAATGTGGTGGAGCCTGAGGGGAGGAGAGTTGTTTTATAATTTGAGTAAAATCCAATGCCACCCTTGATACTGGTACAAACAGGCCTGCTTCAATGCATTAGCCTTGAGCTAGTCAACACTGCCATACAGTGTTTCTGACCACTAGCTACCTAACTCTTCTGCTTTCATCACAGAAATGTGTCCTTCCGGGACGCTAGAACTTGCTAAACTTTGGTTGTGTACTTTCAGTAGAAACTAATATTGAGATGAAGAAGAACTTAATTAAATTTGCGAAGCCAGGCTGAAATGCGGCACCACTAAGCAGCCCAGGATATTAGATTTATACTCACCACATACTCTAGATTAAAAAGCTAAGTTAAAAGTCTTGTATGGTTCTATTACAGAACTGTGTGTGCATTTATTTGTTTTACCTCTCATGGTTTTTATGAAGAGCCAAGACCAGACCAGAAAAGTCAGAGGGCTGTGCACTTACCCAGAGAACTAAATATGGAAGATTAATTATGGTTAACGCACTCTAAATGGATTTATTTTGGGTGGTGCAACAATGATAGCAAATTGAGAATAACTACCTAATTGTAGTCAACAAATTGGGAATAAGAGATGTACTGATGCATTACTCTGATGATATCTTGACCCTCTCCAAAACCCCATTACAGGCTCAGGAACACTGACACTTAATCAAAGTTATAAAATACAAGAAAGAAATATCCTGTTGAACAGCTGAAACTCTATATGAAGTCAAAATAAATTATTTGAAAACTATAGCAGATGCTGTCCTTAGAAGAGGTGATGCAACACAGTCGCAAACATACCCTTAACCCAACTTTTTGTTAAATGTGTTTCTTGAATCAAATTCTCTATGATCATTTATTTTTCAAACACAAAAACATTCTTCATTTCCCACCTAAACATATCTTGGTTTTAAGGTAATTTTCATAAAATATTTGCAAATTGTTGCCTTCTTTTCTTTATAAAATAAATTTTTTTTAAGCTTTCATTTAAAAACAAAAAAAAGAAAAGAAAAAAGAAAACCTGGCCTTTCCACTTGTAAGTGCTCCTGACTTCTTCTTTACCAGAATGAGCCTGTCCACTCCATGTCATTGAAATATTCAATGGCCATCCAGTCTAATCCATCCCAGGTCATTATCCCTGTCTGCAAGGCTAATCATCATCTCTTCTGGCTCAAGTTAGCCAAAGAGAGAGCATCACCAGAATGAGACAGTTAAATATTCATGTCCCACTGTGGTGTAATATCCTCCTCAATGATGTTTGAACCTTTTGACCTGAGGTAATCATCTGTAATTACGCAGTCACACGGAGCAGTGATAGATTTGATCTGTAGACGGTTGAGTCTGATGAGCTTTTGACATGCTGAGCGTTTGGATCAGCTAAATAATAAAAAAAAAAAAAAAAAAAAAAAAAAACCCAAACTTCGCTTGCTTCTTCCAGCCCCTGAAGCACTTTCAAAGGCACCCCTCCCAGTGACAGACGGGTTCTTTCGTCCACTGGCTTGTAGGTATGACATCACTCGATTAATAATGGAGCAATTAATTATGACCTATTAGACTGATGAATTAGATTAGATAGAGAGGAGGAATGTAGCTGTGTGATAATATTACACTGGGAAACATTAATGACTTCTTGGGGAGTGGGGTGAAGACAGATTTATATGTGCCAGTTTGGAATGACATACAGTCAGCTATCTAATTATGTCAATGATAAATGATGTTACTGATATGATAATGATTCCTTATCCTGACGTGGTGAAATTCTACCCTTGTAATCTGATTACACACAATTTCCTGGATCTATATGGTGAGTTTACAAAACGAAAGTTTCAGATAAATTCATAGAAACCACTGATGCATTCAAGGTACATCTGAACCATATATATATATTTTTAATTGATTATGAATGTTTAATGACATTTGAACATATACATTTTTTTCCATCAAAGCAGCAAAATAAGAACACTTGCAACAGACAAAATGATAGTTTAAGTCCCATGCATATGAAAGCATATGCAACAAGTATATTTGACCTTTTAAATACGACATACGACGGATCTAGTATGAGTGAGTGTGTTGAAGATGCACATAGATGTTTGACTGAAGAAGCAGGGTGAAAACACTCTATTGGCCTTTGTTCTTTACCTTACAACATGTTATAGTCAGGTCTTAAATGGATCAGTTGAATAGAATAAATACACCATATAGAGTTTAACATGTATGTTTGTATTGCAGTGTGTTTTGACTTAAGGAACAAAGGAGCTTGCACTGATCAACTCTGGAAGCACTTGGAGCCCTGCATTGCATTCCACTGACATCTAGTGACACATCCAGGAACTGAGATAACACAGCGGGCCTGACCCTATTCAGGTTTGTGCATCTGTGCTCTGTCTTCAAAGCACACACACACACACACACACAGACACTCATGTTTTCCACTTCCCCATACATCAGTGTAGTCTTATTGATCTGCTCGATATGACCTTGAATGATCAGACAAGTGGAAGTGCCGCTTTGGAATGAAACCCATCCATTCTCTCTGTCTGTTCTCTACTGCTGCTGTAATGACTTGAGGGAAGACAGGGAGGCAAAGAAGGCCACTGAGATGGACTCCTGAACCAGTCAGCTCTGCAGCTGCCTTATGTTGTGGCCGGCCTCCCCTGCAGGCACAGTCTGTTTTCCAGGCAAAGGCAGAGAAGTGGGTCACTCTGTCTGAGAAATGACAAGTGAGCTGACTAACATTACACATCATCATAGATAGAAAGATAGACAGACAGACAGATAAATAGCAGGGTGTGATAGTATGCCAAAATCAGGGTTCTGTTTGTACCTTAGTTTTAAGGACACGGTTCGGTTCTTTTTCGGTACAGTAGGAGAACATATGCCAAACATAAAACTGCTTCACTTTAGTGTTACCATCAACATGTTTAATGACATTTATAATGCAAACAAAAACTAAAAAGAAAACTGTTAGCAGTAAAATCTCCTATAAAAGATTCTTGAACAAATAAATAAAAAATGGCATTAAAAGACATATGCCCCCCCTCGGTTTTAAGGAGATAGGGATGTTTCAAGAGAACAATAAAGATCCATCCATCCATTATCTGCCGCTTATCCGGAGTCGGGTTGCGGGGGCAGCTGCCTAAGGAGGGAAACCCAGACTTCCCTCTCCCCGGCCACGTTCACCAGCTCATCCTGAGGGAGCCCGAGGCGTTTCCAGGCCAGCTAAGAGATGTAGTCCATCCAGCGTGTCCAGGGTCTTCCCCGGGGCCTCTTTCCGGTGGGACGTGCTCAGAACACCTCACCAGGGAGGCGTCCAGGAGGCATCCTGA
>JBAMHW010000019.1:7120681-7135180 GCA_037177495.1 Rhadinocentrus ornatus
AAAAATGATCTCTTAGTGTATAAACCCACTGGACGACTGTGTCAGCATGCAGAGGATGAGGAACAAGGAGTGATCAGAGATGAGGAGTGATGAGTGAGATCAAGCAAATGACCCTGCCTCCACGGAGGCCAGAGGCAGCCCAGAGACCCGGGCCATCAGCAGCAACCCCGGACCACAAACCCAAGCTACCCCACCCGAAGATGAACCAAGCCCCAGAAGAGAGCCCCAGCCAGAGCACCCCGTGGTCATGGGCACAGGGCCCAGTGAGCCAAGACAGGCAGACGCCGGCCCTGCCAGGGACCGGCCATCCAGAGCGACCAGAGCGAAGGGTCCAGGGCCCCAGGAGCCCAGGAACAGCACCCCCCAGCGCCAGCAGCCCATCAGTGCTGTCAAACCGGGTCCCTGGTCCCGGGGCAACCACCTCCCTCTCATCCTAGCATACACGACGAGTCGAAGAGTTAGTGCAGAAATGCTTCTTAAACAACTGAGTCTTTAGCTTGCTCTTAAAAGTGGATAAGGATTTTGTGGATCGGACAAGTTTGGTAGATTGTTCCACCACCGGGGAACAACAGAGGAAAAGAGTCTAGCTACTGATGTGGCCCACCTTGTAGTGGGAGCACTTGGCATCTTTCACTGGCAGAGCGTAACTGTGGAGAGGGAGTGTAGCTCTGGATTAAGGAGTGAAGGTAGACAGGAGCCGTTTGGGTTATTGTTTTGTAAGCTAGAAGCAGAGCTTTAAATCTGATGTGCTGCAACTGGAAGCCAGTGAAGAGCGATTAGCAGCGGACTGACATGAGCTCTTTTAGGCTGGTTAAAAACCAGATGTGCTGCTGAATTCTAAGTCATCTGCAGAGGTTTAACTGAGCAAGCAGGCAGGCCTGCCCGTAAGGAGTTACAGTAGTCAATGCGTGAAATGACCAGAGCCTGGACCAGGAGCCGGGTGATTAGTCAGGTAGGGTCTGATCTTCCTGATGTTGTAGAGAGCAAATCTGCAAGACCGGGCAACCAAGGCAACATGCACCTTAAAAGTCAGCTGGTTGTATACCATGACACCAAGATTCCTGGTAGAAGACGTGGGCACAAGCATGATAGAGTCCAGCTGCATGCTTATCTGTGGCTGTAAGGAAGGCTTGGCAGGACAGATGATGAGCTCGGTCTTGGACAGATTTAGCTGAAGGTGGCGACCCTTCATCCATGCAGAGATATCAGCAAGGCATGCTGATATTCACATTGAGATGGTTGTGTCGTCAGGTGGGAAGGAAAGGAAAAGTTGAGTGTCATCTGCATAGCAGTGGTAGGACACTGCACTGAGTGAGGAGGTGAATAGTGAAAAGAGAAGAGGGCCAAGCACTGAGCCACTGAGCCCTGAGGCACCCCTGTTGTCAGCCCATGTGATTTAGACACTTCCCCTCACCAAGACACTTTGAAGGATCTTCCTGTAAGGTAGGACATAAATCACACAAGGACAGGTCCTGAGATGCCAGAGTTAGTCTTCTTATTCCACTGCTCACTATAAACAGCAAATCAACTACAACACAAAGTATGGATATGGATGCAGCATGACAGTCTTATTTTGATTCATTAACATATACCTCCCTTTCAGTGTCTGGAAATCTAATTATTGTGGTGCATGGCCCCCGCACACTAACACATCCAGTGGCCTTCTGAACTCTGCAAAGCCATCAACCTTCCCGCAACACTTCCAGCTACGCTGTTTCCTACAAAGCCAAAAGGGAAAAGACATTTCTGCTTTACAGAAATTTTATTGTGCAATTAAAATGCGCACTTACTCAAGGTACAGTAATGAGTTATCACGGAGGACCCAGAAATTCAGCTACACACACACACACACACACACAGTGATGGAGATTAAAACAAGGAATGGTTTATTGAAACCGGGGGAATGCAGGGAAAAATCCGGATACAGTCCGACAGAGACTGGCGGCAGGTGCCTGAGCTGCAGTGAAACACAAACTCCTGAAACAACTTCAGACATAAACAGTGGGGATCCACAATCCAAAGGCGTAGTAATCAGGCAGGCAAGGGTCATTCACAAAGAGGCAGAGATCAGATTACTTATCAGGGTTGGGCAGGGTTCAAATGTCTTTCCAAAACAGGGTCGATGTCCAGACAGGCAATGGGCAGGAAAAGTCCGACGTGGAATCAGGCACAAGGGAATCCGAGGTGCAAAACAGGGTCATTCACAGGAGAAAACACTGGATATCAACAAGGAGAACAATGCTGACCATCTGGCAGGGAAGCAGAGACAAGAGAGGGCTTAAGTAGGAGAGCGGGCAGGTGGGAATGATGTATAGTCAAGGAGGCCCAAGTGGAGCATATGAGTTTAACGAAGAAACGAAGGATCCTGCAGCAGCAACCATGACAGGTACAGCCACAATGGGGATATGAACAGATTTGAGTTTTTAATGCATCTCTGGTGCATGAATAACAGTTTGCATACAAAACCTTCTTTTAGAAAATGCTTTTAAAAGGTGCAAGAGAATTTCAGATAACGTGATGTGTACTGAACAAAAAAAAGATATAAAAATAGAGAAAATAATCTGTAACCAAGCCTTGTAATGCAATTAAAGTCAAAGCCTGTTTTTATATTTGACAGAATGAGAAAATTATTTTTAGTTTAAAGTTTAAAATCTTTTGTGATACTATAATGCGCACTTGTGTTTCCAATGGAAAGAAGAAAAGGAAAATCTAGCTCAAAGTTTTATTGAGCTGTTAAAATATAAAGTATCAAAACTTATGTTGTTGAAAAGAGAGAAAATAGGCACGGAGAGAGCATTTAAAGATTTCAGCTTTCTTGCTGATTTGAGTATAAAGGTCTGCACAAGCAGCTACCAATGCAGGTAGAAAATGTGTGTGTTCTGCTGTAGTTCTGCTAGAGATCTATCATTGCCACCAGATGCAAGGGCATTTAGATGCAGGCATATTCTCCCTGGAGTCAGGCCTGGGCTGAAGATGGTTGAGATTTGGCTCAGGAGATTCAGCCAGGCTTAGCTCACAGAACCAACAGGACGCCGTCTCTGCTTAGGCTAAGGTTAGGTGAGCTGGATTGCAGGTGAAAGCAGGAGCCATTTCATAGCATCGCTATTAATTTCTGTAAAAATGCTTTATGTTTGTGCTGTTTGTTTTTCTGTTCCAACATTCAGATCATTAAATTGATTGAAGTTTCAGGGTTAATTTTGTAGTCATAAAAAAAGGAACGTAATAAAAGTATTTATGAAAAGACAGTGAGAACTGTGGCTTGCAAATATTTGTTGGGCTCAAACAACCCAGCCAAAAAGATTGCAGTGGTCACTTTGCTAATAGTGTGAGTAAAAAATTTTAATAATAGTCTGCTAATCGCCTGTGTGGCAATTAAAGCTGTAGAAGATTTCTTATTTTAATCGTTGCTGTGGTTGCCAAGAAACTGACAACCTATGAATTGAGCTTGTTTAAACATACGTTTTTTTGCAGCCCATAATAAATAGATAAAACAAAGCAGCTGGTCACAACTTGCTAACATAACATACACATATAAATACTGCTATAAAAACACCAAATTGCTTACCTATACAAGCAAAAAATTATGCAGGATTTGTCATGAAGGGTTTTGATTCCAACTGCTTTCACCCATCAACACACAAAGTGATAGGCTTCCAAGCTTTTACATACTTCAGTTCCTTTGTTGTATATAACCTTGTCTAAAGTACCAGTAATGCAATATGTCTGAGCTGACAAATCAAAGCTTAACTTTTTCTTGGATAGCATATTAGGTTCTATAGTCTAACATTTTAATATGATCTAGATTTTAAAAAGACTCGGACTTTGTAATACGTTTGCCTGGAAAAATCACAAAATTAAAGACAAGCAATACTAAGCTACAGTTAGCTTGCCTGATTTTTGTGGGCCATCATTGTGTCTCTATACAGTCTTCATGTAGGGAAAGCAAAAGATCTCATAGGCCTGTATAATTAATAAAAAATCTTTGGTTCATCCAGTTCTCCTGTGCTCAATTGGGCAACTTGGTCTACTTTCAGTGTGTCCCCAGATTGCGACGATGTGGTCCAAGCTTTTGTACAGATTGCAGACATTTTATGGTCTAAACTGTTTAGACTCAACCATATTTGCCTCCCATCAGCCAGCAACTGGCGTCATGCTACGACGGTCCCAAAGGTCTAAATTGTTCCAGTACTATACAGGTTTCTGCTGGACTGTTTCAATTTTCACATTTAATTCTCTGCAAGAAATTGAATGAGGTTATGAAGCAGGCACGGTTTCTTCAAGTCCTAATCATGATAATCCGAAACACTGACGTGTTACAAAAAGAAGAAAAAAACTGATTAAGATAGGTGACGAGGAGATGTCCATATGTGTGAATGTCACTACTCTTTTCTATTAGCTCTTTACTGAACTGCCAACTTCTCAAGAAAAAAATGTCTTCCAGTGGATGCTGGGACAGTCGCCACCATCTCCACCACCCCAAAAAGGATTAGACAGGTGGAGAAAATGAAACACTGAATCTGCCATCTCAGTCATCAAATCTAAATATTGTGCTTTTGGAAAATGCTTTGCCCTCTCTATTTGACGAGCCAATAAATGAAAGGCTTTTCACAACTAATTAACATGATTGCTTGGATGTTTCACGGTATTGACAGTGGCTTTACATGCTGGTGTGGGCTGATGAGCGGGTTATTTTTAAGATAAAGCACAGACAAGCACAATGACATGCAATTTATCACACCAAAGAGTAACCATCCCAGGCTGGTGAATAAAAGAAGTAATAAGGGCAGCAAGCCCTGCAGCTGAAATGACTGATAATGCTTTACAACAGCTTCTAAATAGAGCGGATGAAAAAAAAAAGAATCCTGTTTGCACATCATCTTAAAGGAAAGTGTAATTATCTATGAACCAATCAACACCTACCAAACACTTCATGTGCCTGACCTCGCTGGACTCGTAACCATGGATATGTTTTTTCCTCTCTGTGGTAGAGCACAGCTTAGTTATACAGGGACCTTTATGTGTGTGTGGAGATGAACGATACACAACCACTTTCATATGTCTTTCCCTCACCAGGACACCATGGAAATAGACTCATCCTGCCCTTTATGACTTCTCAAACTGTGTCCAAATGACAAATGCGCAGGGATGATGAAGCACTACCCCCCATGCACAAACACACAAAAGCACTCGTAGACTTATTCCTCCTGCTTGCAAACGTTATTTCCATGCACAGATCGAATAAAAATAAAAAATTACAGTTTTTTGTTTTCCTTTCATTTGGGATCTGTTGTGACAGCCTGCATAAATAATGCATTTTCTGGAAACATTGGAATATTTACAGAACACATATTAGAGAAAATCCAGCTACCATTGTGTGCATGTGTGAGACGGAGACAGAGAGCGGTTGTTTTGTTTAACAATATTTCATCTGCAGATTGTACCTTGAAGTAAGCAAGCTCTGAAAGAAAGCTACTGCTTAGAGAGGCAGCTGAGCCCCTTTACTTTGTATTTCCAGACACATTATACTCTATTGATGGCTGGTTGAATGCAACACTCAATTTAAATACTCTCTCACATCAATATATACATATGAAGGAAGAGACGGAGCAAAAAGCCACATGAAAAATGAAACTGCAGGACCACTGAGCAGTAAAATAAATGTGCATAAACATCTGCATTTCACTTTCGCTGGATTTATTCAGTAAAAGCCAGATTAAGGAATCCTAAGTGTGACTGGTTTCAGTATAAGTATTGTACTGAGTGTATAAGATGTGACCCACTGGTTTGTGCCCCCTGTTTTAAAGCACTTAGTTGTCAATTGATCGGCACCATCTTGGTTATTTGAAGCCAGAAGTGATGGTCAATAATGGGAGAACTGAAAACCTGAGGACAGTAAACAAGCCCACTGAGACGTCGCTTTTATACTCACCTGGTTGTGGCTCAAAGATGCCACACCTTTCATGACTTTAAGCCGTAAAAAAACTGTACAAGTACAGTAAAATGTTATTCCAGCGCATTTTTTATGAACAGAAATCAAGATAACGATCAAAATGGATATTAGAGCTGATATACAATGAATGAATTCAAATAAATTAAACTTTTTAAATTCAAAAGGAAATTTTAATTGTTGTATTTATTGTTGCATCGGTTATATGGAGTAAGGGCTTTTTACAACAGTTCCTTATTGTAGTGAGGGTGAAGAAGCCTCTGACTGAAGACACTCCATTGCTTGTTGTGTCGTTGATGTGCTGTATTTCCAACTACAGACAACTGAGTTGTCTAAGTGCTGAATTTGATACCATCAATCACAATGTGTTTGGGAATAAAGTAACCACATTAGGCTCGTTTGATTCATATTTTCTAATAGATTCCATTTTATTTATGTAAACAATGGGGGTTTTGCAAGGTTCTCTGCTTTGACCCATATTTTTCATATTGCATTAGTTAAATATAATTAGACAGCATGGCACAAACCAGTTGGTAAGACTACAATGATTGGACTGGGGTTGTCTTTGGACCAGAGTATCTCAGGAAAACACTTAGACATTACCTTGGCTTCCAGTACTGCAGAGAGGAGCCTTGGAGTTATTTTTGACTAGGATCTGTCATTTGACTCACAAATAAAACAGGTTTTATTGCCCACATATGATTGCAGAAAAAAAAATACTCCATGCATTTGTTACTTCAAGATTGTACCACTGCAGTTACTTTTTGTTGGGCTAGCCCAAAGATGTTCTAAAAAGATCAGATTTCTCCAAATTTAGCTTCTCTTCACTGACTCCGTGTTAAATCAAGAATAAAAAATCTTTAATTCTTCTCACATATAAGCCGCTTTAAGAATGGTCATAAAGAAATCACAGTTCCATATTTTCCCAGCAGAGTACTTATTATGTCATGGTTCTGGCTTTGTTCCATCCTTTTGCTCCTTAGTTTACTTTAATGTTCAAGTTTGGGTCTTGTTTGGTTTGTTTTGGTATTTAAGTGCTTAAGTTTAAGTGGTTTTGGTTCCTTGTGTTTAGATCTTGGTTTCTTGTATTTAGGGTCATGTTGTGTGTTTTTTGGTTTCTGCTCATTTAGTTCACCAGGGCCCCTTTCAGAAAGCAGGTTCAACAAACTCTGAGTTAAGAGTGCAACTCTGGGTCGACCAACTCTAAGTTGTCAAACTCAGAGTTTTTAGAACAGGTGATAACTTTTAGTTCAATCAACTCTGAGTTAACTTACCCCTGAGTCCAGCAATCCCCTGAGAGCAAATAAAAAGCCATACTCAATGGAACACGGATATTTCGGATCTCATTTTGTTCCAGCGCAGTTAGAAATATTAATGAATGCATATGCAGAATATGGCTATATATTTCGGAAAATATGTGAGCTGGCAGAAAATAGCAGACTGAGTCAATGCATGAGCAGTATTATTTTTTTATCTCGAGTGTTTCACCTATTAAAAATTTGTATCTTTGCTTCAATGTATCTTGGTATTAATATTCTCAAAAAATATTTCGTAATTTGGTGTTTTGTAATTGTTTCTGCACTGCAACCCTACTAGAACGTCCCTGATTGTAGGCAGATTGTTCTCGTTGACAGTCTGATCACATCCTACAGTGACAGTTACCTAAGGAAGAGTTGCTCTTTTTCCCTGCATATCACACTAATGCACAAGCATCACGGTCATCAAATGTGCTTTAGACCATAATGTCTGATCCTATTTACTGATGTTTTCCGATACATCTAAACGCAGATGTCACTTCAGTCACTGTTCCTAGTGAAACATCAGCTAGTTGAGCATCTTTGTGACTGAAACTGCCACCTGTGCCCTGACAATCAACCCTTTTTGTTTCCCTCTTGTCATCCTGATACAGAATCAGAATCAGCTTTACATGCCACAGAGCATGATTGGATGTTAAGTGCATAATTTTACCATGCAGTCGACTTGTTGGAAGTATCTGCTTTTATTGTGCTTCATGACTCATTTATTCAGGTTTATTTGATGCGTCACCCATGTGTGTGTATTTTTAATATGCAGGTGCAACCCAACAGGCACCAAACGTACTTGGCAGCAAATGAAGATGAAATATAAATATGTTGCTCAAACAGATAAGGTTTAATGTCATTTTGCCTATTCTACCCAATTAAGCAGCATTCAGTAGCTACAATCAACATGTGCTCAAGTTAATTGAAATTTCCTAATTAGAGAAGGGTTTTCTTTAGGATTATATTAAGCTATATCAACGCTGTTTACCAGTATTTATTATTGTTCACTTTGAAATAAACCCACATGTCTTTATACATAGCTTATTGGATATGTTCGAAATATTACTGAGAATATTGTTCAGATACATAATCGACTGTGCATATAAGGCGATAACGCTGAAAAAAAAATTTTTTTTAAAAATCGTGCGGGAATAATAAAACACCTAAGCGGGGTCTGACCCCCCTTTCCCGACGTAGATATCTGTGGATTAATTGTGCTTTGATGTTAACTGGCTCTTCAAGAAAAGGACATGCGATGTCTGCCACTTCCTTCAGTCTGCAGGCTGCAGCTAAAGAGGAGAAACTCAGGGTTAGTTGGATAAAACCTTTCAGCGAGCAGGTTAGCTTCACGGAGTCTGTTGCCGCAGTAACTGACTCAGAGTTACACTGAACTCACTTTGTGAAACCGACAACCCAGAGTTTACCTTAACTCGGGGTCAACTAACTCAGAGTTTTCACTAAACCTGGTCTGATTTGTGTATTCACTTCACCTGTGCCACCTTACTCCCTCTGTGTGTGTGTGTATGTCCCTTGGTTTCCAGTTGTGTTTGTCAGGTCCTTGTGGTTTTTACTCCCTTTCGTGTATGGTTTATCCTCGTCGTGTGTGGCTCCCTGTCCTGAGTTTTTTGCCTCCTGCCTAATTCTGCCTGCATTTGGGTCTTCACCTCCACTGTCCACTCGTGACAAGGGTTTACATGTGGCTCCTGGAGCTCTGAAAAGTTAATTGGGAGGCAAAGTCTTTAACTATCAGGCCCCACTTTGAGGAACCGGCTCCCAGTTTGGGTTTGGGAAGCAGACAACTTCTCTACCTTGAAAATCAGCTTTTAAAAGGTTTACTTTTTGACAAATCTTATAGCAGTGATGTGCGGTGAGGTTAATGGCTGGTGAGGCACTGACTCTTCTGGAGTCAGATTTACAATTCTAAGAACTGAAAAGAGCATCTTATTTCAATATTCATCCAACAGCATGCAGCTACTGGTAATGCTTCATTTCCCATCAGCATTCCTCTTTCAATTACGCTCACACACACCGTGTTAGTGTATGAGTGTGCCCTCTTGAGGTGAGGCAGAGTACTGCCTGCCTCACCAGCTGACTTTTTTTCTGCATTTCTTTGTACGATAAACAGGAATAATTCTCCCAAAAATACATTAAAGACATTCCACAGACTGTACAGAGTCATGGTGTATAACAAATATTTCTGTAAAGTTCTGTAAATATTTCTGCCTCTCATGACCGCACGTCACTGGATTATGGTTTGGTGGGCATGGGGGCCCACCAAAAATATAGACATCCCTTCAGACAGGCTGCTGGAGGGCATTTACGAACACTTCCTCCACTTTTCTCTCTTTGCTCATTGTTTTTTATGTATATGCATGACATTATAAATTTAATTATTTATGCCTCTTTTTTGTCTCTTAGCAGGAATACCTGACTTTAAATTATGGTTATTGACCCCTCTGTCCTGTCTTCTCCAACCCCAACCAGTCAAGAATGTTTGCTACCCTTTCTGAGGTTTCCCTCCCCAATGCCCCAGCCCCCAGTATGGGAACTGACTCACTTTTGGAGCCTTTCATGACAAGTCAAAATGCTAAACTTTTAAAAATGTCCATGTCATTTCTTTTTTTTTAAGCCCTGGAGCTTGCAGCTAATCATTATTATATTTTAATCATATTTCCAGAATATTGGTGTACTTGATGCTCAACTCTAAGTATAATTTAACTTCTTACCTAGAGCTTTGATTTACTTTCAAATTTATAGGTTTAATTGGGTGGAAGTAAAAATGTCAATGTTTGCCAGAGTCGTTCAAATCTCATTCTGGACCGGAGATAAGTAAGGACGAGGAGAATTACTGCATTTCAAAAAGAGTCTCAAGTGTCTTCTATCCATTGAGCCAGAGGCTGCTCAGTCTGGCCTTATTGTTGTAGAGTTGTTGCTGACTGAATGTAAAAGTGTTTTTCATGGAGAGCTTTAAAAAACATAACCTCAGGCATAATTAGATTAATAGAAATACACAAAAAAAGTAATTAACAATAACAGAGAAAGTGATGCACTGGTGAGAATTTGGTTCAGCATCTGCAGAGTTTGATTGGTTTCTTCTGAGCCCCCTAGAATCTTAAGTTTAGACGGTGTTGGAATGATTTTGCCTCATTAAATTTATATAACACCATTTATAACACATAGACATGATGTGGAATTACAGAGCCTCCAGTGTGCGTACATCTAGCGTAGATTTTGTGTTAAAGAAGGACACTAATCATCTCCTAATCAAACCTAAGAAACAAACAAAAAAAGAAGTGCATGTTCATATATTCTGAACTTTAAGTGAGTAATAATAGGTACATGTAATTTTAATAAGGTAAAATAGCTGTGTTTTGGTCTGGAATAACCAGCAGCTAATTCATCATTCTGCATTATAACAAACCAAACATGCTGATACCTACACAGTATGTGGACATCTGAAGATGGATCATTTTTTAGTTAAGCTTTAATAAGCTCTAATAAAGTCTTTAGGCCTAAGCACCTCAGACTCTTTAAGCATCTTCCATTTCTTTCTGCCCTTGACCAATAAGCTTTATAGCAACAACGGGGTAAAACACTGACGCTTGGTGACAAATTCAGTATTCTTGAACATCCAAAAGGTCATGTTGTGCAGTGTCAGGTTGCAGAAGATCAGCTCAGCGGGCAGTGCATGGGAAAAGGTTATAGTTTTCAGTGGTAAGCGGTTCAAAATGAGGTCACTTGAAAAAAAGTTTGAGCCAATTCAAAAGCACCTGTGGCTAAAGCCTTTCAGACTGAACAAACCTTAATGTGATAACATCCAGACAGTTGCAGGCTGAGCCAAAGGGGGAGATTGAGAGAGCTCCTCCCAGTCTAAAAAACACAACGCTGGACCTCTGCTGAGAAATGCTAGAAAAATACTTTATATCTGCCTCTCATCTGCTTGTCCTGTCTTATCTGAGCTTCTCTCTGCATTTCTGTTCTAAATCTTGAACCATGGATCTGATCAGCTGGTCTCTCAATGCAATTGACCAAATTTATTCAAACAACAGATTGGGCGTAGGGGAGCCCGCTTGTCATGACTGGACGTTCGCGGCTGGATATGTTATGGAATCTTGGGGAGTGTGGAAGGTCATGTGTCTGTCGCTTCTTTCTGTTGAGCAAGCAGAAGATATCTACACATTTAGATTTATGATAACTGGGTTTCTGCAGCGGTTTCCTGGTGTATCGCAAAATTGTTAGCACTGTTGGCGGCCACTGGCAAGCTGCCGGACTTTTGTGCTGGTGTGTGCCGAGCTATAAACAATCAGATTATGGCGTTGCAGGAGCTCAGTCGTAAACCGGATGCCATCCTAGCTCAGAATGACAAGCTGGTTGCGGTTCCAAGCTCGTAGCGGGGTGGACACCAACTTGGAGAAGCTGTTGGCTCGGCTCACAATCATCTGGTGGCAGAGACTGGAGAAATAAACTGGGAGAAAGTTCACAGGCTCACTTATACTTATGCACACAAGCATGCACACTCATGCACACTATTACAGACACTCCCCCTTGATCATTTCACCACCTTGGTTGGACCCTTTCCCCCTCCCTCCACTTCCGGGCGGCGGGTGGATTGGATGCGCTCTCAGCTGCGTCCACATTTATCTGCGATGGGAGACCCCAAATTCCCCCCCTACCATGTGCTTTCTTATGTTCTGACTGTCTGAATATGTGCTTTTATGTACTGAGGTGTGTTTTTTTGTACCTCAACATTGGGCCTCTTCAGGCCCAGTGTAGATATGCCTTTTTTTTTTCCCCTCATCCCGTTCATTTCCTAATGTTTTTTTTTTTCCATCTGTGAAATAGGTGCGCTGCCCCTTGCGGCTGCTGCCTCAGTCTGCCTGATCCTGTTTGTGTTTATATGTTGTTGCCGTCTACTCTTGGAAAGGTTGTACTGGAAGTAATTTCATTGTATTTGTGTACCGCACGTGTGCAATGACAATAAAGTTCCGTCAAGTCATCCATTTGGCAGGTGGAAAATGTGGCACCCTATCACTATTAAGTTTAGAGAGGGTAATAATCCCTTATTTGTTTTTTAATTAGTTTATTTCTCATTATTTATGTAGTTTTTGCTAATTGATAATCTGGGGAATAAAGTGAGATTTCCTTCAGATATTTGGTTAAATTCAGATTAATTCTACAATTAAAAAAAAGTTGGAATCCTGTGTAAAATGTAAACAACGTGCAGTGATTTATAAATCTCATCAAACCATATTTTATTCCCAACAGAACATAAACATACATCAGATGTTTAAACTGAAAAATGTTATCATTTCATGGAAATATTAGCTCAATTTGAATTTAATGGCAGCAACACATCTAAAAAAAAAGTTTTGTACAGGGTGATGTTTAGTATTGTGTAGCATCCTCTCTTCTTTTAATAACAGTATGTAAATGTCTGGGAATCGAGGAGACCAGTTTCTGGAGTTTAAAGAGAGGAATGTTGTCTGGTTTTAATGCAGTGCCAGAAAATCACAAACATCCAGTTTTAACCTTCGACCTTGTCCCATCTGTACAGAGATTCCTTCTGCTTCTCTTAATCTTTTGATGATATTATGTACTGTAGAGAGTGGCAGCTCTAAAAATCTTTTTGGAGATGTGTTGATCCAATTCAAATGTATCTAATATTTTACATGAAATTATAAAATGTCACAGTTTCAACATCTTATATGTTATCTATTTTCGCTTGATGAAAAAATATGGGTTTATAAGATTTTCACATAATTGCATTAGGTTTTTACTTACGTTTTGCACAGCATCCAAACTTCTTTAGAATTTGTGATGTATTTGTAAAACTAAATATTTGTTGTCTATACAAGATATTATGCCAGGTGAGAGTAACTTCATGTGACAGACAGCTCACAAACTGAATTTGTACGAAGTCTGACAAAACTGACATATTGAGTCTCCTCGTTTTGTTGTTTCTCTCTCTCTCTCTCTCTCTCTCTCTCTCTCTCTCTCTCTCTCTCTCTCTCTCTCTCTCTCTCTCTCTCTCTCTCTCGCGCGCGCTTTTGTATTTCATCTACACGCATGCTCAGTATCTTAACTCGGTGGATTTGCATCAGCGGCAGCGTTGGAGATCCACCGGTCCTACCAGAAATGGATCCCCTGTGAGAAAAGCAAGCGCTCCGGCCAGGAGGGGTAAGACCGAGTCTTTCACTGCCTCTGGAGCCTGAGAGGGGAAGGAGAGGAAGAAGAGGAGGCGATGTGCGATGGAGGAGAAGTTGGAGATGATGTGAGGCTGCGCGGCCGCAGTGAGTCACTGCGTCCAGTGGCCGCAGATAGTTTGTGTCAGGGATGAGTTAAAACGACCGCCGTGTGGTTCTGTCTGTTCGGACGGGATGTGACCTAATGGGTCGATATCCTACGCGTTTCCACGCTGTATTGATCGCATGTGATATAGTTTATTCATTCTGTTGCATTTACTGAGACTGAGAAGTGCTGACTTGTCCTTTAGCCATGTATTTATGTCTGAGCAGAAGGAAAGTACAATGGACAGCTCTCAGGTCAAAGATCTGGCCAAATAGGCCTGCTGGTGTTTTTTATTTTTAATTTTTTTTATTTTATTTATTTATTTTAATTTATGTTATTTTATTATTTTTTTTATTTTGTCTTTTACTTTCTTAAACAAACTGGGAGGAAAAGCATTAGAAATTCAAAATTCTGGGAAAATAAATATTTGATAAAGAAATGTGCCAAACCGCCAAAGCTGGCACTATTTTAGTTTCTTCCAGCAGGAAGTCTTTAGCTAGCTGCTCAGCATGAACAAAAGTGCAAAAAACTATAGTTAACTATGTTAAAAGTAAAAGTAGCAAATAGAAAATATATGAAGTGTTATGGATGAAGACTATTACATCAAAGGTGAATACATAAGTAATCAACGTGTAGCCTGTCCGAGGGAGGAGTAATACTTAATATGTTTCTGCTAAGTTCTTTTTAAAAGTTCTTACTAAACTGAATTTATATCTTTTTTAATCCTTGGGAGGAGCAAAGGGGAATAAATCAAGTGTTAAGCAGTGTTAAACATTTACAAAAAAAAAAAAAAAGACATCAACAGAGGTAGACTTGGGTCTGGAGAACCTGAGTTTAAGTCTCCGGGCTGGCAGCTAGGTTACAAACCACTGTGGGTCCCTGAGCAAGGCCAGTAGAGGGGGGGGGGGGGGGGGGGGGGGGGGGGGGGAGGGGGGGGGAGAAGAGAGGGAAGAGAACGAGAAA
>JBAMHW010000019.1:7139937-7152332 GCA_037177495.1 Rhadinocentrus ornatus
TGTGTGTGTGTGTGTGTGTGTGTGTGTGTGTGTGTGTGTGTGTGTGTGTGTGTGTGTGTGTGTGTGTGTGTGAGTGCTACTGCCTCAAAGAGCAGATTTTTCGCTATCTACTAAGTGTTGCTGTATGTTTGCTAAAAAAAAAAAAAATTGTTATTTTTTAAAATCACAATATTATCAGCTTTCTGAATTGTAATAAAAAGTAGCGACATCCAGAGCATTTTTCTGTTAAAAAAAATAAACCCCTCTGTATCTACATTTTCACATATCGACACTAATGCTGAACACATGTACAGTCACACATCACTTATCTTCACCCACACAAATTTGTGCTCCATTGACAATGTCACCTATTTTCTCCCTGCTGTAATCGGGCTCTGTAATTGCCTGCAATCTGTGTATCCAGGCAACAGTTGGGCTTCAAGTGCTCTATTTTGAACTCTGAACAAAGACTCCATCCTGATTGGTCCCTCTCTTCCCCTCTCTTTATTATCACACCTATCAGATTTTTTGTTTACAGGCATATACAGCAGCAACAAGTAAGTGCTGATGTGAGAGGAAATTGCACTGGCACCTTAGAGGCCACTGGTCCAATTTGGTCCTACTATTTACTTTAATAGGTGTTATAATACAGAGTACAAAGGTTAAAAAAAAAAAAGCTGTCAATCAAGGAAAAACCATCATGTCCTTATATAATGGCACTGATTCCTCTGAATGTTACTGTTGGTGTTTCCTTGTTTTGCTGTGCTTTGTTCAAAATAATGAAGTAAAATTGAGTTAGTGTCACCAGTGCGAAGCAAATGACTAAATAAATTTGTGACCTGCATACTTTACTTTTCAGTGTTTGGATCCATTTAACAAAAAACAGCTACTACCATCTGAAAAGAGAGACACATACACCCCTCCCTCAATTCAAAGGTTTTACATATGAGGATATAATTTAAGAACCTTTTTTTAGGTGTTAAAGTAGCATTACTAACAGACTTTAAAACTCTGTGCTTCTGACTCATTTTGATGGGATAGGGACATTTATTATGTACGTTCCTGGAGCCGTTGTTTCCCCGTCCTGAAGCTGAGAAATCACACTTTACTACCCACTTTCCCCACATCTCAGAGCATCACTTTACGGCACCGCGTCCCACACTAGCAACTGGATATTAACATATTGGCCTTTTTGAATGCGCACTGAAACCCAAGAGGACTTTGTTGGAAGAAGCAAGCAAAAGAGAGAAAAGGGGAAGAAGCAAGAATAAGACAATAGTCACCTTTGGACTGGGTTTACTGGCTGTAGAGAGATCAGAGAAGAGACAGGATGGAAGATGGATGTAGAATTAGCCGTCATTAGGGGGAACTTCTGACAAAGTTCAGTAGCAGGGATTTAAAATTGGGTAAACACAAGCTTAGCGGGACAGTGCTTGATATACCCATATTGTTATTTATTTAACAAAAACTAAGCACAAATAAAAAAAGTTATGAGTGAAAAAACGCAAAACAACCTCATTGATTTATTAGAAAATGAAGATGCATGTAGCAGTCAGGTGCTGCAAATCAAATGCAGTGAAGTGATTAATCATCAGAGTGAGCATGTCTATAAAAGCTAAAGGTTTGCCACTATTCTGGTCTGGATCATTCAGATGTGTGTTAACACACTGCCAAGGGGGAAATAGATCAGCAACTGTTGCTGCTCATCAATCTGAGTTACACAACAGTTACATTTTAGACTATACAAGCCTCAGTTTGCAAGTTGGATGTTTAAGTTTATGAAAATTCAATTAGAAAAAGACTGAGCCAGTGTGGTCCTTTTAAAAGATTGTCCACCAGAAAGTCTCTTCTCTCTGTGAATAAAAACATGGCAGCAGAGTTTACACATTTGCACGTAAACAAATCACAAGACCTCTGGAGCAATGTCCCTTGGATAGATGAGACCAAAGTGGAGACATTTGGTCAAACATTTGGTGAAAAACAAACACAGCAGATCAGCACAAACATCAACTGTCAACCACGGTAGTGGGGGGCTGATGATATGGATTTGTTGACCACAAACTCCTCTGTAGTCTTCATGAGTTAAATGTGAGGCCATCTGTCTGAAAGGCCAAAGCTTTTTCAACATCGAGCCATGCAACTGGACAATTATAAGTACACCAGCAAATCTTTAACAGAATGGTTAAAAGAAATAAATAAATCAAGGTGTTGCAACAGCCAGATCAATATCCAGACTTCAATTCAGCTAAACTGCTGAGGTTGAACTTTAAGAGAGCTACACATAAACAAATGTCTGCAAACCTCAATGAACTGAAGCAGCAATGTGAGTTGGCCAAAACTCCCCCACATCAATGTAAATGAATGTAAACAATGTAAAAAGATAGTTATTTTTTTTAACTTATTGCTACTAAAGGTGGTTTATAAGCTCCTGAATTTTTTCTTTTGCACACTGCTTATTGATTTTGATAGAGTTGTAGTTAAATAAATAAAACCACAGGAAAGTTTGTATTTTGTTTCAGTTCAATTCATCCTGTAAAGAACATCCAAGCATTTCTTAAACCATTTCCATTATCATTGGAGAAAGAAATTATGATATTAATATCAGAAAAAGGGTCAAATTGTAAACATTCTCAAAAACTCATGCATCAAACAGGATGATTGGCTTAAAAAGTAACAGCTAAAACATAACTTGAGCAGAACTGTGACAACAGAATAAAGGCTGAGGGGAGTTGGACAGCATGGGAAAAAGGGATAAAGTGCAGGAGGAAAAGTCCCAACATCAAAAAATGAAAACAAATAAAGGAAAATATATTAGTTTTCCTTACATGTGCATGTTTAGACCATATATGTGAGTCTTGTCTATACAGTGAGATGAGTGCCAAATAGGATTACTAAAATGTAATCAAATGCTAGCATACATGTTGAGATGAAGATCTCTTTTCAACACCAGTTTCACATAAAGCCGTAGTCCTAACATCAGTGTTGATTCACATGCTGAGCAGAAAGTCACACTAAGTCAAACAGCATACAGCTACATTTCCACACCACCACCAACAATCTTTCTGTTTGCAACACGTCACTAAGGCAACGCTTTGTTTGCTCTGCCTCTTTCCCTGCAGTACTGTCAATCAAACACAGGATGGACAAATGGGATTTTAGTTGGGCTTTAAGTGTCACAATAAAGTAAGATCATCTTTTATATGTAAATAATAATCAAAGACAAAGTAAGTGAGGACATACCAAACAAGAAGAAAAAACTATGAGGGGCTGTATATTGCAGAATATGCAGTATTTTTAACTCCCACACAGAGCTCTGAAAGCATGCACATATACCACAATCACCTGAAATCAGCTTTCACTCACATACAAAAGCAACGTCCCAAATATAAATTACTTTGGTTGTTTTTAACATCATGGGCCATGGTTGTCGTGGATGACGGTGTACCAGAAAACTGGTTGAGAAGGCAGAATCATGAATCCAGAGGGCTTGCTTGTTTCTTCATGGACGTCCACCAGGGATGTTGCATCCAAAAGTTGCATGTTTGCAGTAAGAGTTACATGCTTCTGCATTTCAAACTGCACTCAAGGCTCAATAGCCGGAGCTTCTGTTGCACTTTTGTCAGTCTAATATTCTCTTATTTCACTCATTTCAGTCAGATCTAACTGTATTAAATAGTATATTTTTTATCCTTGGATGCAGTAAAACTGTTTTGAACGTTGCATGGACTGATAAATGGAAAGAAAGATTTTTTCATTGGCGTCGAGCAGGGGCGGACTGGGACAAAAAATCACCCCTTGCATTTTGACCCAGAGTGGCCCATATTGAATCGTGTACATCACAAACTTTTGCACTCCCTTAATGTAAATAAAAACTGTGCAACTTTTTAAAACCACTAAAAATATTCAGTGAGTTAGCAGGAATCAGTGAGAGTGAACATGTTTAATACTTTTAATAAGTGTAATTTGTAAATAAGATCTATACTCCAGCACAGCGATGAATATTAGAGTATATTAGATTAATTATATAAATTTCTATGAAAAGGAAACAAGACATGAGAAATCATTGATCTAATTCAAGCTATTCCTTCGGCTGGAATTGTGAAATTTTGGACATTGTATCGCTCTGCTTCTCTGTACCTGCTCTGTTTTCTCTCCTTGATTCTGACAGGTAGCTGAATCCACTGGCACAGAGCCAAAAATTGGTTTAAAGTATCTGACTGGTTCAGTCTGGTGTCAGTTAAGAAAAGAACCAATGTGCCGCAGATCAACGTGTTTCATAGGTTGGTGGTCAGGACAGAAAGTTCTGTGCTGACTGACTGAATGAAATACTCAGGCACAGGAACCACAGTGAAAGGTGATGGTGTTTAACAATTGGGCCCTGTGTTGGGCAAAAAACAACAAATCGGCCTGGTATGCCAGATGACATCTGTCCCTGGTGTCGAGTGTCAACATCTAGGTGATCAAGGTTGTATTAGGGTCATAAATCTCATCTATTTTGCTGTAAACTTATATGCAGGTAAACAATTATCTTGTTATTTCAGTCTCTCCATGAATGCTTTAAATATTGTGCTGATCTACTTTATATAAGACTAATAATGATCAGTTACAGTGGAATATGATGCAAACAAAAAAAATAAATAAGAAGCAGTTGAAAGTTGAGTGTAGTAGCATGTAAAAGTGAGTATTAAAGATAGAGTTCAAAATGTGTGCATTTACTTTGAGTATAGCATTTATGAAGTAGCTGTTATTGGATGTGTTTGTGAGCTGTATGTTTGGTTGGGTACATTGTGTGACTTTGGTGGGATGAGTCACAACTGGATGAGTCATCTCATCTTGTCACACCAGCAGGAGAGCAAACTAACGATCAAGAGTCGAGACAGAACATAGCCACACTCTACACAATACACATTTATCTCAGCTTATTCTCAGCACTGTGCTTATTTTGCAGCTCATTTGTCTTTTAGCATTTAATTATTTTATGTCTTTTTAAGGAGGTTTTTGCTGGATTAACTCAATAATGTCACCTTAACACAGTCACAAAAACTATTTTCTGCCCCAGTTGTCTTCATGTTTGCATGGCTAATTTGAGCAAATCAAGTGCATATATGTGCATAATGAGATAGAGAAATGAAAGTGGTGCCAGAGTTTCTTGAAAAGATTGAAGATATGCTCCACTGACTGCAAAGCTTGGATGGTGAGTCACACTGATGTGGAATAAGGCGCTGAGGATTGGGCTGCAGCTTGCTCAGATTATTGACAGGGCCCCCTGTCCAAGTGTGTGTAGAGATTATTCTACATGTATAACGTGACATCTGCAATTTATATTTATTTGGTCAATGCAAAGTCCTTAGGGCAAGCAGCTGCCGCCAGGTGTGCTGTTTGGAGAACTAACTAATTCTACTTTTTAATTTTTAGTCATTAACATGTTTGTTTGATCCTCTCAGCACGTGTGAGCTTGGACTGTTGCCACACTTATGATGACTGTCCAAGCAGGAGTTGAAGCAAGGCTTGTAGCTGCTTGAGGGTAACTACTGTTTCTAAATTGGTGTGAGCGTTGTAGAACAAGAATGGGTGGATAGAAGATCTCCCTCAGGGACGTGACTTTCAGAAAAAAACAGGGGACACTATCGCCTTCATAAAAAACGTCTTTGATGGAACACGTCAGCGTCGTTTTTTTAGCCAATCACAATCATGGTAACAGATTTTTTTCTCCCTTGTGGACAAATTTTATTCATGGACATCAACGGTCATTTGGAGGCAAATCAAGTTATCTGTAAACAGTTTAATATGCTGTCTGACCTAATATTGTGTAGTGTTTTGTTATCCATTTCACCTTTTCCAAAATGTTAAACTGTTGGATGCCCCCAGACCCACCGAAAGGCCTATTTATGCTTTAAATTTTACTCTGTTATGGAGCATTTCGTCCGTCTTCTGTATCATTTAAGTGCATAATTTTACTACAATGCTAATAAACTAGCAATTAACAGGTAAGTTGCTCATGTAACTTTCATCTTCTTCACTCAGTGGGTTGAAATGATGATAGTTGCCTGTTATTAATCAGTTATAAAGTATGGGACACATGATATCTTAAAATTATCATAGATTGTCAAAATTCATGGCAGTTTATCCAGCAGCTTTAAGACAATATACCCAAAAATTTCACTGTTGTGGGAGCATCAGGCTAAAAAGCTACACCCCATTTCCTAGCAATCAATACAATAATTCTTAAGACAGTTTAGCTTTGACCAGTGTTAATTTGCTTCCTTTTTCTAAAGCAATGCAACTCTAGTGCTATCTGGTAAGATAATCAAACACATATGAGAAATGTTTTACTATAAATTTTCTACAGCAGCCTGGCATACTACCATCTTGTAATTATGCTGTTTAGTTGGACAAAATGAATTTAAGATGACAGAAATGCTTTTTTAATCCATCAGTATGTTCATAAATTAGATATTGTTCACTATTAATGTTCATCAGTCATGGCAATCTGCATTAACATTTTTTACCTTTTGATTAAACTGACATACGTGCAGAAAGCATGTGATGAACTGTTGTATGCTAGTAGAAACTGTTTACACTGGCAAAATGGAAATGCGTCTACTATTTTTTTCACTTATGCAGCTCTATATACTTTCAGAAATCCGAACGCACAACTGAACAAGGAAAGAGAGGAGAGAAACACAGGAACAGAGCAGCAAGCACAATCTCACTATCACTTTCATTTACCATTACATGCCTTCAGGCGAAAATGAACATTTTCTTCTAAAGGAACCTAACATGCACATAGCTCCATTACAATTGTAGCAACAGCAGGCAATCACACTGCCAATGAACTCATCAAAATTCTACTGAAGAAACGGTTATGGTTGGCCACACAGATGTCTCACACATCATGACATGAAGAGATGCTATTTTCCTCTGCATCCACAATTCAATCTAAGCATTTGCAATGGCCAAATTCTTATCAGAGAAGTGCAATATACAATCAATCACCGTAAAACACTCAACTCCGGCCCACTGTATGCTTGCAGAAAGCATCGCAGCACTATGTTTCTGTCTCTCTGGTATTCCAGTACAGCATTAACAGAATTAGACTGAATCACGCTCATCAGATGCTTGCGAGAGGAAGTTGCACTTCCAAGAAACCAATCAGTCTCTGCTGAGCTGATGTTCCAGCCTCTGAAGATGAAAGAGATGTATTTGGCAGACCACCACCCAGATTCATCAGTCCAACCTCCCACATCAAAGAAAAAGTGTGTAAAGGGAAAGAGGGAAATACAAATGAAAAAATAAATCACAAAAATATATTTTTTATATCTTCCAATCAGACTCTTAGTTTATAAGATATTAAGTGGAAACTTGTAACTGTAAAATCATCAATAACTACTGAGCAAGTTCATATGCCCATAAATATGTTGCCTCTTTACTGGGTGACCTCTTAGATGCTAAAGTGGGGTGCACACACTTCTTAGTACCAAGTGATCATTTAAACACCACAGCCTACCTGAGTACATGCTGATGCCACTTCCAGCAGAACAATGCTCCATCTGAAAAAGCTCAAATCATCTCCATTTGCGTTCTTGAACATGATAATGAGTTCACTGTACTCCAACGACCTCCACAGATCTCAATCCAATAAAGCAGCTTTGGGGCGTAGTGGAACGGGAGATTGTCATCATGGATGCAGCCAACAAATCTGCAGCAACTGTGCGATGCTGTCATGTCAATATGAAGAATAACCTCTGAGGAATGCTTCCTACACCTTGGTGAATCTATGTCACCAACAATTAAGACAGTTAATGCAAAAGGGAGTCCACCCGGGGTGGTAGTGGCTCAGAGGTCCAATAACTGGCAGGTTCATCCCAGTCAACCTGTTGTGTCCTTGAGCAAGACACTTCCCCCTCCTTGCCTCCGGTGTCCAGGCGTATGAATGTGTATGAATGAATGGTGGTTGTCAGGAGACCATTGACACAGATTGGCTGCCATGTTTCCATCAGTCTGCCCCAGCATGCATGAATGATGGATTCAATGTAAAGAGCTTTAAGTGCCATTAGCGGAAAAATACTATATTAATCTAATCCATTATTATCATTATTATCCAATCTAGTACGAACAAGATGTTCCTAATAAAAAGGCCGGTGACTGTATTCACACAACCAGCAGTTATATTTGCAACGTGTTTTTCCTAGTTTCTTGTGATGTATTGTAACACCCTCTAGCTCTATGGGATCAAATATTTTATTACAGGTATTACACTAGACTCACCTCCATTATCACTGAGAATATTGATGTCTAGAAACATAAGAAAGTTTCCCTGAATGTCATTTAAAGACAGAACAGAACAGCAGTGCAGCAGTGTATGATTAGACATTCCCTCATTTAATGTTATTAAATAACTCTTGACTGGTTAGCATAGACCTTCAACACAATGAATGAATGATGTCAATTTGGATGAAGGTGAGACACCTGGGGAAGAAAGATGACATGAAAGGGTTAAAATGTTGTTGTTTTTTTTGTTTTTCCAGTTGAACTGTTGTCATTGCAGGTGTGAAAACATAAGCTCAACATCAAACTTGTAAACAAGCAACCTGTCCATGAATTAACAGTGTATGCACGAACCAGATGTTCATCACTTCCATTTAAAAGAAAAAAGATTAGATGAACAATGCAGAGACAGCGAAACACCAAATGAGGACAGATGGCAAAGTTCGGGGTGCTGAAAATGAACAGCACGAAGAATAAAGGCCTTATAATACCCTGGTTTTGACACAAACACTGCTGTATGCTCACTCCTGATTGAAGCAACAACTCACCGCTTCTCTGGTGTCTGTCGGAAGTCATTCATGCAAAAGAAAAATGGATGAAGGAGAAACGTTAGCGAGACAAGCAGGGAGGAGGCAGGTAGGGAAGGAGGGGTGTAAATTAAAACACTTCATCACAACACAACTCCAGAAATACATTAAACTGTAGGTATTGGTGATATCCAACAATTTTAAATGATCTGCAGTCGATTTAAATTTCACTTTTAATGACTTGCAAAAAAAAAGTCCATCTTTCCCCCCAATTTAATCTGCCGTGTTGATCTATCTCACTTAAGTATTTATGAGCTGAAAGTAATAATAACGCAGCTATATTCAAGGCTGTAGGTGTGCAAAGACAGGGGCTTAATAAAGTGGTAAGTCGCATTTTGAATAATTATTGCATTGTAAGAAAAACTCCTTGTTCTGTTGCTCTAAACTAATTTAATCCTTTTATGTAGATTTACATGCCATAACAGTATCTCAAACAGCAGTAAAAGCTAAATTTATGTGATATTAAAGAAGGGTGCATGTAAGATTACCCCACTTAAAAGAGACAATAGATGGTACCTGTGTCATCTCTGATAAGAATAATGAATGACTAATAAGGATTTCTGTGTTTGAAGGGTTTGACAGTGTTTCCTCTCCTACACAATATTTAAAGATCAGCCTTTCTCTCTCTCTCTCTCTCTCTCTCTCTACATCTCCCTCCTAATTTAAAGCCCACTGACAGAGGAGCCCAAACACACCGCTAAGCTAATCAAAAGTTTGCTTTGTATAAAAGTTATTTCTCTGGCTCCTTTGTCTGAATCCCATCAGGAGATTTACCACACTCAAACACCTCTGCATATTTGCAGTCACCATTGGTTTGTTGAGCATTAAAAATGTTAATTGGAATTTTTAAAAAGGAAAGAAAATATCGCATTACCATCCCACCTCCTCCAGTCACAGGCTGTCAAAATGCAATATTCCAAATTAGATTGTATTTGGATAATCTTTTGAACTGTAATAGGTTTCCAGCCAGCAGGCATATTACTATTGGCACATCATTATTAAACAAAAGTGACACCGAACCATCACTTTGCAGGCGGTGCCAGATAAACGTTCGACACCGTGCAAATAATATTAGTTCTGCTTCCAGAGTCACTGGCTTATCTCTGGGATGCTATATTGGGTTCATATCCCTGTCGGCTGGCGAGGGCCTTCTGACGGAAGTGTCTAAATTTATGAGTAGCCAATATGTGTGAGGTGCATGTTTGAATAGGTTGCTGTGTGTGTACTATGTAACATGTGAGTCGCACATTAACGCTTTTATATGTAAATGCTAGTTTTTGTATGTGTGTGTGTGGGTGGATGTGTGCCTGCTTGTGCAGCAAAACTGGATACATTCATATGTAAATAGGCAGTGTATGTGTGGCTATATATGCAGACGCGACCCATATCATGGCATAATGAGATCCGCCACTGTTGGTTACCCTCAGACAGTGGTAATTATGGCTGCAGTGAAAAGGACTGATGCTGAAGGCAGAATGGATGCTTTCACGTTCGCACACTGAACCGCACACAGGCCTCAGTCTCACTGACAGCCAGCTGCAGGCAAAATGACGCCCTGTCCATTTTACAGCGGGATGGAAAATTGACTCTGTTAACTGGAATTGATAAATGAGACCTGCATTCGCTTTCTGATCAGCCTTACAAAGCCTGCATACCTGTTCATATATATTAAATAAGAGAGGAGAACATTCACAGGGATGCCATGTCAATAACAACTAGATAAAAAACCTTAATAGAAGACAGCATGGTGAAAGAGTTACCAATAAAAACAAGCAATGTAAGAAAATATGTTATTCCTTTTTTCAGTCATACAATGAAACTCACTTGATTTGATTCGTGATGTCAAGTGGTCTATAGATGTGTTAAATGGAGCAAAACAAACGAAAAGTATTTTATTTTTAAAAAAAAGCAAGGGGGGTCATAATAATATGCTCACTTTGTTGTATGAGGACGTAACAGAGATAAGTAAAAGCATTTGATCCACCAGGCCCCAGTTGAACAATTTATAAATTGCTACACTTATTTAACAAAAACAACAAATGCTGAAGAATTATCTGGAAAAAAAAGTACACCCTTGTTTCAATATATAGCAGCCAGGAACCTCAAAAAGAAAAAGAAAAAAAAAAAAGATTGTCGTCCATGTGAGCCTCTCTATGAAAAGTCATCTTGGACTTTGTAGACTGGTGTGAGATGAATCACCTTCAAGTCACTGCCAGCAGGACAAAGGAGATGGTGATCGATATCAGCAGGAAACCCTCATCCAACACCGGTGAACATCCAGGGACTTGAGATCGAGAGAGTGAGGATGTACAAGTACCTGGGTGTCCACTTAAATAACAAACTAAACTGGACTGACAACACTCCTCTAACTCGCTCTACAAGAAGGGTCAGTCGTCTTTACATGCGGAGGAGGCTGGGATCTTTTGGAAAATGCAGGCCGCTGCTGAGAACAAGAAGAGGCTTAACAGACTAATAAAAAGAGCCAGCTCAGTTTGTGGCAGCCCCCTGGACCGCATCAAAGTGATGGGGGAGAGGAGGGCTCTGGTCAAACTGTCCACCATCATGGAAAACATCTCCCACCCTCTGCATCACACTGTGGGGGCCTTAAGCAGCTCTTTCAGTAACAGACTCGGACTTAAGGAGTAGGACTAAACGCTTTTGCAGGTCCTTCATACCAAAACCATCAGGCTGTCTAATGCTGCACTATAAATCATTTTTAAATCTCAGTGGGACTGACGTTTACTGATGTTTCATCATTGCACTGTTTTCTGATGTCCTAGCTGTGCACTTTTTGGTCCACTCATTTACTTATACGGTTAATTCATATCTTCAATATATCCATATTCACCTGTGGTAATAACATCCACCACTGCACATCAAACTGGGTGAGGTTGTGTATATAAATACTGTTTCTTTCTTTTTCTGTTATTATTTACTATTAATTGTACACAGTTTTTGTGTCTATGTTTTTTATTTTGTCTATTGTTTAAAGTCTCTTATAGTTTGTGTTTGAACTGCTGTAACAGTGAAATTTCCTCACCGTGGGATTAATAAAGGATCTTATCTTAAAGCAGATGCTTTGGCAGTTCACTACCATCCAGCATCCATGTGTGTATCAACACAATGCCAAGGAGGAAAGACATCAGCAGTGATCTCCCGGAAGCAATTATTACTGCTCATCAAATCAGCAAGATTCATAAAGCCATTTCAAAGTCCATCATTCTCCAGTGAGAGAGGTTATTAACAAGTGGAACACATTCATCACAGTACTGAATCATGCCAGGAGTGGACGTCCCAACAAGTCCGTCCTCTAGTCAGACTTTGTAATACTCAGAGAAACTACTCAAGAGCTACATCTTAGACTCTACAGGCCTCAGTCGCCATATCAAATGCTCATGACACAAATATTGGGCCTGGACTGGCAGACTGGGGTGGTGGTCCCCCTTTTCAAAAAGAGGGACCGGAGATTGTGCTCCAGCTAAAGGGGGATTACACTCCTCAGCCTCCCTGGGAAGGTCTATTCAGGGGTGCTGGAGAGGAGGGTCCGTCGGATAGTCGAAG
>JBAMHW010000019.1:7157646-7170068 GCA_037177495.1 Rhadinocentrus ornatus
GCTTTCGCAAACTACACAAACAACATTGCTGTTGCTGTTCCATTCTTTTAAAAATGAGTTGTGTAATTAAACCATGGGAAGATTAAGGCATTATACACAGAAGACGTTCATTCATGAAAACATCTACACATGTCCTAACAAATGTGCAATTTCTCTTTGTCACATAACTTGTTTTAACTGAAATAACTTCATTTTTAAGTTAAATGAAATAAATCAAAACACTGAAGTCATAAAACTGTACACTGCAGATAAGCAGAAAACATCCATTTCTTCGAAGCTATTGAAAAAAATTGGCTCCCAAATGCGATTATAGATTACTTTTTAATAAAAGTATTAATATAAAATATTAAAAGAGGGGAAATTAAAAACAAAGACTTGTGTCTTGTTAAGATGATCATCTGCTTCAACTCAGCTTTGGTTTGAAGTGTCTCGGTCACCTGGTTTAAAAGCTAATGAAATTTTCTTTTTCTCGAAAGAAATTGTTAAATTTTTTATTAAGTTATGTATAAAAGGATATTTCTCTCTGTTTAAGTCAGAATTCTTCTTTTCTTTTGGAGACACTGGATCATATGTACAGTTCATTGAAAACATTCCTTAATGTCCTTTTTGAAAATATCCATTTTACAGAAAGCCTGTCATTTGTTGATGGTCCCTAAAACAGAGATCTCGGCTTCAGTGCTAATATCTGTTGAAAACCCAAACTAAAACTGATTTCACTGCGGTAAAACACCAAACATCTTGGACATGCTATTTATATATATATAAATATATATTAAAAGAAGTAAGGGTTTACTATTTTTTTTATCGATTTTTTTTTTTGTTGGCAAATGCTTAACATGAATTAAAAAAAAACAACTAAACTAAACAAAGAAATAAATTAAACTAAAATAATGTTTGCAGATGCTATTTTCTCAAGTCCTGGTGTGCTAAAAATAACTGAATTAACTTGGTTGTTTTTATGTCCAGTTTCTGCTTGTCACGCTTGCTTGTTAATAAACTTCATGAAAACATGTCTGACTTGCTTTTACTACGCAATAATTCATGGAACCTAAAGCTGTAGGACACACACACACTTAACAACGTGAGTCATCCTCGTGCTTTTTGACAGTCATATTAGATCCATGGCGGATGAAAACATGAAGAAAGGTACGCTGTGAAACAGCCTCACTCAGGGTGTTTGTATCCTGTCACATCTTCATCTCTAACATCTGTCATCTCTGTAATTGTCCTCGTGCTTCTGTTTCTCCTCCACAGAGAGCTCATCCTGCTCTCTGATGTTTCTGACAGCCTGTTCTACCTCACAGGCTCTACATCCCTTATGCTCCCTGACAATCGCATCAGCCAAGTTCCGATTCATTTTCTTGGTACTCGCCTTGAACCTTTCAACATCCAGTCTCGCTCCCTTTACATCTTTCTATCTTCGAACCCAAGTGTTTTCTCTCTGCTTGTCTCAGAGACTAATGGACTCCATATAGCACAGTGTGCCTTTTATGGCGAGGGTCCCTTGATCAAATGCATTTTTCCATGTTTCATATAAGCAACACAGGAAGAAAAACATAAAGGATGTGGCAATATTCTGAGTGCAAGCCATCAACCACCAATATGTTGCACTCAGAGCAGACGTGCACATGAACATTTTCCACAGCTTTTAACGTGAATACCTCTTTAAATGGCTGAGCTGAAAGGCTTTCACAGCTGCTTGTCAACAAGGCCATTTCTAGAAATTTGCAACCATCTTATCAAGCTCATCAATGCTGCCAGCTTAGCCCCTTCCAGTTCAGAATACATCTAATCAACGAAGCTGTAATGGAGACCGAGATGAAAAAGTTCTGTAAAAAGCAGCATTGCCATGGTGCTCCCTCTTGGCGTGACTTTGATGTAGCTAAATCACCGTGATTCAAACAGCGGGGTGCCTGTTTCTGTTTCTTAGAAAGGATTCATTTTTAGTTTCTTGCTGTATACGAAAAAGCATTTTGGATACGACTTAGAGAATGGATGCTTAAAAGTGAGCTGACTGAACCATGAACACACAAAAAAATGACTCAGAGAAATTTGATCCATTTCTGCTACGTTTTGGAGCAAACTCTGCACAAAATAACTCATGAGAGGAAGAGGAGTAGTTTGCAGAGTCCAAACAAGAATAAGTGCGAAATCTCTGCAGGCAACTCCCAGGGATTACGCTACTTCATGCATCAGACTCTGAACAAGTTTAGAGACAGCTGGTAATTGCATGAAAGCCAAGTAGACGATACTAATTTGATCAAATCTACAGTATCCCAATGGCAGAAAAGAAGATAAATACATAAAAGACTTAACAAAAGTGCTGATTTTAGGGAAATTCATGCTCCCCAGAGGATGCAACATGCATACTTTAGTCATATTAATGTGTTTAAATATCACTATTTTCCAAATTTATTTGGCTTTTTCTTAAATCTTTATTGTCATCATTTGTTTTTCACATGACTAGCCAGAACTGATTTAAATATATATTAATATATATATTTATTTTTTTCATTGATGTGACTTATCAGATTTTTTCAAGGCTGTGTGGACACAACTGTGATTTATGTCACTTAGTATGTGGACCTACAAATTCACATCAGTCATCTTAAGGCACTTTTAAGTCCAATATAAATAAATCAAACTGATGATATAATCAGGAGTGAAAGTAAGGCGGTACAGTCCAGGACTGCGTACCACTAAAAGATTCACTGGCGGTACTCAGTACTGGAAAGATGGGAGAGTGGCTGCCTGCAATAAAGGCCAGAACTAGTCATGACTGCACTCTGGGTCAGACCCACATTCTTCAGTTCCTAATAACTGGGATTACATAAAGCCCAAAAAAATTATTTCATTTCTAATAGTTTAGGTTGAAGCTTTCTAGCTCTTTTCCATCTTTAGTCCCTGTGGCAGGCAAGAAAAGAAAATTAAGGATTAAAGATTACAAAGGTTTTCCACTGAATCTTGCCTTGGATTCAGTCCCCATCTTGGGAATGCATGAGGTGGCCAGTGACGGATAGAAAACCGTCCAGCAGGACCAGCTCCAGAGAGGAAAGCTAGCTAACTCAACCAGGTGAGAACACTCATATCAGTTGTCTTCTTGTTATGAACCTGAAGCATTACTACAGTACAGTACTGCTAGCAGTAACCAGTTAAAGCTAAAGCTAGCCATCTATCCGTTCTTGCTCATCTCAAGCTTTTCCTCTGCCGCTATGATGTCCTCATCAAAATTGACGTGAAAGCTCCCAATTTATCAAATCTGGTCTCACAAATGACATTTTTTCATTCACATTCACATTAAGTCAGTGAAAATGTTAAGTCACATCTAATGTGTTGGTAATGAAAACTTAGTGTTTTTATTAACTTGTGATCAGTTCACATATATATTAAGTCTGAAAAGCCTCTTAGAGATGCTAAAGACGAACACATGCAAAAAAGAAGTCCCCACTTCTTGAACATGTAGATGTTTAGATCTTGTGGAAAGTCAAGCACACAGGCTGAAAAACTGAAAAAAAAACAATCACAGACATTTGTAATTGAGAGGATAAAAGGCTAATTAAGGTAAAAACAGCAGATGTGCACAGCTGTGAGCCCATTCATCTATATAAATTTGTGAGCAGAACCTTTAGCAGTTGTGTGTCTTCCTCTTGATTCAGTCATTACACAAATGCTACAATCCTTTTGACCATGAATGACTGAACAGTGGTCTGTCTCACAAGGCTGAAATTTTTGTTGAACAGCAGCTTTTCTGGCTTTTTCAAGAAATTAATCTGAAGAAAGAATGTTAAATTATTTTTCTCCGCATTCTGGAGAACAACTTGATGTAGGATCATCCAGAGGCTGGCAGCTGTGCCGAGACCTGCACTTCAAACACTGCAAAGGTCACAAAGAGAGACGGCAGCAGAAGGCTCAGAAGTACCACTTCATTCATAGATGGCTGAAATCTGCTGGATGGTTCAGATGAATGTCTGACGTAAAGAAGAAAATGGCAGAATTACAATCTGAGCTGGAATGCTGGGAGATGTGAGGGCCAGTCCCTTTAGGATCCTCCAGGGTGTCAAAATGACCTCTGCAAGGTATGCAGACCTCCTAAATCACCATCTCCTGCTATGGAATTGTATAGTAAAGAGGAAGCAAACCTGTGGAAAGGTAATTATGTCTGTGTTGGACAAAGCTCAGCTGACTCTGGTTGCTATGGGAATTAAAGTAGAGAAAACAAGAATCCCTGATGTACTCCTTATGGATAATCTATGGGGCACCCTTAAAACAAAAGATTTATGAGGTTGGGCAGCAGTATACATCAAAACAGCAGTTCTGGGAGGCAACGGGTATCCTCAAGTGAAAAACAGGCAGTAACTAAACATGGACTTAGAAGTGCAATTTATGAGATCAAACAGTGAAGAAAGAGCTCAGAAACAACAAAATATCACACTGAATAATTCTTAGTTGATCCAGACTGAAACAGATTTATATGTACAGTAACCCACAGGCAATAGATAAATAGGTAATTTTTCTTTCACATACCAACTCACTTCCTAAGCCGAGAAGCCGAGAGAGACTTTCACTGGTGACGATTTCATCTGTTACTTCATCAGTGAAGCTGGAGGGGCTGATAAACACGATGAAACCGCTACATGAAGCGGTGTGGCAGTGGAAGCTGACATGTTTGCTCTCATGTGTCATCAATCACTCCCCCAAAAATATATTTTACTTCAGTAGTGAATAGTTGAGCAGAATCAGGTCACAGCTAAAACCCACTGAGATGCAGAATATTTAAATAATGCCAACTGAGGAGGAACTCAACAGTGAAATCAAAGCCTAAATGTAGCTGCACTTACTGCTTCAGCATAGTTAAAAAGACTGAATTTGACAGCTAAAGAGGAGATTATCCTACTTCCTGTTGGACCACAAGACAAGGATGGGGTATGTAAAGGATTTTCAGATGCAGCACATCAATGTTTCCTTCACCAGTTCATGTACATAACTACAGTTTATAGATGTTGACCCACAATTTTTAGCTTTTATCAACTGTTTCATTTTAATTTTAGTTCTTTTATATATTTTTCTGTTTGAAAATCAGTTGTATTCATCAGTTAGAATAAAAGCATACTATAATGATTTTTTTTTTTTAAAGAAAAAGATTTAAAGCCCCACTCTTAAACTTTTGAACAGATATCTCAGATAACCCCCTAACAATGGTTAGTTCGGTACCCGTCTTGCATCCTGTCTCTTCTCTGAGCTTACTCCAGCGACTAAAAGTCAGTCTGATGTAGACACTTGTCTTATCGCTTGCTATGTCCCTTTCTCTTTGTCTTTTCCTCTCTTCCTCCAATAATTTCCTCTTGGGTTTCTTTCCTTAATCGGCCAGGTGCCCGTGTTGATATTTAGTTACAGTGTGTGACTCTGTACCATAAAATGAAATGTTGCTGTGAAGTGACGCTCCGAGACGGTAAAAAACGCAGTGAAATGAAGCTTTTCAGCCTCGGGACGCTGCTGGGCAACGACGGCTCTGGGAACGTACATAATAAAAATCAGTGGGCCATCATAATGAGTCAGAAGCAGAGGGGTTAATGTTGGAAAGTTATGAAGTGTTAATTTAGCCACTCAACCTCCTATTAGCTAAAGTTTAGTTATTAAATGGGTTTGTTTAATAATAATAAAATAAACACTCAGAAGCCCCTAGACTACAGAAATCCAGACACAACTGGAAAACATCTGGAGCAACAAAGTCTTCTCTAAGTGACCGAAGTTATAAAAGATATGCTCTAAACATTTATTTCTAAATGTTTTAATGCTGACATCCACAACTTGGCTCTGGGGAAAGGAAACGGGCCAACTTTCAGGCATTCAGAGGCTCATCCTCTTCTCCTGTGAAGCAAATGTAAACATGACCAGTATGAGACTAAATACTTTTCTTAGGATGAATGTACAAGGATGAAGAAAAAGAAATATCATCAATTTAAATCCAGATCAGCAGGAAAATTTATTTATTTTTTTTCCTCAAGTAGATCCATAAGCCACCTCTCGTAAAGTTTTCATTGTTAGTGAAACAAGCAAACTGTAACAATCATAAAATCTCCTTGGCAAAGGTAACAAAATTAATCTGAGCCTTAATCTTTGGCCCTGAGAAGTGAAGCTAGGACAAGGGTGTCTTCAGAGGAATGTGCTCTGATGTTTCCTCAAGTACAGTCACTGGGACTTAATCCAAGTTCTGGGGAGGGATTTTTCTTGGCTAAGATAACGGCTGGAGACGGATCCCCGTACACAGAACAGATTTAAACTCTCCTGTGTGGTGTGGTTGGTACAGTGGGCTGCCGGCTGTAATGGCAGCCTCCTTTGAGGCAGGAGTATCTGAGGGATGCTGCAGACAGGCACTGCTCAATGAGCAATTTATATGTTCTCCACAAAGCCTCTTCTTCAGACCCTGAAGGCTGGTCTTAATTGTTATACGTGATATCTCCACTCTCCCTCTCCCCTCTTTCTTAGACTGTTTTCTTCGCCCTCCTCCCTCCAGCTATTAGGAATTGGATTTGGAGCAGAACGATCCATTTAGTCTCTCTCCTCCATCGCTATCCCCCTCTCCCTGCTTCCACACCTCCTCTTTAGGTTTCTCTCATCAAAGCCCAGGCTTAATCTGTCTATTTTTACCTGAAGGAATGAAAGGAAGGGATGAGGTAATGCTTTTCCTGTCCATCAGGTGGGCAGTGGTGCATGGGGCTCTCTGGTGTGGTTAGCACAGGGAGTTAGCACCACCATCTGGACTGGGAAGAGAAGACTCATTATGAAAGGAACGGGAGGATGAGGTAGAGCCTGCTCATCTACTGTATGACTAGAAGAAGTGATGAAAGACAATTGCAAAGAATTTAATATTAGATTATAGTGACAATTTAAAAAAAAAAAAAAGGGACTAAACACACATAATATCAAAATCCACCAGTAGCTTTATAAAAAAAACAGTTTCTGATATGAGTCTTACAGAAAGGCCACTTCTGCATGCGGGGAAAAACAGAACACAAGTAAAAGTATTTTATGTTGTACAATAAAGATCTCTGGGTTCATGACGCTTATTAATGACTGTGAAATGTAACAGAAAAACCGTACTGTCGGTCCAGCAAAAACCATCTGAGATCAACTATTTCACCAGCAGGAAAAAGAAAGTGAAGATAAGCTCTCCGTTCGTCAGTTTAAAAAAAGGTTCTCTAATCCAGAAAGGCCAAAAAGATCCTAAATTATTCATCTCCATTCAAAGGAAATATATGAAAAAATAAAAAAATAAATAAAAAAGCAGAAAGATTTTCCCACGTAACATTGAAGCAAAACTGATTTCATTAGACCGAAGATTATAACTCATTTTGGAATAACATGTTCAGATTTATAGATTTATTCATAAAGGATGAAGCATTTACTACCATCAGGAAAGCAGTGTTTGGTGTGGTTATGGATATTTGAGAAAAACGTGGTTTATACTCTGTGTTTCCTCTTATTCTGAATCTGGAGTTTCCCTCTTTTGTTAACTTGTAGCATAGTTCTGCAGATTTGAGACATCTGATAAACATGAGCCCAATCATCAATCAGCTTCAGACTCATTGAAAAACTTTATTTTTAGATTTTTTTTAGTATAAAAATTAAGTTACAAAATCTGGAAATGTGCTTAGATTTGCCTGAGATAACCTTTAGTAAATGTAACTCATCTGCAACAATAAACTCAACTTCAAACATAAAAGGATTAAAATAAATTACATGTTTGCAGGGAATAAAAAAATTCTTTTTAGAACAAAATAGAATTTAAAAGAAAAAAGAAAAGAACTGATGTAAGAGATGGAGCACAGGTTGTATGCCCTCTTACAGCTTTGCTCTGCGTTTACCTGCACTAAAAGGCAGAAACAGTTTGACGTTTAGTTATCTTTGTCATGGCTGTGGCCGTTGCAGCTCTTGGGCCGACTGACGCAGGATTTGTGCGGATGAAGGCCTTCCGGGGCGAAGTGTGGATGCTGCTGTATGAGATGCTGAAGCTCGTCTACAACGAGAGGTAAGAAATGGACAATTATTAAAACAGATTTGACCTGATGGTGGTGAAGAAATTTAACTTTAGCTTTAACAGCAATAAGATCCTATTAATATTTCTGAGATAAGCTCTTTTATTTTGAGAAGTTCATATAATTACTCTAATTATTTCAGATCATTACAGATACAACTAAAATAGCCTCCATCTGTCTGTATACTGCATTTAACACAACGTACAGATGAGGAATCTGCTGGATTGTTTTATGGTAAAAGAAGAAATGGATTTAGAGGACAGCTGAGAAAGAAAAGCTTTGACACTTTCTAGAAAAAGCAGATGGTGCACATAAAATCTAACAGATGGCATTTATCTTCTCCAGTAAAGCCAAGGAATAATCAAAAGTGATTGTGACAGCACAGATGAAGTGGAAGACACGCTGACAGACGCTGTCAATCATATCTAACATGGTCTCAGTTGTATCATAGTGCTATAAATAGTACTAATCCTTAGAAATAAAAAATACAAACAAAAACAGTGTCTTACTATAAGAGATCTTCCCTGTTTGAGATCCTTCAAGCAGACCCGAAAGCTCCACTTTCCTCACTCCCAACATTATTTCCAAGATGGCGACGAGCTCCTCCTCCAGGATTTCTCTGCTCTCCTCGGTTTCATACATCTGCTCAGTGAAGCTGCATTTTAGTAAAATGGATTTAAATCTACCGAGCAGATTTGGTGGTTAAAGCGCTCACCTCGAAGGCCAGTTTTAGAGTCTCCATAGATTTAGAAGGTCGACGTGTGGTAGACAGAGCGACGACGAAGCGTCTGACGTCTATCTGTCCGTCTCCCTGCTGAGGTCACAACAATCAGAGGAAAAAGCAGCAAAGGAAGCAGCCTGATCAATCATCGGCTTAGACCATCTTCACTTCATTAAAGTCATCTCGGTGTTATGTGCTGTACACGTTTTCTTCTTCCGTTACGGTAAAATAAACTCATTTTCAACCCATTTAAACCATAAGTTTAGTTTGATAATGGAAAGTGATCAACACCTACAGCAGCTCCTGGTTCAGAAGTCTTATCTACAGTTTTTAACATGGAAATGATGATTGAAATGGACTTTTCTAATAGCAAATTCATAAAACAAGATTTTCCAAAACACATGGAAAATATTCCCAAAACTTTTTCACTATATGTATTTTTTACTTTACTCAAACTGCAAAGTTACAGATCTGCACAATTACTATTACAGACTGAAACTGCACCAGTTAGGATACTTGTAAATAACTGGTAATCACTTAATTAAATAAATGTAACTCTCACTGCCGAAAAGACAGAATTTGCATTTTTTATATCGGCTTCATTTTTTTATCTTGAAGGTTATCATTGAATATTCTGAAAATGGTAAATCGTTATAAATCTTTTTTTTTTTAAACATTTTCTAAAAAATGATCATGTAGAACATGTGGAGTAGACTATACAAAACATCAATATGCATTCACATGAAAGCAGAAAGAGGAAAAAAATACAAGTTTCTTAATCTTAGAAGGGCAGCGATAACAAAAAGAAGAAGAAAAAAAAAACTAGAGCCTTCATATATAACTAATGAATGGCCTCCATATGCTCGCAAGTGTTTCCTGTTTCACTCTTTCAAACTAGGGGTCCCAACCGCCACGCACAGCCTACATGTGTAAAACAAATAAGGAATTTTTATTAGTGCTGTCAAAATAACGCATTAATGTAATTAAAAAAATAACACCTTACTTTTTTAACGCATTAATACATAAACAACGAACTTATTACTCATGGTATACATAAAGTCTGAATTTGACATCATCTTAGCGATAGAAGCTCAGTTTTGGCATGTAGGTGTTTTTTTATTAATCAATCTGAGATTAATTTCTGTCTGCAAATATCTACATCACTTACATTGCATTTTATTTAGTTCCACTGGTGTTACACTAAGAAGTATTTGTACTTAATGCAGGCTTTTCTTTCCACTGAGTGTATTTTATGTATTTTGATTTATAATAACACAACTTCTAAACCGTGGAAATGTTCCCCATCAATGCAAAACGCAGACCTCATGTCCTATTTTTAAATTCTCTTGCATTTAATTACTTAATAAAACACTTTTTTAAAGTGTGTGCTGTGTTTACCTGATCAAAGAGGCTGTGGATTTGATTCAGTGTGTCTGTAACTGGTAAATCGAGGAACTGGGCGAAGTCCTCCAAACCCAGTCTGTCTCCCTGCAGCTTCCTGGCTCTCCTGGCCTGATCCTCAAGCAGCTGCTCTGTGCTTCCCGTTTTCAACCTAAATATATGGAGACAATGTTGGTTAATGTTACGTTGCTTAGGCTGTAAAATAAAAATAAACAAACACTATATTTTCTAAAATAATTTACATAAATTTTCTGCTGAGATATTCCTTTTCCACTAGACATGTAGTAATTATTACTTGTCATACTTATTTAATGTGGCTGCCTTACAGGGAGAACATAACCCAGGTGGGTATTTACAGATGCTTTGATACACAATACCTGCCGATTTAACACAGAGACTACAGTTTCCTCTACATGCATCTTATGCAGGCACGTAACCATAGTTATCAAAGAACAAAAACACACACAATCGACTCAAGAGAAAGACCAGACGGTGATGTCAACTGTCTGTTACTGTAAACAGTTTTGCTTAATTATTAACTGCACACTCGTCTTGTGATGAAACTTTATGTGGAAGCTTCATGTTTTGTAAATCACAGGCATAACTCACTGCGCAACATCAATCGGTCACTATGAGAACTCATTATATATACTACTCACTTGAATTTAATAAAAAAAAAAAACTTTATTTGTTCCTAAGGGGTTTGTCTTTACCAAGGAAATTAGAGCTATTCCAGACAGTTATTGTGTATTTGACTATTCAAATCGTTAAGTCAAGAAGGCACATGAAGAGGGAATGCGTTTTTACCGGTTTCCCGTGAAGAAACACCAGCGAACAGCCATGCAGTGCTGACGTTTGCATAAATTACAAAAATCACTCATTAGCAAAAAGGAAAATCTGCTGTGCAGTCATGTTTTAGTGAAGGCCTCTCCCTGAGTGTGTTTCTGCTCTTTGACCACCAGATGTCAGTGTAAACACACTCTGAATCACTTACCCCAAACGAGCCAGCAGCTGGTTGAGCTGCAGTAGACTGCTGCCGTCACGAATACGCAGTGGACCCTGAGACAGGATGATGTTCCGGTCATCGAAGGACACGTCTGTGAGCGGCAGCTCCAGCGCTCTTTCAGGACAAATGGGAACAGTTTATGTTTACAGACACCAAAAATTGAAAATGAGTGCAAGCTCAATGACACTTATGCAAACAGACCAAAACAAACACTTACTTTGCCATTATCTTTCTGACATTATTGGCAAACAGAGTGGGGTTTTCTCTTTCCTTCTCTGACGGCGTGTATACTGGCAAATACTAAGAAGATGAAGAGAGCATGTCGGCTTAATTCTGCTGACCTGTCACACTACTGTGCACTGAACCACAATATATGATGATTTCCAGAAAATACTAAGACATAAAGAACACCTTACTTCTGATTAACTGAATCACTCACCTCCATCTCCACAGAGTTATGAGGTTGGCACAGAGTAAGCCAAATAATCTTAAACCTGGGAGAGGGAAGAGTTTGTTTTAAATGTGGTAAGACTATACGTGGATTTAAATTAAGAAGCCGTAACTTTCCTTACAGCTTCATGCTCCCTTCTAATAGAAAGCAGATCATGTTATACACAGTACCTGTTCAACATTTGGGCACACCTTCCTATTAAATCTAATGGGTAAATGTGTTTGACTGGTAGTGTGCATGTGCAGTGTATATGTGTCATGTGTCTGAACGAAAACTCACGCTCCAGGACCGCGCCACGTCCATGTAACAGTGTCCTGCAGAGGTGGAAGAGAGGAATAAGAAAAAGCATAGAAACCCAGCGTACAGCTAAAGAAACTTTCAAAGTTGAGATTTGATCCGCCAAAATGAAAGATTACACTTCAACCAATGTTATTTTACGTAAGTTCAAGTTGATGTTCATCCAAATATCTGCTACTTATCCTAACTTCAGTTGGATTTTACACGTTGCAGTTTACGTGTTTACTTATAATGCGATTTAAACACTCAGCACATCGGTGTGTGCAAAGTTTTCTGACCTCATCTAAGATGCTATTTGTGTAACACCACCCAGAACTTTTCTTTTTTTTTTTTTTATTTATACCTTTTATTTATTTGATGACCTGTCCGAGAGGCAGCAGCAATGGTGCTAAATTTAAATAATGCATTCACATAAAATAATAAAAAACAGACCATTACAAAACACTAAAATTTAAAAAATCTAAAAACATAGCCACTAAGACAACACACACACACACACACACATATATA
>JBAMHW010000019.1:7170168-7182436 GCA_037177495.1 Rhadinocentrus ornatus
TATATATATATTAAATGCAACAAATAAAATTTATTAGAAGCAGGTACACTGCTCATACAGTATAGTTGGTACTAGATTATTAAGAGTAAACTGGGATCTAGGTACAAAGTTTGTTGGGGGCAGCAAACAGAAATGGAAAAGGTCAAAAAGGTGACAGTTTTTGTTTTTGACAGTTTGAAAACCACGAATTCGGTTTTATTTATGTTTAATAGAAGGTAAAAGTTAATCATCTTAAACATCCAAGTGCTAACAAAGCTAAAGATGACTTAAGCTCTGGTTGTTTGGTATTTTCATCGAGGTCTAAGATACAGAGTAGGTCAGCCAAGTTAGCTCTGTTAATAAGTTAAACATTTTTCCCCACTGAGCTCGTCAGCCTCCTACACTCAAACCTAGACGTGTGCTTCAGCTGTATCAAATCAAAATCTGCTCCTCTTACACTTTAAAGCTTTGGGTGTATTTTTTTTACACCTTGGAGTTATAAAAAGTTAATCTTTAACTTTTTCACAGTTTTTAAAACATCAACCTGATACCTGCAGTAAAAAAAGTTAAGGAAAGGAGCCCTTAAAGAATTCAAGATTTAGCTTTTATCACAACTCGCCTAAACATAATGTGGAAACTTAAACTCTTAACTTTTATGATCTGAAAATTTATCTTTTAAGGCCCCTAATGTCAGCTGAATGAAACACTGAATGCAATATGCTTAAATCCTTCTGCATGATCATTAAAGCATAAAACACCAACACATTCATGCACAGGGGAAACAGCAACAAGTGGTTCAATCAGCTTCCTTTCACAAAATGCCAATTCTTTACCTCAATGTAGCATCACCACATTGTCACTGAAGTCAGCCGTGACTATTTTGAGTACAAAGTGAAACAGAGATGAGGGGCTTTCTAGGGAAATGGATAAAGAAAACCTAGGCAAAACTAGGTAATAAGAAATGCATAATTCATGAGAGGGCGAGGTGCTGAGAGGGAGGCATGACACCTGTGTGTACAAGTTTGTGTGAGAAGGGGATGAAATATCATCCCCACTAGAACATGAAGTCATTCAACACAAGAGGAAAACACACCCTAATGCAAGGGGATATAAAGCATTACATCACAGGTGTGTCAGGATGTGTAGCTGGAAAGTTAATAACTGTAAGTATGTGGTGTTTGCATGAGCACAAACATGAACTTGGTTACAGGCATGGAAAACGAAAAAGCACAGAAAAGATTAAAAGAAACGGACACTAGAAGGAAAAGACAGGAGGGGCTGGGGATTTACCATTTTGTTTGGGTACCGTAATACCACTGGCTGCACTGGGAGTCCTGGGATGAAGGCACCTTTAAACCACAAGAGAGAAGGGGCATTGTTAGAGTCAAGATTTTAAATGTACATATTTTTAGCAGAAACTAAACCCAAATAACTGTATTATTGTATTGGGGTTTCAGCAGAAAAAGCAGAGTAAACTGAACTGAAGCTGCACGGTGGGAGACGAGTGCCATCTTGTAAGGCTTGTCCTCTGTTACTCCCACCTGCTACTAAAGTTAGTTTGGCTAAGAATGCTGTTTACATGGTCAAACATGACCAAAAAGCGAAGAAATAAAGAGGAAACAACAATATTAAGGTCCAGTATTTGGTTGGGTTTAAACCAAACGATTTTCACAGTCACAGACTAAAAACTGAAAGTCTTCAGCAAATCTTAGGAGTCTTACTGGGTTCACAGCACGCTCCCGTCATCTCGATCGTTAGGTTTAAGGTGCTAATCTTCGCTGTTTCATGTCAGTCTTTTCCTAGTCTTAGGTCTCAGACAATATCAAACGCGTTTGATATTATCGGAAGTCGCAGTGACGCAACACAATCAACAACCAATAGATGAACTCTGACAAAAGCAGAAACAGGAATCCTGCATGTCAGAGCCATAGACATATATAGTTAAACCTTTATTATAGATATCTGTGGTCAGAACAATAAAAATGTATTTCCACCAAAAAATGCTAAAAGAATCTAGTTGTAGTCTTGTAAAATCACAGTCTGAAGCCAATGGAAATGTTAGTTACATTTTTTGACACTTAAAACTCTAAACACCTGTCGCTAGATGTTAGCAGGTGTGAGCTACTAGTTTTCCAAGAGTCTTTTTAACATCTTCTGAAGTAAGCTCAGCATAATTAGGATAACCGTTCACTCCCTGGCTACTTTATTAGGTACGTCTGTTCAACTGCTTGTTAACGCGAGTTTCTAAACAACCAATCACGTGGCAGACTCTCGATACATTTGGTTATGTAGAGATGATCAAAATGACTTCTTGAAGTTTAAATTGAGCAAATGAATGAGAAAAATAAGGAGATTTAAGTGACTTTGAACATGGTTGCTGTTGCCAGACAAGCTGGTCTAAGTATTTCAGAAACTGCTGATCTACTGGGATTTTCACACACAACCATCTCTAGGGTTTACAGAGACTGGTCATGATCATGAAAACATGGATCCGTCCTGCCTTATATCAAAACATTATGCTGCTGCTGGTGTAATGCTGTGAGGGATATTTTCTTGGCACACTTTGAGCCCCTTAGAACCAAGTGATTATCATTTAAACACCAAAGTCTACATGAGTATTGCTGCTGACCATGTCCATCCCTTTATAACCACAGCGTAGCATCTTCTGATGACTACCTCCAGCAGGATAACGCACCCTGTCATAAAGCTCAGATCATCTCCAACTGATTTCTTAAACATGACAATGACATCTCAATCCAATAAAGCACCTTTGGGATGTGATAGAATGGGAGGTTGTCATTATGGATTTCGAGGGCTATCCCAACAATTAGCAGGCAAGAGGCATGGTACACCCTGGACAGGTCACCAGTCTACCACATCATGGATGTGCAGCAACTGTGTGATGTTATCATATCAACTTGGAGCAAATCCTCTGAGGAATGTTTAAAACACTTTGTTGAATCTATGCCACCAAGAATTCAAGGCACATTACGTAGTTTTCAGACATCCATCATGCACATTGTTGAAGCCATTGCTGCCCAGCAGCGTCGCGAGGCTGAGAAAACACACTTCTACTTTTTCTTTACGTTACAACAAAGTTTTGTTTTATGCATCGCATCATATGAAAGAAATGCAAGAAGAGAGGGAAAGAAAGAAAGGAACAGAACAAAAGTCAAGATAAAACTGTCTTTTGCTGCTGAAGAGAGCTCAGAGGAAAGGTGGGATGCAAGATGGATGACGTCTTTAAGACAGTTCTGAAGGCAAAAGAGAGTCCAACCCGGTACTAGTGTCCAGTAAGTAAAGCTCCATACCCTGAACTGATTTAAGGTGGTCATGCACCATGTTCACTCTTCTTCTAGCACACTGTAAACTGCATTTTTTGAGCAAGTGGGTGCACTCAAACCCAACCAGTTCATGAGCAGTTGCCCAACTGCTGACAGCAACAATCTGCTGTTGAGTCAAAGTCCGACTCACTGAAAAAATCTGACCTCCATCTTTTGGCTTAGTTTTAATTTTGGGGGGTACAGTATATCAAACAGAAATGAGCTGCAAGTTTGATTTTATGGTGTGTGCATAAAAACAGACCTTTAACCTTAGTAGCAGCATCCCAGCATACAAAAGATGCTGGGATGACGTGTGAACAAAACACAATTTACCTCCAACAATCCAACTTCACATTCTCTACCCCAGCCCTGACGTGCAACAGCCTCAGGATAACCTTCTGTGTTACATCCTGCTGATGACGGACAAGCTGACCGGCTACATGCGGTATTAATCGCTGGAGAAAGACCCATTCAAGCTCTGCAACCTTTTAAAGAACTACAACATGAAAAGAATTTTGCAGACGTGAAAAGGGTCAACCCAAGAAGAGTTTTATTTCTACTTTTAGCCAGTGTATGATCGTGCCCTTTTTTGTTTCAGTCAGTTAGTAAATAGAAAAAAAAATGTACAAACTGAACCTCCATCACTGAACACAAATGACTGGCTGACAACTGGTTTTAAATAAAAACAATGATGATGAATGTTTGTTAAAGCTTCTGACGAGGCAGAGACGACATGAAGCATGTAACTGATCAATATCTACATCATCTAAATAATGGTGGTATTATATTGAGAGAACAAAGAGACAAAAGGGTGGAGATGAAAGAGATAAAAAGCTGTTTGAAATGTGAAAACAGGGTGTTCGTGCACAGGTGGCAACAGCACAGCAACACACACACAGACACCTGATGTGTTGTCCTAGGAGGCAGTGATGAGACATAACTAGAGGAGACACATCCAGATAGGACTGGCAACACACAGCAGAATGATCAAGCTGGTCAAACACACACACACACACCATCACACACTGCAAGCAGGACACTGAGGAATACTGGGAATGAGAGAATTACAGACTGGAAGAAAGGGGATTAGAAAAAGCAATGGCTTACAATGCACACACACACACACACACACACATAAGATGTGAACAGAAAAACAAGTTTTCAAAGAGCTGATTCCGACTGAACCTGCAGCATCCTGACGCAACATAGCGAGCCTCCAACCCCACTGCGCCAACGTCGGATCAATGTACCCTGATGTCTGTAAGTATGTGCAGAACACTCAACTCCGTTTACAAATAAGCCTTTACAAGTCCAGGCAGACTCAATGAAACACATGCAGAGGCTTTCTATTGAAACAGACACACCTGTGGTTGGAAATCATCAAAATCCCAAACACAACACCGCTCTGTATCTCCGACCTACAACAACAACTCTCACTGAAGCGACTGAAGAAAATGTTGCTTTGCTAAACTAAACAAACAAAGTAAATTACATTTACTGTAATATCAATGTCAACATTTATATGTAATCCTTTGGATTATGCAAACTGGCCTTGTAAATTAGAATTAAAGCATTAGCCATAATTTATCTTTTTTTACCTTTTTTTTCCAGCAGCATCTCAGCTCATAAAATTCTATTAGCAACAAAACCTAAATATGCGAGGAAATGGCTTTAGATTTAAACAGAAGATTCTGTAGGCAGGCCAGAGATTCTTGCTCAGTAACACGTTAAAGCATTAAAGATAAGACTACTCCACACACTACAGAAGCATCCACATCGTACTAACTCACCAACAATAACACCTTCATCACACAAGTGCATCATCTATGGAAGTGTGGGCCTAGTTTGAACCTAGTCAATCCAAGAGTGGAGGATCATTACCAACATCTGCCTCTGCTGTAGCTATTTTACACCTGGTAGTTTTACAGTTTCTACAGTGAGGATTTGCAGATGAACACGAACAGTTTCCCTTTCCATTATATTTTCAAAACAAGCAGCCAGACTTCTCAGAGACTGACGAAAATCAAGGTAAATTTCTTTATGCGGCACCTCGGTTGTTTCAAAACATCCAAGGTTGGCCAAAGTGTTTTACATGTAAATAATGTGCATCAAAACAAATGAGTGTTGTGCCTACAGAAAACAGACTATTAAGCAAATTTAAATAGTTTCCAACAGCCTGTCACATAGACACATAGAGACATGGTTAGTCACGATTTAGATAGTATTTCATCACCGAGATGATTATCAGAGAGCTATTAGCTGAAAACTTGGCACATCTAAGCATCATTTGTGTCTTTACACATTTGAAGAAATTAGTCAAGAGGAGGACAAAACGAGTGCATTATTTTACAGCAGGTGAACAGTGAAACTGACATCCTTAAGAAATAGGGAAAATACACTAAAGACCTGATCCAGAACCGGAGAGATTCATCTGGACCTTCAGCGCTTTGGAAAGTTGTTTAAGTAAAGAAGTCTGAAGAACTATTCCCGAAGACTACTTAGAAATACCACAAGATAGCTTATCTAAGTGGATTCAGACTGTGTTGAAGAATAAAAGGTGCTTGTTTCAATTATTGACTTTGAATCGCATTAGAATTGTACAAACACTGTTTTTGCCTAATATACTGCGTTTCCATTGCTGGCAATGCATAAAGAAATGAGGACTGTAAGTTACAAAGATAAAACTGTTTGATTTAAATTTAAATTATTCACAAGTTATTCAGTTCACAGGGAATGACTGAATACATTTATGAAGTCTAATTGAAGACTTAATATGTACGCCGAGTGGACAAACAAGCTCTCCTCCATCTGGTTATATTAACGAGTTAAAGCAGGAAGTGCTTCGAATACATACCAGCTTTGAATAAGATGAGACCAGACCTGTTAGTGCACGTCCCCTCAGGGAATATCATGATCTAAAGCAGAAAAGCATATTTTAAGGAGGAAACACACACACACACACACAAGCAAACACTTGTGGCTTTCAGGTGTGCAGCTCACTCCTCTACTCATGCAATCTTCTTTTAATCAACATGTGATGTGAGCTGGTTCCACCACTGTGTGAGAGAGCAGATCTACGTTCATACGGACATATTTTACCTGAGGCCACTTTCCCCCCGACTGGGCCCTCCGCTTTATCTCCTCCACGGTTTTCCTTCTTGAGTCCTGGTCTGAACGAAACACAAACACCGGCCTGATGTAGCTGATCAAAGCTGGGGATGAAGAAGAGATTTTGGAAGTCAGTGTAGGACATAAAAACATGATAAATATAATTAGGCTTCAAAAAACAGAAATATAATACACATCTAGTCGTTGATCATATGTAATTTGGGGAAATTTGTGGTACTGGTAGACTTAAAACTGCAATAACTAAGTGACAGTTGTGTTGTATGCACAGATCAACCAGTTCAGATTCTATTATGCTTAAAAATATCTGATTTGTGATGAAAAAAAAAAATGTTGTGTAACAGTGTAATTAGTCAGCAAATCAAAATGCATTAACCTGTAAATAATTTTAAGCTCGATTTAAATCAATAAAGACAAAATTTAGAGATATTCCTTCAGGATATTCCAGAGATACAGAGAAATTAAAGTGGATAAAAATGTATGACATCAAAGTTGATGATAGATATCTGGATGTAGGAAGATGCTACCGAGGAATGATGCAAACCTCATAAAAAAAATTTTAATCACAAAAAAACAAAGAAAACATAAATATATTTTATTATTGTATTAAATTTTTAGCTTGTCTGGAATTGGTGATTGTAGACAGCAACAAGTCTAAAAAACTGGGACAGGTCCGGGTGATGTTACCACTGTGTAGCACACCCACTTTTTATTTAAAGAAACACAATCCATGAACATCTGGGAGCTGCAGAGATCAGTTGCTGCTTTTTTGGAAGAAGAATGTGGTTCTATTCTTGTCCAATAAATGATTCTAAAGCTGCTCTGCAGTCCTGGATTTTCTTTGTTGCATTTTGTGTTTTAAGATGTACCAAATGTTTTCAGCTGTGGAAAGTTGTGGACTAATAACAGGTCAGTCCAGGGCCAGGACTCTTCTACTACGAAGCCATGCTGTTGTGATGGATGCAGCATGTGGTTTAGCATTGTCTTGCTGAAACATTCAAGGCCTTTCTGGGATATTTTTACATATGGCTTCTTCTTTACAGGATAAAGCTTTAACCTGCATTTGTGGATTTGCTCAGCAAACTGTGTTCACATAAAACAACTCCTCTAGATGTTTTTGAGTCCAGACAGAATCAGGCCGATTCTTGGAATGACAGAATCGTGTTCTTTAGATAATGGAATATTCATTTTATGTTGTGGAACCTTATTCTTGAAGTGCTCCACAATATTAAGACACACTTTTCTTCTTTTTTGTTGGTTTGTTTTTACATATTGCCAGTTCTTTTCCCATCTTTACTTGCGAGAGACTCGGCCTCTCTAAGGAGCTCTTTTTAAACCCAGTCATGCTACTGATCTGTTGCGAGTTGATATAATTAGACACATGTTCCTCCATCTGCTTCTCTTTAGTCTGACTTAGTTTTTCCAACTTGATGCACCCATCCAAGCTTTTTGAGGCGTGTATATTGAATCAAATAAAATAAATCAATTCTCACTCTCAAAATCTGTTTTTAATATTTCACTGTGAATAAAATATTGGTTTATTGTGAATCATTGCATTCTGCTTTTATTCACATTTTACACAGCTTTTTTTTTTTCTTATTTGAGGTTTTATAACCAAACAAGGTATCACAGTTTTTTATTAAACTAAGACACTTTTTAACTCAGCTATAGACCATCTGTCCTGCGAGAGCATCTCTACAATTAGCATAAGAGTTAAATATGTAACATTTCATTTTTTTAAGGCTGAGTGAAGCAATTTGTTTTATTAATTAATGTAATGCATAATTAATATTTATAATTTGTCAAACTCTGAATGTAGTTTTCTTTCTGCTTTACATAAATTAAATTTTTTTTTCCCTATTTTACCTTTTCCCTGCAGTAAACAAGGTTTAGGACTTACTGCCCCAGACTGGGATGCTCCTGCTCTCCAGTTTGGCGACGATGGAGCACATGGTCGTGGTGACCGGGATGGCATCGAAGAAAGAAGAATGTGGCGCCACAGTTAAGATCGGGACTTCAGAGAATGCAGCACGCTCCCCCTTCACCTTGATCCAATGAAAGCCACCGCAAAACCACATGGCTCGCATGATCAGCCGCAGACAGAGATCTATAAATCTGAAAAGGGACAGTCTTAGCTTTTTCACTTAAATTCTTTCTAATTTTAAATGTACTTACATCAAATACTAATATTTAGTATAAATCTAATCTCTTAATTTTATTCTATTTTACATTTATTTGGCAGACGATTTTATCCAAAGCGACTTACATCTGAGAAAAAGAACAACACAAGCAAGAACATCTTAAACATATAGCTGTTTACAGGATGTTGAAATTTTCTGGTTTTTAAATGCTTTTTATCACGCAGACACAACACACCTCCTCCACCACGACTGTGGCTCCACAACAAACTCGGAGCGTCTCAGGGAGGCTGTGAAGGCGAAGGGCCATGCCAGCAACATCAGGAAGGAGACAAGCAGCAGCCGCACTGGAAACACTGTAACAGACATCAGTCCTATCTGAAAAGAGAAGACGCAGAGGGGCACAAACAGAGGCATTGTTGCCATTTTACTGCATTTCTGCTGCCTGCAATTCACTGTGAGATTCCTGTGGCCTTGTAGCCAACAGCAATCATTACTCAAACGTATGCAGAACATTCCTATGCAGCAGAGAAATATGCCCGTTTTTCCTTCAGGGTAAAGGGGAGGAGACCCACATTCCAGCTGAGCCTTCAGGAAGGAACAAACAACTATCACTCAACTGTCATGTTATCATGTTATAACAACAGTTATTTTCTATTTGTGAGCTGCAGCTCACAAAAGAAAACCAAATAACAAACAAACCAACACATCAATACAAGTTAACTAAAGTCTCTGGACAAGTGGGGAAACTCTGCGTAGACAAAACGTAAAAGAAAATCTAAAGATGCTCAAATAAACTTCTTATTCCCAGCAGTGTGTTTGGTTTTTATGTTTCAGAGTTTTACCTCTGTGAAGGAGTCTGAGTCAAAGTTTTTTTCTTTAATTTAATTATTCTACTTTATTAATCCCAGCTGGGAAATTCTTTCTCTGCATTTAACCCATCCTAGTTGCTAGGAGCAGTATGCTGCCGGATTCCAGCGCCAGGGGAGCAGATGAGGGTAAAGGGCCTTGCTCAGGGGCCCACAGTAGTTGCCAACCCGGGAACTTGAACCCTGGACCATCAGATTAAAAGTCTGATGTTACCAACTGAGCTATCCAGCTCTGTGAAAACTACTTAGTTTAACTGAACTAAGTGCTGAAATTTTTTCAATATTTGCTGGTTATTGAAGTTCTGAATTCAGTTTTCCAAGCTAAGTATAAGGGATCCACAGGAGGGAGGGCTGCATGGAAATCCAGAGATTTTATCAGTCATCAGCTTCGCTCTTTAGTTTTTCTCTGATGGAAACCGAAACTGATGAAAGCAGCTTGCACCGACTAGCAGCATGTTTACCAAGGCAACGGAGCTCTGTGTAGCTGGAAAATGAGCCTCACTTCTAACAAAGTTGATTTTGTTTGCTTAGTCTTTGTTGTTTTTGTACAATATATAAATATCATTTTGTAACTCCAAATATAACTTACTGTAGAACGTGTACATAGTTACCATTGCTGCTATTGTCATTACCCCCCGTTTTTGTGCATGCGTCCTACCTTCTATTTCTCTGGGACTGTCCTTTACATTCTTGCTGCTGTGGCACATAAATTTCCCCATTTAGGGATCAATAAAGTTTTTTTTATAGGATCAATAAAGTCTTATCTTATCTCAAATTATCTTAAACTGCAAATATTAAATGTCTAATGGCTTGTCATGTGTAACCAACTGAATCATCTGCATAAAACCTTAAATAAAACTCTCTACTCTACCGGGAAAAAAAACTGTTTAGGTAATTTATTTCTCTTTTTATGATGAAACAACTTCTAGTACATGCTATGTGCTGTCAGAATCAACAACAATCTGTTCAAGGTCCTAACCCTAAACCCACCTGACAGATGCTGACAGCTCTGAGAACATTCACTACACAAACACATCGCCTAGTGAGACAGATTCTCTGAATGATACACTGATGGCTTTATTTACATGTGTTGTATTTGAACCTATTTAAACAATACATTTGAATCTATTTGGGCCATATGCTTTTAATGATCTGACAGCCCTTATAACCATGCTAGGTGAGAAAAATGAACAACTCACATGCCCCAAAAATAAACTAGACATAAACATGAGAGTCTGAATTTCTAAACATCACAGCTGTAATGTAACACAGTAACACTTTTCCAATAAAGTGCAGCTTTAACAGTGACTTCATTTCAATGACTGGACTTAAACTATAAAGCTTGCAAAGTTGCCTAATTTGAAATAAAGTAAACTGAAGCCGTACCGAAGTGATGAGCAGCCGGCTGGCCGACCTGTCATGCTTTTTCTTACTGTGTAATAAGTGAGATGTGGTTGTATGCACCTACAGGGTCACGGTGTAAATCCAGACTGTGACACAGCTTGTTCCTCCTGCTTGTGTGACCGTTTAATCACTTCATTCCCTTCTCACCAAGCTCTGGCCTTACACCTTATATTAATCTCTAACCCCAAGGGGATTCCTTTCCTCCCCCCTCCATCCATCAGTCCCTCCCTCTCTCCATCTAACAGCTCAGCTGCTCATTCATTTACCAAGCTGCTCTCCCTTTAACTGTGTTCCTCCTACTTTGCAATGACGTGCTTTTTGTCACTACTCTGGGGACTCATATCTAAGCTTCTCTCCTTTCTGCTGCCCTTTTTCCATTCTTCCCAATGTATGGCTCTACTTGGAGGACCCAGGTGCATGCTTCAGGGCTGTATTATTAAATAAACAGCAATGAGAGTGATTAATGATGCTTAAAACCTCTCTCGAACCATTCACCCCGAGTGATTGTGCGTCATCATCAGAGCTTAACAAATTCATCCGGGAAGATCTGCTGACATTTTCTCAAGAGGCGGAATAAGAATGAACTGAGGCGGAGCAGAGCTGAGCAATTTCAGATGTTTTATGGGAACCGTAGCAATCAACAGCTACTGATTTATTAGTTCCAATAGACATAAAACTTCAGCACGGCTGAGCTCTCTTTATACCATAAATCTACAGTCCATTACAAAAGCATCAAACAAGTTTTAGTTTGTCTAATTATTTGTTCCTGCACTCCTCACATGCTACTACAGGTCCAAACATTGACAAGTCCTCTCTCAAATGTCCACTACAAGTCCCTTCCTGATTTGTCTCACCCCTAAGGGGACTCGGCCAGCAGACGACGGAAAGCAGCCATGAATGCCAGGGGTTAACTGAACATTATAAACACATTACAGATGCAGCTGTTCTCTTATGTAGAGCTGCATTTTATCCAACCACCACATCATACAGGTACATGTGCAAGAGATAAGCTGTCAGGAGTCTTTTGGGGCGATTCCCCTGTCAGTATTACCAGAGACCAGCTGAGAGTGAAGGTAGGAGGCAAGATGGATGACGAATTAACCATCGTTAGGGGGTGCACCTGTAGTATTTATTTAAGAAAACATAACTATTAAATACTGCAATGATATGATTTGCTAAATATCCATCCATCCATTTTCTGCCGCTTATCCGGAGTCGGGTTGCGGGGGCAGCTGCATAAGTAGGGAAACCCATACTTCCCTCTCCCTGGCCACATTCACCTGCTCATCCCGAGGTGTTCCCAGGCCAGCCGAGAGATGTAGTCCGTCCAGCATGTCCTGGGTCTTCCCCGCGGCCTCTTTCTGGTGGGACGTGCTCGGAACACCTCACCAGGGAGGCGTCCAGGAGGCATCCTGACCAGATGCCCGAG
>JBAMHW010000019.1:7182536-7194959 GCA_037177495.1 Rhadinocentrus ornatus
GGAACACAGCCCACTTGGACTCAATGTCCCCCACCTCACCCGGGACATGGTTGAAGCTCTGCCGGAGATGGGAGTTGGAAATATATTTTTATTAAATTCACTGATTGATGCCACTTCTGCACCAGTGCAGGCTAGTTAGTTACCATATACAGCAATTAGAAGCTAAAATATATACTTAATTCAAATTAAACAAGAGAAATATAATGGCCAACAATTTATCTCATTTATAATTGATATAATATAAAATTAAAAACATCTTCCTGATACACAGGTAAAAGGTATACCAGTAGAATGCTGTATGCTGGTAAAGTCTTACACAGTCTTTAAACTGTGTGCATGCCTATTACCTACAGGACTGTATAGGCAGTACATTACATATAAAACTTACATTTAACGAATTACAGACTGAATTTTTTTGTGTGATTGGCATTAATTGTGCAAAACATAAAATTCTACAAGCGTCTGACACTGGAGAGAGTTTGGCTGGAAAGTTTTTCCCCAAATTATAAGGCAGCAGGTTGGAATATAACAATGCTGAAGACGTTGTGGACAAAGTAATGCCAACCTTAGTCATATTTTCTGGTCTTGTGTCAAACTACAACCTTTCTGGGATAGTATTATGAGACTTCTGGAGTACATCTTGAATCATAAGGTTCCCAGGGACCCAAGGACTTTATATCTGGGACTGATTCCAGAAAGATCAATTACGAAAGAGGACAGTATCCTTTTGGAAAATATTGATAGTTGCCAATGAGAACATCATTACCAGGAAACTCCTTCCTGGCCACAGAATAAAATGTAAACACTTTGTCTTGCTTAGGAAGCTCCTGTACAGTCCCTGAACATAGCAGCTCTGCTTAAAATTACAGGTGTTATGTCTGTGTGCTGGAGGGTTGGCAGCCATGCCTATGTCATGTTCAGAAATGTGTGACTCAGCTGGAATGAGTGCTATGGATTTTCTGTCACTTATAGCATGGGATGGTGTCTCTTTGTGACAAACATACAGATTGAAAATAACTTGCAAAGATATTCAAAAAGCAGATCTAAAAGGCAGATTTTAGGAAACATAAAGTGGAGCTTTTGTTGTGTTTGCTTTTGTTTAGGCAGAGCTCATGTGTGTTTACATGAGCGTGTGTAACCAACTCCACGCAAGCAGAAAAACACACCAGCAGGAAGTGTGAAACCGGCCTGGAGACACACATGGTCCAGCTTACATTCACTGACCTGCTGCTGTCATCTGACACCACTCACAGCTGTTAACAATCAACTAAAAACCCTAATGGAAAAACTAACAACACAAACTAATTACTACGTTCTTAGCAAATCTGGGAAAAATAAAAAGTTTAATCAAGGCCTTCAGTGAGCCACGGTGAAGTGTCCAACCCTTGAAGTGTGGTTTACTGCTGAGAAAAAGGTAAAACTAAACAGGCTGAAGGCCGTGGTTTACTGCTTATCTCAGTGGAATTGTTGATTGCCAGGAATCGGTCATGACGACATCATGGGCAGCTTGCTGAAATTTTGTTTAGCTGTGAATGTAAGCTCTGAGCCCTGGGGCTATTCAATGACAGAACCTGAAAAAATATGTTTTGACCACAAATAACGTCTGACGATTTTCCATGAGCACTGCAACTTGTTTTAGGGACTGCTTTATATGCATTTTTAAAGTAGTTCCAAATTAGATAAACTATTAATAAACACTAACATGTCCATGTTTAAATGTAGAGACTAGGGATGCACCGAATATTCAGCTGATGAGAAATGAAAGTATTTCGGACGAAAACCGAAAATACTTTTATCACCGAAACAACATGGCCGAAATAGGATGTTGTGAGACGCAAGCAAAAAAAGCACCAACATAGTCTTTTCTGGAAGGGCCAACATGTCTGCAGCGTGGACGTATATCTGAAAAAGACCCATGGATAGCAATTTGCAAAAAGTGTAATTGTGAAATTTCAAGAGGAGGTGCATCTGCAAAGAATTTCTCCACGCCGGGTTTAATTTATCACCTGAAATCCAAACATCCTGACTTTCTGCTAAGTATGAGAGGAATGCGGCACAGAAAAGGAAAATTCCTCCGAGAACGCAATTCCGTCTGTGGTGGAAGTTTTTGAAAAGGCAAAGAAGTTTCCCAATGATGAAGCCAAAGCAAAAGGGATTACACAAAAGATTATGGAAGTCATTGCCTTGGATGATCAGCCGTTCTCTGTCGTAGAAGATGTGGGATTTCGTAGGCTGATCGACCACAGTGAGCCCCGTTATGCCATGCCGAGCAGACGACACTTCTCAGATGTGTTTATCTGAGTTGTTTAATGTTGTTGCAACTCATGTCCATGCGCTTATAGCTGCTAATATTTCAGCAATCAGTTTCACAACAGACAAATGGAGCTCAGACGTCAGCCTCAACAGTATGCTCAGTCTAACCGCACAATGGATCGACGCTGATTTCCAGCTGCAAAAGATTCTGCTCCATTCACAAGAGTTTCAAGGGTCACATACAGCAGCAGCCATTTCCGATACATTTGCCAAAATGTTCGACACCTGGCATATTTACCAATCTAAAGCGCATGCCGTATTCAGTGACAATGGAAGAAATATGGCAAAAGCAATAGAAGAAAGCCATATGAAAGGAATACGGTGCATGGCCCACACACTACATCTGGCTGTGAATGAGAGAGTGTTGTCTCAGCACAGCGTAAAAGACGTACTGGCTATTGGCAGAAGGATTGTTGGCCACTTTAAACAATGGCAGCTGGACTATTCCTGCTTACAGTCTATGCAGGATCACTTTGGAACACCAATAAAACGGTTTCAACAAGACGTGAGTACACGTTGGAACAGCACGCATTACATGCTGGAAAGTCTCCTTGTGCAAAAGCAAGTGTTGGCTGCATACAGCGCAGATCACAAGCTCCCCAAAACATTCACTTCACACCAGTGGGTCTTAATGGAGAACATTCTCTCTCTTCTTGCCCCCTTTGAGCAGATAACTAAAGAGATCAGCTCCTCTGATGCATCTGTAGCAGACGTTATTCCTTTAATCGGAGCACTAAAGCGTTTTCTTAGCAAAGAGGTTGAGACAGACCACGTGGTAAAAACAATGAAAAGTACGCTTTTACAGTCAGTCAGCACACGTTTCACTAGGATCTATTTGGATTCTCTGCACTTCATCGCAACTGTACTCGACCCGCGTTATAAAGATCATTACTTGGATGTTGGAATAAAGCCGCGATGGAGGCGAAGAACCCGCCAGCGCCTGGAGATGGAGAAGCACAGAGCGCAGAAAAAAGGCCTTGTCTCTCTGCATCAGATGAGGGGCACGCACCCTCGTTGTCTGACATGTTCAGTGAGATCCTGCAAGAGAGTACCTCAAATAATAATAGGTAGCTATTCTGTTCTAATTTATTATATGTGACTATCAGATTTTATTTTCTGCCATACATTTTTCTTAATTTGACAAAAATGTTTATTTATGCACTGGCCCTATTTAAATAAAACTTCTCCAATCTTTCTTAATTGCCATGCAGTCAACAAGCTCAACCGCTCAACAGTTAGATGGTTATCTTTCTGAAGTCCCCATCCCCAGAAGTGAAAACCCTCTTGCACTGACAGCGAGACTGTTCAGTGCAGCAGCTCATGTTCTCGATAGGAGGAACAGACTTCACTGTGATAAAGCAGAGAAGCTGCTCTTCATCAAGAAAAACCTACCACTTTATCTCAAGAAGTGGAAGTCTTGCTTAAATATTTGTGTTCCATTTTGCACATCTGTAGTTCTTGGTGCATTATTGTTAAAGGCCTAAAATCAGGCCTGTCGCGATAAGCAATAAGTCAATTAATTGCACGGTAAGAAAAAAAAAAAGAGGGCGATAAGTTTGCTGGCCGCGATAATTTTCTGTTGGTTTTGCAGGTTTAACTATGGAGTATCTGGACTGAACGCTCTCGTTTCTTGCGAAGTGATCTCTCTAGCGTCATACTTGACAGCAGCATGTTGCAGCACAAGACCCTCATGAAGCACCTGTGCGAGCCGCCATGCCTCATTTGTTTAACAGGGCAGCCAACTCTCACGCATCGGCCGTGAGACTCGCGCTAAACCTCCGATTCTCACACTGGATCATGTAAATAAGTCGAAAGGAGAAAAATAGCTGCGAGCACTTTTTCATTTATTGTATTGCTGCTCCCCACATGTAGGCAGAACACACACATGTAGCCTACAACGTCAGTACAAAGCCCCCACTTCCTGGTCTACCGTAATAACCCCCGTAATGCGCAGACACATTACACAAATAGAGTCAGCCTATATATATATATATATACACTATATACTACCGTATATGACAAAATAAACATCAAGAGCAATGCCGGCTAATCGAGTGGTTCGGGAGGATTCCCAGTGGGCCGCATTACTTTTGGGCTGGTGTCCCGGCATATGTGGAAAAGCGTTGCGACGCAGCAGCGGTTCATAGATCAGGCTGAAACGCAGTGATGAGAGGAGATATTTCAGCTTCACAAACAATGCGCAGTATATGGTTTTCTAGTTTTTTATTAATACAATAGTACTAACTGGCAGTTTTGCCAGATTTTCCTGTCTGAGCACCATGTTTAATATTTTTTTAATATATTTTTTGAAGGGCAATTTTGTTTACAGAACAAAGACTTTATTATCCATCATACTTATTGTTTTTGGTTGTTTGGTTTTCATTTAATGTTAATGAGACTGAGAGTCCATTCTATTTATTGTTTTGATATTTAAAATTTCTTCCATTTCCAATGTAAAATAATCTTTAGAAATTAAAGCTTATTTATCTTTGAAAGGGTGTACTTGCATTTTTATGGCATTATCATTATATTCGTTGAAAATGGTCTCAAAATGACAACATTATCGCTTATCGAAATAATTTCTGACAAAATTTATCGCACAGCAGAATTTGTTATCATGACAGGCCTTCCTACAATTAACCTTTTAAGTTTTGCAATCTTTTTTTGATACACTATTATGTTGCAGGCCAACAAAAAATGTTGTTATATCTTTTACTGCACTTGTTCTGAATGCACTTTGTTGTAGGAGTCCTACAGAGAAAATTGTATTTTATTATTAATTTTATTTTGTGTTATTTTATTATTGTCCATTGTTGAAATGTGCTAAATAAATATTTTTATAATTTTGTAATTTATTTATTCTTTGAAACAATGATATTAATTTATACAATTGCAGTGCCTTGATTTTAATGAGGTTAGTACATATTCATAGCCATGAATGCAATTGGCATAAAAATTTCATTCGGTGTTTTGGTTTTCGGCCTTGGTTTCCTTGGTTTCGGTTTTGGCCAAGAATTTTTTATTTCGGTGCATCCCTAGTAGACTCCCAATTCTACATTCAGTGGATAAAAAGTAGCTATATCAATATCTTATCAGGGAACTGACATGCTATCAGTAAATGCTATGAAATCACTTACACTGTGTATCCACTGATCTGCTGCTTGGCTGATAGGAGACATGTCATCCATACTTAACTACTCCAGGACAGTCCATTGATTTTGGATTGCCAAGTCAGGGACGCAGCCACAGCTATCTGAGTGTAGCAGAACCAGCAGAGTATCTGAAGTTCTGGGATCAAGGGTATGGTTTTTTAATTTTTTATTATTCCTATTTGTACAGTACATGTTAATAATGTGCCCTCCACATGTATCAGAGTTTGGTATAATGTTCCACAGGGTTCTGGCCTTGGGCCACTTTTATTCTCCTTGTACATGCTATGTTGGGGTTATATCCTCAGGAAAAATAAATCTTCATTAAAGTTACAGGTTTTTCTTCAAGACATAAGCCCTGTTTCCACCAAGGGGTCCAGCTTGGGACAGAAGGATTTGGTGCAGTTTGGTATGGTAAACCCCGATCTCCGTTGCATTTCCATAACCAACCATATCCTTACCTGGTAGATGGCAAATCAGCTAGATAATGATAGCTCTGTCAGCTACACAAAGACATGATGTCATAGCAGTACTCTGCCTTCCTTGAATTTTAACAAAGATAAATGCGACACGGACGCAAAGGACAAGAACGGCGGACATCCCGCAGTTTGTGTTCTTCCTTTTGAACTAATTGCCAAGTCACACGTAAAGTGCAGATTCTTTCGACCAATCAATGGATTGCAATGGGTCAAGCTCTGGATCAGAATGATAGGGCCCCAAATGAAAGAATCCCAAAGAAGTAGGAAGGGTGGGGTCACTGTTTTGGCCTTAAAAACCATAGAGACTCAATCTGCATGACCTCACAAAAAACCTGGCTCGTGCACTTGTCACGTGTAGGCTGGACTACTGCAATGCCATTTTAGTTTGACCTAAAAGTAAATACTTGGTGCTCATTCAGTTTATCCAAAATGCTGCACCCAGAGTACTGACCATTTTTGGCCTCTCTTCACTGGCTTCCTGCAAAGTTAAGAATTTAATTTAAAATGGAGGCAGAGTTTTAATGCTCACTTCCTGTAGAACCATGACTGGAACAGGTCACAAATTATATCTACTTTTAAAAGCGTCAAAGTCTAAAACTCACCTTTATAAAAGAGCTTTTATATCAGGGCTGTGAAAGATGTGATAAGATGTGATATTTTAAAGTCAGATGCCAATTCTAAAGGTGCATCTAGGAAAATACCAGTAGACTCTCTGCTTTTGTTGTGGACACTATTGCCATCTTAGCAGCTTTGTTGCTATATTTGGCAAGTATTCAGACCTATGTAGAATTCTTTAAAAAAATACATCTTCTGGAGATTTTTTAGGTGTTATTGGAGACTTATGGAGACCACCGTGAAAGCTTGTATCATTCTTACTCTTTACAATGAGCAGCAGTGGTCCTACAGACCACTCCCCTGTCCCAAGCTACTCACAGGACGGCCGGGTGTTGTGTCAAAGAAAGCTCACCTGCTTATAGTGGTTCCTGTTTCAGCACACCTGCCCTCATGCCACCAGCCCTCCCAGCTGGAGTTAAAGGAGGAGATGCTCACCTCCACTCCCAGACTGAAAATGAATCATGCATGTGTGAAGCTACCACTGGCTGATTTGCCCGGGCTTACTGCCAGATATTACTATTGTCTATGCAGACTGTAGGCACAAAAATGTAAAATGGTAACAATGTTCAAGGGTAACTAACATATTGATAAAAAAAAACAAAACCAGACTTTAAAAAACACGTAAATAACTAATTTTTTTTTTAAATTTTGTCATTTGCTTTTATTAGCAACTGGATTATTATTATGAGTGTTCTTTATATATAGATTCTCATCTTCTTAGCCTTGACTGATTTAGTTTAAACAATCTTAGGCTCTGTAAAGCACTTTGAGTTACATTTAAAGAAAAACCACCGCCTCTGAAAAACACATTCACATCTTTTCATTTGACCTCAGCTAACACCCATGTGTAAACACACCTGAGTGTAGGTGTGTGCGCGAACAACTAGACAAACCAATGAGGACCCTGTTTAAAACAGAGTTGGCTGCCACTGAGAGTACGTCAAGTGAACATTAGATCAAACAAAAGCATGTCGTGTTTACAGCAGGTGTGCAGTTGAAAATCTAATGCAAATGTCTGATATTTACATTGGGTCAATTAGGATTCAACTGTGGCTGTGTACCTTCATCCAGGAAATGTGGTGAAGTGGCAGGTAACACATTTACACCACAAGCTTCAGATAATACCCAAAGCAGCACATGGGGCTGCCTGCTACTTGCTATAAACAGGTAATGATATGAACATGTTTAAAACCGTTAGCTCTATGTGCAGTTGCACAGGTGTGATTTTATCAGTGGAAAAAGTAGTGATAAGCAACACTAAGTGTGTTTAAACATGTTTAGAAAATTATAATTTAACAACGCAGATAAATAACATAGCCTCAACCATTTTAATAAACTAATAAGACCGTTACTTGTCATAAACTGCTAGCTAATGTCGTGGTGGGCTATCAGGGAAAATGACAATCCTCCGTAACTACTGATTTTAATCACTTTCAGTTTCTTTAAAATAAACATTGTTTTTCCTTTATCCACAACAACAAAAACACCGAAAAGCCACTTTTCCTCGAGAGTCGAAGAGTAACTCTACTCGTCTCACCATGTTTTTTCATGAAAATATTTACATTTCATTTCACCAGCTTGAACTCCTTTCAAAACACGTCATTCAGACGATGTCAGCCCACGCTGGAGAAAGTTTCCGTGAAGGGACTTCTTTGTACACGCAAAACCAGCAAATTAGACTTTGAAATAACGTTTAAACTCTGAGAGACTTTGTTTAACTACAGTTAAAACAATTCATTTTAATTACATTACCTTTATTTTCTCACTCGTCGTGAATTTGAGCTCGTGGACGAAGGGGTTTCTACCCGCTCCTGAGCAGCGACTGTTTGACGTCTTCATTACTGAAAACCCGAGCTCTTAATATCTCACAAATAATTAAAAAAAAAAAAATTTTTTTAAAAATCTGTCCACGCCAGTGTCACGCTGAGGAAACCTTCCTCCGCCGGTGGTGGCGAAGACAGTCTGGGCGGGCAGGAGGATGGGTTTCTGTGCGCGTGTCAAGTTAAACACATACGCAGTTAAAGTGGTGTAACTTCCTGTTTTAAAACTCAAAATTAAACTTATTTTTACGAGAGTAAACTAAACCTAATTATATGATTATGTAATATAACAAAATAGCATTGAACGTGTATACTAAACTTGCACAACATTTAAGAAAATCTTTTGTTTGGTCCGCTATTTCTCTCGTTTAATAATACAAATTGGTGTTAAATATTTTTATCAGGTGTTGTCAGATTTTTTTTGTATTTGAAATTAAAAGTGCCAAAAGGAGAGATTTAGAATCAGAATATTTAACAAATGTAATTGATTATGTGAGAACAATATTCATTAACAGGTTATAAAACTGCAGGACAATGAGAAAAAACTTGTGAAAGATGCTCCAGTATCCACACAATTATTAACCAAGTATGTTTTGTGTCTCTAAGTGTGTGTTTTTGCTGTGGCTTTTTTTTTTTTTTATCTGTTTGTGTCTTTTATTTTGTCTGGACCACTTCTTTTTGACAGTTTGTGTTTCTGATGCACTCTTGAACTGTTTATAGCTGATGTGAGGAGAACACTCCAAGGTGTGAACCCACAGAAGTCATCAGGACCTGATGGCATCTCTTGCAGGGTCCTTTGAGCATGCACAAGCCGATTGGTGGGTATCATCACCTCCATCTTCAACCTCTCCTTAAAGCAGATCGTTGTCTCCACATGCTTCAAACAGGCCACCATAGCCCTTGTCCCCCAAAAATCCCCCATCACCTGCCTAAATGACTACTGCACCATCACATTGACATCCACCATCATGAAGTGTAAAAGGCTGGTCCGAACACACATCTGTTCCCTCCTCCCTCACTGGATCCCTGCTTACTGGCCAAACAGATCCACTGATGACACCATCTCACTGATGCTGTACTCTGCCCTCTTCACCCTGGACCATGGGAACTCTTATGTGAGAAGGATGTTGGCTGACTACAGTTCAGCACTCACTACAATAGTTCCCATAAAGCTTATCCAGAACCTCATGATCCTGAGACTAACGGCTCCAGTTTGTAACCTGATCTTGGATTTCTTGACTGATATACCTCAGATGGTGAACATAGGTAACGTCTCCTTCTCCACCCTAACTCTGAGCACAGGAGCTCCACAAGGCTGCGTTCTCAGGCCCCTCCTACATGCCCTGGTGACCTTTGACTGCATGGCTACAGATAGCTCTAACGCCATCCTGAAGTTTGCAGACGACACCACCATCAGGGGCCTTATCTCCAACAATCATGAGACTGCTTACAGGGAGGAGTTCTGTTCCTTGGAAACATGGTGCTAGAACAACAATTACTCCCTAAACATCTGCTAAACTAAAGAAATGGTAGTACTTCGGGAAATGCAGAGGGTGGGGTCACTGCCGCTTCCATGCACAAACTACCAGACTGAAAAACAGTTTTTATCCTTCTGTAGTCTGTCTACTTAAAAAGTAAGCACCATGCCACACCTTCATCTACTGTCATTTGCATTTGCACTATCTTGCACATATATTCACTCACGTTCAGTACAAACCCTGTTTGCTGCCTACACATGACAATAAAATTCTTGAAAACTGTGTGGTAATTTAGCATCCTTTTATGGACATGTATGTGCCTCAATGAGAAATTTAAGATTATTTTGTGTCTCTAAACCAATTTTGTGGTTACTTTGTGATTGTTTCTTTATTGCTTGTGGTAGTCTTACTGACTTTTTCAACTGGAAATACTATTCCTTACTGCTGAATGGAGGCTCAAGGCTGCATAAGCAGGTAATTGGGCTTGGATCTGTTGTTCACAGTGGAAATTCACCAACCAAGGAACCACCCATTTAGCTAGTGGTTTTTGAAAGTGTTTACAGCTGCAAGCTTTTAGGGCTATGTTGAACAGTGACATAAAGGCCGACTGAACCAGGATAACAAAGCAGAGTATCACCATAGTTGGCAAGATGCGTCTTCTGAATATCATGTACAGTATATCTGAGGCGATCAGATTTCTGCACATAGGTTACACAAGAAAAACGAGTGATTCTCTCTATTCACTGTGTACATCTGTGCCAAATGCAGTGCTAATCACTGCTGTGCATCTACTAAATTTGTAATAATAAGCAACACTGACACATTTGATGAAAAAAACATGCCCCACTTTAAAAAATCCCATAAAGAAATGCCAGGATGAACAATCTGAGCTCATCAAAACAAGAAAATGTGTTTTTTAATTCACCCAACTCTGTCCTGCACACACATGACGCAAACAGCTGTGGAATGTGCTGTAGATGTTAGAAATGATCGGCCTTCATTAAAGTATACAAGGCATTTGAAGTTGGATTTCCTCCAACATTTGATCCGCTGAGTCATTTCTGATATCTTGTGAACTCCATGACAGCGAGAGTCCATATAAACAGACAGTCAGCCTCAAACCTAGAGGACTGATTTACTCTAAATCCTGCAGCAGACTGCTTAATCAGCCAGTATTTGAGGTGTACTTAGACCAGCATATTTCCCAAATCAGGAAACTTCTGATATGTTTGTACTTGTAAGTGTGCTTCGGTGAATTAAATGCACACAAATGTTGGATCAATACTGAGCTGTGCTCTCTGAGAGCTGACTTACTCACAAAAAACAATGCAAGTGCATTCATGCAGTCGTTCTATGGTTCCTTGTTACTCCATTAGCAAATATGAACCTTTAGGAAAGCTATTTGAGCAGGGCCAGCATTTGTTGCAAACATCTTCAAATCAAACCAATCGAGTTTCTTTGGCTTAGAAGCATTAATGATTACTGGCCAAAAGGATTACGTGCATTGTGCGTTCTTCAGTTTTTGATACCGTGGCAGAGAATGTAGCTGTAGATTTTTAGGATAAAAGGCTAGTTCATCTCAAGGCTCAGTAAATACACAGTCACACAGACAGGTCATACAAAAAAAAAAAAAACTGGTTGAGCAAAGCTGCTTTCCAGCCAGGATACGCTGCCCTATTTGTAAAGACTTTGGCTCCCTCTTGTGGCGGAACAGTGTAATACAATCTGTCGTTTCAAAAAGCTCGTTTGCATCATGTTTTGTTCTATAAAATCAATAATAAAGAATGTTAATTTTTATGTTAAACAGGAACGCTTGCTAGATTACAAAGCATTGCTTTTATATAGCCTAAATAAAGAGGTATAAAGTATTAAGACTCATCAGCACATTATTAAAAATTTATTATGACAGCACATTTTCTTTTTGTAAATATGCACAACCGCAAAGCAATTTTCTCCAACAATTTAGCCCTGCCTCTGCTTATGTCTTGGATTTGTCTTGCAGAAAACAAACAAGCGTCCCCTCCTGCGAACAAAGAAACAGTCTTTGCAGCGCTTCTTCAGGGCTGACTTGGTTTTCATCCCGGCTGAGGGCTGGACGCAGGGAAGATGACACTGATGAAACAGAGAGGGTCCACACAGAGCAGAGAGGCCATATGAAGGGAGACGGAAGGAGCCAACTCTGGCTGTCAACAGCAGCGATGAGCAAGGGGCAGCCAGTGTGCCAAGACATCTGTAGGCACTGGCTGCTGATGAGGACAAGGCTGGATTCAACTGGCTCATCTGGGCCACTTGTCGAGATAGGGAGGTAGCCAGGTGCTTCAGCAGGAGGGTTGCCATGGTGGAAAAGGCTGCAGAGAAAGTAGGCCAAGAGCCATATGTTTAATATATAGATATATGATAGTGCAGGTTAGTTATGGACTGGTTAGAGAAGGCGTGTTAGTAATTACAATAACATGTAAAAGAACATACACACACACACATGTATATATATATGTATATATATATATATATATATATATATATATATATATACACACCTAACCCTAAAACGTACACAAGTCTAACAACA